>CM039486.1:5787476-5890234 GCA_022433065.1 Begonia loranthoides
TCTTAGGTTAATTTCAATCCTATAGCTTTAACGTTGGACATCCCCTCCCCCTCCCCCTCCCCCTCTTAGGTTAATTTCAATCCTATAGCTTTAACGTTGGACATATCATACTGCATCAAATGATTAAGATTGCTGGCAACTCATCAAAATTCCTTCCCTTCAACCTTCTTTTGTCTAATCTATTTCATCTCTAAGGCATTGAGATTCCTTCTACCGACCCACCTATATCATTGCACAGTGTGGATTATTACACTGTCCATACTTTGGCACGGATGAGGATTGTGCAAGATGATAAGAGGACTTGGATTTTTAAATCTTCTAAAGGAGCATCCACTTCTACAGCTCCACCTGAGGATCTGCTGGAGGTGGTGACATTCCTATGCATAATGGTCCACCTCCATCACTCCCTTCTCCCTCAGTTCCAACTTCTTCTCAGGGTGGTATCTCTTAGCTTGAAGAGAAGCTAGATATGTTGACAACATATTTCTCCAGCTTCAGCACCATGTGGGGAATAGACTTCAGGAACATGCATCTTTATTTATGACTTTTTAAGTCAAATCCCGATCAAGATTTGATGCTATTGATAGACGTATTGAGGAGTTAAGTCAGACCAATTGGGCTCACATGTTCACAAGGTTAGATTCGACATTTGCAGGTGAACTTGTTATTACACCATCCTCATATGCTACTCCTCAAGATGATTAGTCATCTTGTATCTAGTTGTTTTGATGAACAATTTGATGAGCTTGTACTTAATATCTTAGTTTTTAGCTACTTAGTTCTTTATTTGTTATGTGTTTTCCTAGACATTATCTTTATATTTGGCTTTGAGCTTTATTGTCTAGAAATATTTGTTTAGATGCATGCTAGATATTGATTTCCATTTTATAATGCCAAATGGGGAGAGACATAAAACCAGAGAGACTATCAAAATTTTCATTTTTCTTAAGAGAAAAGAAAATTTTTGACACATTAAGGGAGAAAATAAGAATTAAGCATTTGCACATATTTAGGGGGAGTAATAAACAACTTATAAATCTTGTTATCATAAAAAAAAAAAAAAAGGAGATTATTAGCTTAATAAGAATTAAGTTTAGTTGTTTTGATGATGTGTGATTTAATTATCTTTAAATTGTTTATAAATAAAAAATATGATTACCAATGAGTATATTGTTGATCTTCATTGAAAATATCCTCGAAAATGGGTATTTAAGTGTGATAATATGTTTGTTGAAGTCCTTATAGTAAATGCTTAAATTCTTGGGGCTTATAAGATTTAATTCAAGAAAAATATGAAATGGTGGTTGATCAAGGCACAATGGCGGTCGGCCAAGAAGATTATAGAGAGCTTGAGTTTTTCCAAAGTGTAGAAACCGGTCAGCCAGAAAAAGTCACGACTGACCAACAAAATTACAAAGAGTATAAAATTGTGGACATCAACACCAGCAGTCAACCAGGGTAGAAATGCGGTTGACCTGAAATATTACAAAAAGCATAAAATTTTGAAGAACACAAAGTGGTCAACCAGAGCAAACAGCGGTCGACCAAGAAAATGCTAGAGATCTCTGAAATTTCTAAAGTGCAGAGTGTGCTCGACCAGGAGGAGTCGTGCTCGATAAGACAAATTACAAAAAACAGACATTGTTTCGAAGTGTAGAATGCGATCGACCAAGATGAGTCACAGTCGACCTTAAAAATAATAGAGATGTATGAATTTCTTAATTGTGGTGAAGCGGTTGACCAAAGCAAGCATAGGTCGACCAGGTTGGTAAACCAAATTATGACTTGGTTGATCAGATGCTCACAAAAAACTCGTAACAGGCATGAAGTTGTCGACCAATGATGTTGGGTGGTCGACCGGGGTGCATTTGTAAATCCCATTTTTCACATAAAACTTTTTTTAAAACACATTTGTAAAACAAGTAAGGATAATTAAGAGAATGAAATGCAAGCAAAAGTCTTTAAATCAACATAAAATCATCTTTTCAAACAATTTAAAATAAATTTTAACTAAAACAGTTCAATAACCCTTGAAAAACAATTAAATAAATGTTATTCCAATTCTTGAGCCATAACCTCCAAGGTCAACATTCGCCAGATAACACAAGTGCTCATCCCATCATACTCCCTCCACGTGCACATCATTAGGATCACAATCATCACCTAGATCACAAGAGATATAATGAACCTAATGCCCAGTAAGAGACATAATGAAATAACGTGAAATACTCATGCAAACACAATATACATGTTTTTCATATTACAAAAGAACTTCATTTCTTTCATACTTTATTACTTTCATACATTATTCTTTTCATACTTTATTCTCAGTCTCACTATAGTCTAGATCATTGGAGATATCATTGGCTGAGCATAGATACATCCTGGGGACCTAGTCTAGGCATCTAATTTGTGTAGAACCGTCACCCATCCCGACAGAAATTGAGATACCTCATTTCGTAGTTCTCTTAGACACCGAATCCATGGCACCTGAGTAGAACCGTCACTCTATTTTGACGGAAATGAGATACATCATCTCGTGGTTCTCCCAAACATAATCGTCACTCATCCCGATAGAAATTAATATACCTCATCTCTTAGTTCTCCCAAACACCGAATCAGCGACACTTGAGCAGAACCGTCACTCAATTCTGACGGAGATGAGATACATCATCTCGTGGTTATCCCAAACATCACTTTCACTAAACCCTCCTATCTTTAATGCCTACTTATGTTTATTCTTTCTCGTGCAATGCATACAAGTCACACAACAATTCATACTAGATAGCAGAAACCAAATAGAGAGTAGAACAACATACTTCATTCATTTATCGTACGTAAAAGAGAGCAGAACAATCATGCTTTATTCATTTATCAGAAACCAAACAGAGAGTAGAATAATCATGTTTTATTCATTTATCGGAAACCAAACAGAGAGCAGAATACTCATGCTTTATTCATCTATCGGAAACCAAACACAGAGCAGAATACTCATGCTTTATTCATTTATCAGAAACTAAACAGAGAGCAAAATAATCATGCTTTATTCATTTATCGAAACCCAAACAGAGAGCAAATAATCATGCTTTATTCATTTATCAGAAACCAAACAAAGAGTAGAATAATCATGCTTTATTCATTTATCGAAAACCAAACACATAGCAAAATAATCATGCTTTATCCATTTATCGGAAACCTAACAAAGAGCATAACATAAGTCAGTCAACTTTATATTACTTAATACAAAAGATAGAAGCTTTATCATTCAATAGATTAATATCATCTTATAATCTTAAGCAGCGAACTCAAACCCATGATCAGAAGCAGATTATCAACAGCCAACTTATTAACCAAACCTAGAAGCATATGTATTATCGGCAATTCACACAAACAAATCTTACTCTTGTGATGTAGGTCCCCTCTGGCAAACCACGTGCAATATGTCTTACCTAGTTTCGTTAAAACCTTTTTCTTTCAAAGTTCCACCTTGCGCCGGTAGTACGAAGGCGACCTCCCTTTTTCTAACCCGTAAGAAATACCTTTTCTGAATTTCTGAATCACCTCCCCCATACCTTCAGCTTTCCCCCGTATTTATACACAAAAGGCTTGGGTTGTTATGTGTAAACATCTGTTTAAAAATCTATCCATCGTTTTTCAAAGTAATTCTTAATTCTATTGACATATCACTTTTATTTTGCCCAATATTTCGACGCTGCCAAAGACTTTCGTTATACAAGACGTCCGTTTTCCCAAGAGGGACATTCATCCTAACCCAAACGATGCCGTATTCTTTTAATTTTTCTATGTCGTGGGGAGCGTTCGTGTATACCTTTGTTGTGAGGAACGTCTGTTCCTTAATAAGGGACGCCCGCCACCCTTCATATTCCTGACGTCTATCTTTCTTAAGAGATGCCCGTTAATTTCTTTGACGCAAGGGACGTATGTGCCTCAATAAGGGCTGTCTGTTGTCTTCATATTTTACACATCCGTCTTCTCTACATTTTTTACTTCTATCCTTCCTATCTGCCAGCTTCTTGGCTATAAGGGACGTTCGTTCTTCTACAAGGGACGTCCGTCTTTCCTTATTTCAAACATTTTCCTTCTTTGTTCAAAATGACGCTGCCCACTTAAACTTAACGCCATCATCCTTTCTCTTATCTCAGACGTCCTTCATCCATTAGGGACGTCCTTCATCCATTAGGGACATCCTTCGCTCTATACGACGCCATCCCACTTACTCTTAACAACATTGTCTTTTTTTCTTATTTTGGACGTCCTTTTTTCCATAAGGGACATCCGTCTTTACTCCCAATGATGTCATACCCCCTTCTATTCCTATATTTCAAACGTCTTTCATCTATAAGGGACGTCCGTCTTTGCTCCAAACGACACTGTTCACTTTATCACACTAAACATCCGCCTTCTAAAAAGGTTGTTCGTTCCTCCCTTATTATATTAATTTTCTCCACTTATTGTTAATTCCTTCAACATATATTAATTACACTTACACCATTATCATCCAACTTAGCTCTAAATACCCCAAAATCATCACTGCCTTATTTCTTCCAAAAATGCCACTATTATAATTTAGCAATGTCATTTTATTATCACTTTTTGCAACTGCTATCTTCTTTTCTTAATCCTTCATCTACCAATTTAACCACTTCCTTCACTGCTTCAACATCATCTAAACCATAAACCACCAATTGCTCCAATCCATTTTCGGGGTATTCTATTCCATAATAAAATCATCCAAATAATCTTATTACACCAAATTAATTTTCTAATTATCCTCACTTAATTTTGTCACTAAACATCAGGGTATTACAACATTTCTGAATAAATCTATAAATAAATTCACTTTTAAATTTACAAGGCACCGGAAGAGAAAACATACGAAAGCACTTTCAATTTGATTTTCGAAATCTCTCTTCCATTTTTCGAGCCTTTAGCTTAACTCTCTCAATCTTAATTTGATATTATACTCATGTGAGAGTTTAGACATTGTTTCTTGTTTCAAAATCTTCCAAACTCCTATTTGTGAAACACTTGAAGGATAATGCCTTAAAATAGTCATTGTAGGCAAGATTGACGCCCGGAAGATTAATCATTTTTAACCTAGACAGTTATTGGAGTTGAAAGAATCTTCAAGGAGTCTTGAAGCACAGACATGGGCGAGGTTTGTGTAACCACGTTAACAAATTATTTGCACTCTCTCTTACTCTTTCTTTCTCTTGTGTTTATTTACTTATTGACTTAAGAAAGTTCACTTAAGAGAAAATACAATAATCGTACAAGCATTGCAATTAAGTTAATTAATAAAAAAGTTAGTAATTATAAATCTCCCCCCGTCTTAGGATAATTTCGATCCTATAGTTTAAAGGTCGCTTAGAATTCGCCTAGGTCATACTGCTTGCTCTCACAGAGGATGTCATTTCCACTTATATAGATGGAGTTAAAGATTGCTCAATGTCTAAGAGACGCCCTTTAGAGATGGGAGTTGTTTGTCGCTGGGAATGGATGTTCAGGATGGGATAATGGGTGAGGGGGCTAGTGGCTGTAGGATAAGATTATTGAGAGACAATGTCGTTTAGTATTGAGAGATGTTCAACAATGCCACAGACGTTTCTCAACTAACAACTGACGTCTAGCAGCCCATATTGGACATCCATCAGCCCATATTGGACATCCATCAGCCCACATTGGACGTTCTTCAACTTACAACGGATGTTCCTTAACTTACGACAGACATCTCTCAGTTTACAACAGACATCCCTTAGACGTTCATGTGACGTTCTTAGATGTTTTTAAATGGAAAACGTGACGACAACGTTTGTCTTGGCGTTTTTAATGAACAACGTGACTGCGAGATTTGCCTTGTTCATTTATCATAATTCAAGGTTTCATTTATTCGTGAAATTATTTTAAGATTTGTTTTGTCGCTATTTTCATAGTTCAGGATTTTTCTTGTTAATAACCCATAAAATAATTACCGTGCACCTTTAAATAAAAATTACATGTAATCACTAGTTCTAAAGGAACATATCTTTATGGGAAACAAGGGAAGGCCTACAGCATAGCATAAGAAACGCAGTGACATACTTGTATTAAAGTGGGGAAGAGAAGCAGGGAATAACTCAAAATCCGGGTTCCTCTGTAGAAACCCTCGCATAAATCTTGTGGGATTTGAGAGGGCTCTTGCGAAGATGACGGAAGTGGTGAGTTCAGTGGTGCACGAGGTGCTCGGACGCAGACTTCAGGATGTCGATGAACCTATTGTCGATTACATCATCAATGTTCTGGCAGACGACGATTTTGATTTCGGCATCGATGGGGAAGGCGCTATCGACGCCATTGGTGAGCTTCTTGTCAGTGCCGGCTGCGTTAGCGATTTCTCCGAATGCCGCTCGGTGAGTTACTGGTTTTTTTTTCTTGGAAGCCTGTTTGGTTGCTCTGATTCCATTGCTTTCGTGATGGATTAGCTTTTCTTGGAGAATTTTAGGTATGTAGCAAGTTATCTGAGAAGTTTGGAAAGCATGGATTAGTCGAAACGAAACCAGCTGTTAGAAGTTTAGCGACGCCATTGAGAATGAATGATGGAATGGATGAGGAAGAAGCTCCAAAGAAGAAGCCTGAAGTAATTGATGGCCCTCTGTTATCAGAGCGTGACAGAGCAAAGCTAGATAGAAGAAAGAGGAAGGAAGAGCGTCAAAGAGAGGTGAATAATCATTGATATGAATTTCTTGTTTGCTCTCTGGTTTGTGCAGCTGACTGTGAGTGTGTATGTAGATGCTTTAGCATTATATCCAAACCAGTAATTTGTTGATGCCAGTTGGGACTGAGTATTTTAGTCGTGTCACTGATGTACTGGGAATGGATATCATTGATGGATGTCGACAAATTTATTACTTTATTCTCATCCACAAATCATCTTTTATTGCACAGGCAGAATATCAGATGCATTTAGCTGAAATGGAAGCAACTAGAGCAGGAATGCCTGTAGTTTGTGTAAATCATGATAGTGGGGGTGGACCTAACGTTAAGGATATCCATATGGAAAATTTCACTGTTTCTGTTGGTGGTCGAGATTTAATTGTAGATGGCACAGTCACACTGTCGTTTGGAAGGCATTATGGTAAGTTATCTCCTTATTTTGTTTTTTTTTCGAGTCATGGTGCAATACATAAGGGGAAATAAGAAAACTGGATAAAAAAGGAAGTTAGTAGATAAAGACGATAACTTAGCCTGAGATGTTTTAATATTTGCACCATTGGTATGGTGTTCTGATTTGTTGCTGATGCTAACAATAGTATGAATCTTGTCTCGGCATGTTTATGCAGAATTATTATTCCTAGAGGAAAAAGATGTTAAGGATATTGAGTAAGAAGCTTTTCTCATAGGTGCCCCTACCTTGGATAGCTTCTAATATAAATTTATCTTTATCCAACACATAACTATCTATATCTAGGTTAGCTTTAATGACGCTGCTAAACACTTTTTTGAGGGGATAAAATTGTGACCATGTTGAACTTATTGAAGAAAAAAATATAAACTAACACTTTCTTTGAGTTTAATTTTTAGTTAATTTGTGTATTTGTTGATCTGCTTTGTTCATTCTATAACTGGTATACAGGTCTTGTTGGAAGAAACGGTACAGGAAAAACCACTTTCCTTAGATACATGGCTATGCATGCCATTAATGGTATTCCTAATAACTGCCAAATATTACATGTGGAACAAGAAGTAGCTGGTGATAATACATCAGCCTTGCAGTGTGTTCTAAACTCCGATGTTGAAAGAACGCAACTTTTAGAAGAAGAAGCTCGCCTGTTGTCTGAACAGGTAAACTTTATATTTTTTTTCTTTGAAAGTGCAATAATATATACTTGTGTATCTGGTTAGCATTTTTTATACATTTACTAATATGGTAAAAACTGTGACATGAAGAGAGAGCAGGAGTTTCAGGAAGAGAAGAGCAATGGGGAAATTGATAAAGGTGGTATTGCACAAAGGTTGGAAGAGATATACAAAAGACTTGAGTTTATTGATGCTTATTCTGCTGAAGCTCGTGCAGCTTCCATTCTTGCGGTCAGTTTTACTACCTGTCTTCTTGGATCTAAATTAAAAAATAGTAGCTAACTATTATATGACAGTGAGCCATTTGCTTTTGTCTCTCTTTTGCTATCAATCTAGAGTAGATTTTATCAAACATGTAAAGAAAGAGGAAATGACTGTCGGAGTGTATAGACTCCGAAAAATAAAAGGTTAAATGATCCTGCACATCAATATACTTTATTTAAAATTAAAAATAGAAGGTGAAATGTTCTAATTTCTTACGAACATGATTTGGTATGATTTGTTGTATTGATAAAAATCATTGTGATAGTTAATTTGCTTTTGGAAAGTCTGCAGTAACATATATTAAAACTCAAGACTATCTCTCTTTTCCAAAAAATAGCACAAATGTAAGAAAACCTGAGCTAAGATTCATTAGCTTGATTGTAACCCATAGTTGCAAATAAGAAGTTTTTAATTAATTCTGGCATTGCCTATATTTTATGCTTTCTAGATTGGGCTAGAACAAACATATAATTTGACTCCTTACCTCTGTTCGCATAAAGGGCATTACCATGAACCTCCTTCATGCAAATTATCTTGTTTAAATTTGGCCTTACAAATTACTAACTCGACTAAGAAATATGTTTTGATGTACTACAAGATTTAGAAAAATTGATGTTTCATGTTAGGATTTAAGAAAGGAAGGAGGTTACGGTGAAATATGGTTTTCCTTATGATTTGTGCCAACAATGATTTTCAACTTATTAAACTCAGAAAGATCTTATAACATGGACTTGCACACTCTTCCTCTATCTCTCTGGCTGTTTCTATCTTCTAGAGTAATGGATATGCTACTAAATAAATCAGATTTGTTATGTTATAGTGAGCTATATCAACTTAACGGCCCTTTCAAAACTTTTATTACTCTCGTTTTTTTTTTTATCATAACTTGATAGAATTTTTCATCCCTTCCTTACTATTCTGCAAGACCTGGATGCTTTATGTCAGCCAGAGCCTGATATTCTCTAATGCTGAGTCTCGTAAATTTTTTTTCCTAACTAATCTAAAAAATCACGTGCCTAAAGAAGAAGATTTCATCATTCTCTAGTTTTTTGACCTCTAAGATACCACAAAAATTAGTTATCACTGTAGTCAGTTGATTAAGTTTCTTCTGTTAGTGTCTACAACATGCATGCCAAGTCTCTTGGTTTGTGTTCCACTGAAAGTTATCATGACATGACTTCACATTTGTTGTTTAAATAGGCAACGATTACATATATAATAGATGCATATTGAATGGTGTGCGTTTTATAATATTGAAGTTTACCTGGTTATGGAATAAAAGAATCAACTTTTGATAATATTTCCCTTCACAATGTTCCACGTTTTAGGGTCATAGGTCCTAATGGGGCTCCTGGTGGTGAAAGGATAATAGTTGCTGTAGAATGTTAACTAAAACTTACCCCATAATTGATCTTGCATAAAGATTTTGATGTTAGGAACAAATAGCTTCAAATGATAAAACATCATTTTAGATACTAGGTTTGTTAGCATAACAATATCGAAGTATTGTAATGATGACGTTATAATAACAAAAATGATGGGAGAAATTGAATTTTCTCTCTATCATCAATTCAAACCTCGAGCATACAAAAAGGTAAAGAACTATGTCAGAACTTGAATTTTGTTATAGCTTCAATGACTAATGAAAATCTCACTAAAATGAAATTACTACTATACAAACATGAAGAAACAGATTAACCTGAGATGACCATCTTGAATTATTAAATAGTGAGTTACATATTTTTTGTCATGTGATCATCATCTACTATTTTGTACTTTAAATCTTAAATTTATAATTTATGAAATTATCTTGAATTTTTTTTATGATTGCCGTTTTAGCCTTTTGTTACATTTTCTAAAGTTATATCAAATTTTTTTACCACTGCGACTGAAGTTCAATTGATACTGGTCAGTAGTTTATAACAAATTGATTTCTTGAAATAATGACAGATTGACTACTCAGATCTTTTGTCTATCATTGCCATTTCTCTGTTGAGATCACTGCCCTAGATACGCTTTGTTGGTTTATTTTAACTTCAGATTTCTTCAGTCTTTCTGTCATATTGCGACTTCCAGTGCACCTTACAACTTTGTGCATTATAAATTGTATTTTGAAAAATGAGATTCTTTAAAAATTTAAGTGTATCTGGGATTCCTATGAAGATCTAGGTTTCTGCATGGCTTTTGACTTTGAGTAAGGGCAATTTTGTGGATCATGCTAAAAAAAAGATCCTTTTATGGATACTTTTTGTATAGATACAAGATGAGCGCTTAAACTGCTCACTATACCTTCCTCCGATGCGACTTTAGCCGTCAAATTTAGAATTTTCTAATTCAATGAATTTGACATACCAATGCCAGTCAAATTTAGAATTTTCTAATTCAATGAATTTGACATACCAATGCCAGACTCTTATCATTTGCCTTCATTTTTAGATGATGTGTTTTGTTTTTGGCATAAAATGGAGAATGTTGTTCATTTGCATAATGTAATAACAAGTTATGGGTTTTACCCCCAATTATATGGTAGCCACACTAGAGTTTTTTTGGTTGGAAAATAATAGAAGGATTTTCAATGATTAGCGTTTTTTAATATATTTATCCCTTCAGCATGGTTATTTTCTCTTGGAAAACAGTCTTTTTTTGTTGGGTATATGAGGGTATGGTCCTCCTGTTTTGTATTAGAAAAAAGAATTAACGAAAGTAAACAAATAGGACAAAAAAGACTTAGAGACAGAAAAGTGGATAATCCTCTTATGATATTATTCTATTCATGAATATGCTTGTTTCTTAGCTTACCAAAAAAGAGTGAAAAAGAAATTGAAGGATTATTGGTGAATCAGTCCAGAAGATTAGAAGAACTGTGGAAAAATGGATGAAAATAAGAGGAGAAAATGAGAGCGCAGAAAGGGGGAAGGGAGAATTGATAGTTTTAGGTTTAATGTTTAAATCAGTCTAGCGTGGAGAGATAAAATACATTTTCCCTGCAAATGTACACTGTGATTAGGCTGTCTTTGTTCCTCTTCTCTTCATTTCCCTTCCTTCTTTATCTCTTCTTTCTTCTTGATGATTAAAAAAATAAAACATAAAAGAAAGCCGTAGCTCTCTGTAAATAAGGCATGATATTGAATGTATTCGGCTTCAGACTGTTAGTGGTAGATGTCGATTTATGTAATTTACTTTG
Source organism: Begonia loranthoides (assembly GCA_022433065.1). Lineage (NCBI taxonomy): Eukaryota > Viridiplantae > Streptophyta > Magnoliopsida > Cucurbitales > Begoniaceae > Begonia > Begonia loranthoides. The sequence goes on from CM039486.1 coordinate 5,798,782, forward strand.
GCCAAATTTTACAGGGGTTAAGTTTCTCACCAGAGATGCAACGGAAGGCAACCAAAACCTTTTCTGGTGGTTGGCGAATGCGAATAGCTCTTGCCCGTGCACTTTTTGTAGAGCCTGATTTATTGCTACTAGATGAACCCACTGTAAGACATTATTTTTCAAATTCAGCCTATGCATTTATGGATTACAGTGCTTTCTTTTTTACTTAGTATATAATCTTCTTACTCTCCAAATTTAATTTCAGAACCATCTTGATCTTCATGCTGTTTTATGGTTGGAATCTTACCTTGTGAAATGGCCAAAAACATTTATTGTTGTCTCACATGCTAGAGAGTTTTTGAATACAGTAAGTGTCTTTCATGCTTTGTTTTCTTTGTATCTTTTAGTAGTAGTATCTGAAACATATATATTTTACAAGCTTGCTATGGGCACTTATTTTACTATTGCAGGTAGTCACAGATATTCTTCATTTGCATGGTGAAAAATTAACAGCATTTAAAGGTAACTATGATACGTTTGAGAGGACACGAGAAGAGCAACTTAAAAATCAGCAGAAAGCGTTTGAAGCAAATGAACGTGTGCGATCTCATATGCAGGTTTGTATGTTTCATTTAGTGATAGACAATCTGTTCTGTTACTAAATGTAGAGAGTTTGATGTCTAAATTATATTATAGACTATTTAAGTTGAGGCTCTACTGAATTAACTACTGATTTTTTTTTTAATTATTTGGCTTTCTCCTTAGTCCTTAGAACTATTTTATTCTCAAAAGGGTGTGCACTTCACTTATTATGCTCCATATTTTTCAGCTGCGCACCTAATTAATCTTGATAAAATTTCTAGGATCCTGATAGGACTAACTAATTTCTTTGTTATGTGAATATTACTTCACTATAATCATCATTGGATTACTGGAATTTCCGAAAGCTCTCTTTCCACTTATTCAACTTGTCTTTTAGGATTTTTAGATATTTATTTAATTATGTTTTTTAGTATTATCTTAATGTTAGATTGTAACTTCAAGAGATATTCATATTTTTTTGGGAAATTATTCTTGAGGAGAGATAACAGAACTCTCACTCGTTTTCAATATTTTGTAATAGTGTTTCATATTTTATTAATAATATAAGGTTCATATCACTCTCATGGGTAAATATTTCTTATTGTTATTAATCTATGCTTGGTAAATTTTACTTGCATTGCAGACCTTTATCGATAAGTTTCGCTACAATGCAAAGAGGGCAGCTCTTGTTCAATCAAGGATCAAGGTACATTTAAGATTTTCGGCTGATGGCAATCTTTTAGCATAATTTGAGTTCAAAGCTATTGTTTGACTAGTTGTTGATTGATTAGCTTTGTACACCACTGACCTAACTATTCCTTGAACATTCAAATAAAAGAGTCCACTTACTTCAATGATAATTACTTGGGGTCTTTAAAAGGATTCAGTATCCTAAAATGTTCCAAAAACTGTAGTTAATATCAATGTATATGTCTCAAACAATTCGGAATCAAGTTTTGAAGTATCTTTTTTCCAGTATATACTTTCTACTTGAATCAATTTATTTGCCTATTTATTGTCTTCAATCCTTTTTAGGCATTGGAACGGATGGGTCATGTAGATGAAGTAGTGAATGACCCTGAGTATGGTTTGCTTTTCAATTCTATTTACTTGTTGAATTTAGATATTATAATGTTGGTTGGCTATTTTAACATAATATTTTTGACATGCAGCTACAAATTTGAATTTCCTACTCCAGATGATAGACCTGGTCCACCAATAATAAGTTTCAGGTTTTGTTAGTTTGTAGTAAAGTAAATTGTTTTGTTTTCCGTGCATTAGAAAATGTGAAACTGGAATGGCTACAGTGAGAATTGATAAGTTCTCATGTTCAGTGATAATCCATATACTTTGTTAAAGTTGGCCTTACCAATCCCACTTACTAATTTTCCCATTTTGGTACATTTCCATGTTCGGTGATGGCCCATCTGTATTCTTGGCATGGATCTTACACATCTCACTAACCTATTTTCTTACAAGTTCCAGGTGTCGTTAAAAAATCTTCTACAAATTGTTACTGTACCGATACATTATTTTTATCAATTTTTCCCATTAAATGGAATTGGCGTGAAAATTTGTTTTCACCTTCGATTTTACTTTCATCATGTTTTAATAGATTTGTACTGTTTTCTTTTTCTCTCATTGTTTTTAACAACTAGCAATATCGCACCCAAACTAAATATTTTATGCATGCATTTGAATAGAGGAAGAAAATGGATAGAGATAATTTTAACTCATCTAGTGGGGAACATATTCGTTTTCATTTTTGACTCTGCATGTCTTTGTTCACGAGTCATTGGTTGCCCGTTCTCTTGAACTGCTCATTATGTGATATTTTTATGCCTTCCAAACTTTCAGTCTTGTCAGATTTACTTTTTAAGTTTTCTATCTCATGATATTTCTTCCACGTGCTTGCAGTGACGCATCTTTTGCATATCCTGGTGGCCCAACGTTGTTTAAGAATCTGAATTTTGGAATTGATCTTGACAGTCGCATTGCAAGTAAGTATAATAATTCTAGATTTTTTAGTATAATAAACACATGTATTTTGGCAGGTTTTTTCGGTAGACACATCTGAAAGTGCCCAACACAACTATACACGTGTTCCATGTCTTTTTGGTTTTTGGAACGCATATTTTACGCAAAAGGCACTTGCAAACATGGTTCAGCTCTTTTTTGAACTATAAAAATAGAAAATTTGATGTTTTACAAAAAGAAATAAGGTAAAAAATAGAATAAAGAATAAATCAAACGCACAAAGCCTTTTGCATCACAAAAGAAGCCATAAGTTCTCTTTTTCTCCAATTTTTTTTCCTACATTGTGAAAGTGGGACCTTCTCTGGCATGTGTACCTTCTTTCTCAGTGAAGGTGAATGTTTTTTTTCTTAACTATTATGAGTTTGTTCCCTCCGTCACAACCTATTTTCTTCTTCAAAACATCTTAGCGGAAAACATCACTCTTCATGCGCTCAAACATTTTGGTCTCAATCACAAACTGTCTGTCTTTATTTGTTTTTACCCCTATACTCTTTCCTGTCCTATCGTAGCCGACTGTTTGTATCCGTGATCATGTCACTGCTGCAACTCTGAATTTTTGTGGTCAAATAAAATTTTTATATTGCTATACTCACTTCATTAGAATTAGAAGCAAAATGAGAGCTACTAGCACCGTAGAAGAACTCATGATCTTTTAAAAAGAAAGTACTAACAATAACATTTAAATTGTTCAATATTTAAATGAAATATTAGACAACAAAAACTTTGGCATTTGGCACCTCTAATTCACATGATAAAAAACTTGTAATGATGGAGGTTTGGAAGAAGTTATTCTTTTCTTTTCCTTTCTTTTTGTGAGAATTAATATTATGGAAGGTTATGTGCAGTTAACTATTGTTTATTTTCCACATGATTTGAGGCACGCTGTAGAGGAGGTGTTGGAAAGATAACTTGAAATTTTAATGCACTTTAATTTGGGTGTGTCGGACATGAGTTGAAAAGATTATGCTTGATATATAATTTTATCCCTTGATATCTCAATATTTATAAACACCTTTTTTCTGGAAATTCAATTCTTTTGCAGTGGTTGGCCCAAATGGCATTGGTAAATCCACCATACTGAAATTAATTTCTGGGGAACTACAACCAAGTTCTGGGACTGTCTTTCGCTCAGCCAAGGTATCTCAATTTCTGATAGGATGATATCCTCTGACTGAACTTAATGCTTTCTGTAACATATACTCGCATGTTAAAATGATTTCTATTGGGCTTTTAGTATAACCACTTCTAATCATATATCTGAGTTTCTTTGTAGTTGATTGCTGTTCTTCTTATATACTGACTACCTTGTAACAGTTTAAAGACCTTCACTTACTCTAATTTGTCTCACGATGTTCAGTTTGCTAATGACGTTGAGTATATGATTTTGCAGGTTCGAATCGCTGTATTTAGTCAACATCACGTAGATGGTCTAGATTTATCTTCAAATCCCCTTCTGTACATGATGCGCTGTTATCCAGTTAGTCCCTTATCTTTAACTTGCATTTTTATATCATGTTTCTCTGCAGAAATAGAGTTGAGCTATGAAAGCAGTTTAACATGCAATATTTTTACTAATTGAGAAGATAGACCCATATTAAATCCTGCTCAAATCCGAATTGATTTTTTACTAAATGTCCTTAAATATATACAGAAACTTTCGTTTTTCGTTTCACCCAGTTTAGTTGATTTTATGAATTAGCCAAGGCTGAAAAAGTTAATATTCTCGAAAATTTTGTGGGGATTTGGTAGATTTTATGAGGGAGGGCGAAAAAACTGGCTGATGCAAATTATCCGTTTTTATCTTTTGTATTGGGTCTGTCAAAGATATTCTTGTGATGTGCCTGTTATTAAACTTAAATGTGCAGGGAGTTCCTGATCAGAAGCTCCGAGCTCACTTGGGTTCATTAGGTGTAACTGGAAATCTCGCTCTTCAGCCAATGTACACGTTGTCTGGTATCATTCCTTCTTGCCTGTTTTTAACCTATTACTGTTTGAGATATGAGTTAATTTTTGGAATTGGGGATCACCTAGACTCAATTGGTTCTGAAAATATTTGAAGGGAAAATTATTTTTCATATATCTTTTATTCATATGCTTTGCAGAATTATTATACACAAACTAAAAATATAAATAAGGAAACTAAACTAATTAAATTTCTCTAATTTAGTACAACATCAAATCTTGTCAATTAAGAAATTTTAATCTCAATATTTACACTTTTTAACAATCTTTCTAAATTTGGAGCATAAATGTTAATCATGTCTAATTTGTGACGAAGATAAATCACTTGGTTTCCTTTCATAGTTTTTGTGAGTAGATTTCTAACCTATTCTCGGGACTTCACCTCTCTGGTAGAAATTTTACTTTGTTGTACTTTTTCACGAACAAAATGACAATCTATTTGTATGTACTTAGTGCATTTATGAAACACACTGTTAGGGACAATATGAAAAGCGACTTGGTTATCACATATAATTTTCTTGGTGATGAAGTATTAAGGCCAACTTCTTCCAACAGTAAATATATACGCATAATTTCGCATGTCGTTGGAGTCATAGCCATGTATTCAAATTCTGCACTATATCGAGATACGAGCTTTTGCTTCTTACTTTTTCATTAGACCAAATTTCCTTCGACAAAAATACAATAATCAAAAGTTGATTTTCTATCTATCTTTGAACCTATCCAATCTACATCAGAGAAACATTCAATATTGGTACGTCCATGGTTTTCATATAATATTCAATGTCCAAGAGTTTTTTTTTAAGTCATGTAGAATTTATTTTAAAATAGTTCAGTGGTTCACTGTTGGAGAAACTATGAATTGACTTACGATATTGAAAGGATAAGCAATATTAGGACAAGTTATAAGGAGATAATTCAACTTTCCCACTAGTCTTCTATATCTTTATAGATTTTTTAATAATTGACCATCTTTTGTGAGTTGTTGATTAGGAATCATAGTAAATAAAGTACATATTTCTTTGAGATAGGAAAATGCCTTTCTTGTGCTTTGTAATCTCAATGCCTAAAAAGTATTTCAAAACTTTTAAATTTTTTGTGTGAAAATGTGGATAGAGAAAAGATTTAAGAGATGAAATTCTCAAAACATCACTACCAATAATGGCAATATCATCGACATATACATTTAGAAGAATGATGTCAGCTTCATATTGTTTATAGAACACAGTAATCAAATTTGGTTTTTTTGATTCGGAACTTTTTGATTGCCTGACTAAATTTTCCAAACCAAGCTGTAGGACTCCATTTTAAGTCATACAAAGATTTGTGAAGATAATAGTATCTACCATAATCCCCCATAGCAACAAATCCAGACGGTTGTTCTATATACACTTCCTCCTTAAGATTACCATGTTAGAAAATATTTTTAATATCTAATTGATATAAGGGCCAATTATAAGTAGTTGTCACGAAGATGAATAACTTTATTGAAGTCAATTTAGCCACATGAGAGAATGTCTTTTAGCAAAAATATGAGTTTTTAACTTATTTAATAACTCATCATGTTTTACACTACAAATACTCATTTGCATTCAATAGCTTTCTTCTCTTCTAGTTAGCTTACCAAGTCTCAAGCACCATTTGCATAAAAAAACATTCATTTCTTCAATCTTAGCACTTCCCTAACAAGGATGAAATAAGAATTTATTAACAGTTTTAGAAGTGGAGATAGAGTCAATGCAACATGAAGTTGATAGATGATCATAAGATACATATCAAGAAATAAGCTAAGTGCATTGTCTTTTACCTTTGCAAAGAGTAATTGGAATATCATCATTATTTTGGATTGGATTCGATGATGAAAATACTGATGCAGGACATGCATCATGAGGTTGTTGTCGATGAGAATAGACCTAAAAAGTGGAGGTTGAGCTGGTGTAGGTGGGGCATGGGTAGGTATTGGAGTAGTTGTAAGAACAAGAATGTAGACCAACATATCATTCTCCCTCTGACTTCTATTTATAGATGATATAAGAAATAGATGATATAAGCTAAGAATGTAACTTCAGCTAAGACAAAATATCGATTAAAAGTTGGGCAAAAACATCTAGTCTTTTTTAAGACGAGAATACAAAAAAAAAAAACATATTTTAGTGATTTAGGATATAATTTTGTAATCTGAAGAAAAACATCACAAACAAAACATATACTACCAAATATTCTTGGTTCGATAGGAAATAAAGGTTTAGTGGGAAAAGTACATTGTAAGTAATCTCATCATTGAAAACAAATGAAGGCATGTGGTTGATTAGGAAACAAGTTGTGGAAACTGCGTTTGATGTTTCAAGGAGATGTCTGTTTTTCCTTTATGCCACGCCATTTTGAGATAGCATGTCACCCACACATGGTTTGATGAAGGATACCATTATGAGATGAAGGATATCATTCTGAATCATGTATGATTAAAAAGCATTTTCACTTAGCAACGTTGCAAAAAAACATTAAATTGAATTTTAACCTCAACACAAAAGGCACAAAAATGAGAATAATCCATAACGAGATTATTTTAGAACATGCATATGAGATAGAGTTTTTTGTTGTTTCAAGGAGATGTCTATTTTTCCTTTATGTCACGCCATTTTGAGATATCATATCACCACACATGGTTTGATGAAGGATACCATTATGAGATGAATACCATTCTGAATCATGTATGACTAAAAAGCATTTTCACTTAGCAATGTATGCAAAAAAACATTAAATTGAGTTTTAACCTCAGCACAAGGCACAGAAATGAGAAAATAATTCATAACGAGATTTCATTAAATAGAGTCAGGTTACACGAGAATAGTCATCAACAAAAGTAACAAAATATTTAAAATCAGATTGAGACGTAACAAGACACAGACCCCAAGCATCTTAATGAACTAACTCAAATAGAAAACTAGCTTGTTTATTGATTCTAGGACAAGATTTCAAACGATGTTGTTTAGCAAACTGACATAACTTACAATGTAGGGAAGGAAAATAACTAAAATTCAAAATATAATTTTTAAAACACATGGAATGCGGGATGTCTTAATCCACAATGTAATTTGATCCTCATTGACAATATGATTGGAAATGAGTTAATATTCCAGTAAGTGCCACAGGTTGCGACATTTGCGTGTCTAGAATGTAGAGACATCCAGATTCACGTTCTTTACCAATAATCTTCTTCGTCTTAAGATTCTAGAAGAGACAATTTTAGAAAAAAAAAACAACAATTAAGGACATGAGTAAGTTTACTTATAAAAATTAAATTAACAGGTTCAATACAAAAACAAAAGAAATCAATGACGTAGGTTTACCAACTCAAGAATACAAAAAGTTGAGTCATTGGCTAAAGTGACTTTAGAAGAGAGCGTTTATGTATGACAAGTAAAAAAGATATTAGAATTATTTGTCATATGATCTGTGGCACTAAAATCAATTACCTATTTTGAGAATGAGGTAAAAAGACATGTATTTGGGTTACTTGACTCAACAACGACTATAATTGAAAACGATGAAGGCTAAATATTCAAGGTATTGTGAAAACTTGGCAAATTCATTAACAGAAATGTGAATAGATGGCTCAAATGTAGTGTTCAAAGTAGCAATATGAGCAGACTAATTTTTCTGTCCTTTATTTTTTACAAGTGCGTTTTGTATGTCCTAATTCATGACAATAATAACATATAACATTGCTAGTACCTTAGTTGTAAGAGGGTTTGTTGCTAGAGGTAGATCCCCTCCTTTATTGCCATTCTTGGATGGCATGCGTCAATCACTATTGCAAGTAATAAGGTCGCTGCTAGACTGAGTAGATGAAGTACCTTTAGGTTGAAGTACCCTAGAGAATACTTCTTGTAAGGAAAATATCTTAAAGCTAGCAAGTACATGAGATTTAGTGGTATCAAAGACAAGGAAGAGTAGCTAAGAAACTCATAATAGTCATCAATTCTCAAGTCTTTTGAATCTTCACACCATAAGTAAAAGGTAATGAAGTGTTGAGTCCTTCATAATTTCTCTTGAAATTCATAAAATAAGTTGTAAGAGATTTATTTTGTTTCTCTGCTCAATAAAAATTTTTACACAACATAAATTCAGAAAATTTTTCCTTTTCCATAATACAAAAAATAATCAAATATTTTATCAAATCTTCAACAAATTCACAATGATTAATTGGACTAATTACCTCTGCTTATGGAATTTCAAATTTGTAAGAAGAGATGAGCATCCTCCATCATCCATGTTTGCCTTGAATCATCTAAGGGTGTATCTTTAGTTAGATGATTATCTTTGGTAATACTCTTCGAATAGAAGCCAACTGTCTTACATCAATTGAAATAGTTAGACCATTGGGTTTATTGAGTGTGATTTTTGACATCACAAGAATCCCATGTTGAATTGAAAGAATTTTAGGAGTCACACGAAGAATTGAAGGAATTTTACTTTCGGTCATTCAAATATACTAAAAGATAGCGCAAATATATGTGCTGATATGTAAAAGAAGAAATAAAACTTATCAGCAAGAATCCCACTTTGATTCAGAATTAGTGCCCACCAAAGCCCGAAACTTGCCTCCAATGCCCTTAGCAACACCAACACAGTCAGTTTTCTCAAAAAAATAAAATAAATAACAAGGACACAATCAACAGAGAAGGCTGATGAGTATGACTGCGCTGGTTTGTGGGTGAAAGAAGGCTGCTTCTGATGAGAATAACCGAAGAATAGCAGGTTTCTTCTTAAGGGAATCACCAATCGAGATTTTAATCTGAAATCTGGAGTTTTTCGAGCAAGGATCTCCAGTCGAATAAAAATGAATAGAAACAAATCAGCAAGAGAATTCTTCTTCTTCTGAACAGAAACAATAGGCAAAAAAAAATTCTGACCACGGCAACTTCAACCCCTCCTACGGCTTGAAACAGCAGATAGGCGAAAAAAAAAGTTTCCAAGCACACTAGGGCAGAAAAAAATTTATTCTTTCCTCATTAATTTTCAACACTCTGATATCATGAAAATATTTGGAAAGAAAATTATTATTCATACGTCTTTCATTCATATGCTTTACATATTTATACATAAACTAGAAATGTAAGGAAAGTTAATTAATTAAATCTCTCTAAATTTGGTTCTTAATTTAGTACAATATCAAATTTCCTTAAATTAAGAAAGTATCAATCTTAATATTTTCGCCTTTTGACATGTTCCATGCTAGTTGTTAATATTCTTGTGAGCCTGGATCTCTTCACGAATGTTAAAATATAAATTTTACCTCAGAACCTGTAGTTCTTTAACTATGTTGTGGATTAGTTGTTAATGTGTATCTGCATTCTCTGTATAAAACAATATAGGTGGGCAGAAAAGCAGAGTTGCTTTTGCAAAGATTACCTTCAAGAAGCCACACATAATATTGCTTGATGAGCCATCTAACCATCTGGTATTTCATTATTTTTCTCTTCTTTCCTCACATTATTGCTCTTTCATTTGTGATCAAGGAACTCAGAATGTTAGGAAAATAAGTTGTGTTGACTTTTGGGAATATCTGAACCTTTAGAATTCTTTATTTCGGTCTAATTTACAATATAAGATGATGTAACAGATTCCAATCTTATTCCAAAAGTTGAAAAAAAAAACATTCAAAACAAATAAATATTTGATTGATTTGTAACTGCACGGTTTTTAAGTTTTTGAATAATAAGAATATATATAAAATCTTTCTTAGGTTGATTGATATGCCCAGTTTAATGAACAAGTTTTTATTGAATCTATAAAAAAAATTAATTAAATACATTTACAATAATGGACCAAGTCAAGATGACTGATAGAATGAATCAAAGTATATTTCAACTTATAAAATGAGTTTTTTTACATTACCTCCGTAAGTCCTGCTGGGTTGGGTCCAAAGTGGTTAAGAAATTTAAAAAACAAATTGAAGGAAGTGAACAAGCAATACATGAACTTAGTCGTACTAAACTCCATTTTTATCTTGGATTTTTAATAAAAAAGGGGATGGTGTCTTCATGGTACAGCAAGACGAGTGCCTTTTTAGCATTTTAGGATGATATGTATTGTTATCTTAAAGCTCTTTTCTTGGTTGTTAAAAACTGCATGTTTACAAAACTATTAACGCAATTTGAGTTGCTTATGCCATTGCTGTGTTTATACTTGATAAAAAAAAATAAGTAGCTCATAGCGTCTGAATATCATAATCATATATTTATAAAATTATTATAGTATATACTTGAAAAAAGTAAGTGCATTTGAGAAAAATCGCGCTTCTGTGATTGCTATCTGTTTTATAACGGCTTACTTGTGTCATCTTCTTTGCTTACCTGTGATTGATGAAAATGTAGGATTTGGACGCGGTGGAGGCTTTAATCCAGGGTCTTGTTGTGTTTCAAGGAGGCATTCTGATGGTACTTAAATTTAGCATATTTTTCATTTTTTTATATTTTCTTGTTGAAACAAATTACTGACATAATTTCAATTATAGTAACGATAGAGGGACCACCCTTGGAATGGATTTTGTTTTAAATGACTTTGCCGTATCAGGCAGTCATGGGTTCTATATATGCATATAAAATATTACGTAAATATCAAAGTAGACTTCAAATTTAGGAAATCCCAATGACCGATACTTTATAATTTATTTTTTGGCCCATCAAACTTCATAGTTACGCTTGTTGGTAATGCATACCATCTCCATTCAATACCATTAAGTCGTGCAAGTTGTGACGAGGAGAGAGCTCTAATCTCTAGGAAATGAAAGATGTATGGCGGCCAAACTCCCTGTGCTGCGTTTTCCTCTTTTTTGTCTTGGACGTCAAGGGCCAAGATTGCAGCACAGGGCGTTTGGTCATCATTGGTCTTTCATTTTCCTGATATTAGGATTCTATTCTCATCACTACGTGCACAAAACGCGTGTGACTTAATAGTTTTTGAATGGAGAGGATATTTCAACGACTAATGTTATAACTCGTTTTTTAGTTACATTTTTCCAGTAAGTATTTTTGGGTAAGGAGTTAAAACATTAGGTGTTACTCAACCTTTACTTTTTAAATAGTACGGCATTCAATATTGGCGTTTGTGGATGTTTGACCATTTTATCGGGGAACAGGTCAGTCACGACGAGCATCTGATATCAGGAAGTGTGGAGGAGCTGTGGGCAGTGTCACAAGGAAAAGTGACTCCATTCCACGGAACTTTCCAGGACTACAAAAGGATTCTTCAATCCGCATAGAACCACAGCTTTCAGAACTCTTTGGTTTTCCTACTTTTTATTGATATTGAATATATATATAATTTGGTTTTAGTACTTTTATTGATATGGAATATATATATATATATATATATATATATTGGGCTTAGTATCGAGAAAGTTCTTAAATTTTGATGAGTTTTTTAGAATATCCCTCATGTTCTGTTTTTTTCATTTATATAATAATGTGAATGATAATTTTTTCTTTTGATTATCCTACCTTGGTTTATTTGTATAATTTTGATTAGGGAAAATGACAAATCAACCATCATCCTTTACTGTTGGTGACAAACCAACCACTAACGTTTTTTTCTTAGCAAATTAAACACTAACTTATGGGAAACTGTCAAATCCAATATTGCTATCATGTTTTCTATTAACCATGATGATGTGGCACCGTGGCAGTTCGTCGACAAATCGTCGCAGCTCAGTTTTTAAAAAGTATGTGAAGACTTGTGATGAACCGCCAAGGTGTCTTGACACACTGCTGCGGCGTCTCATAAACCACAGCTGTTTACTGAGACATTGCTGCGACGTCAGTCTAAACCATAGCGGTTTACTGAGAATTGTATAAATACACCGAGGACTCTTCACGATTTTCTCCGACAATTTGTCAACGATTAGCAGATCCTAGAGAATTCTGAGAGCTGAAGTGAAAAGCATTTTGAGGAAGTTGAAGAATTTGTTAAAAAGCAAATGACGTCTTGGAGTGTTAGGAATTTGTTATTATCCGTCAAGTTAAAGTGGGGCCCACAGTCACATTTTTGGACAATCAAGTACGTACAATTTGAGATGAAGCTGCAATAGTTTTGCACTCCGTCTCAGCAAATCTACACAAGGAGGATGAGAAGGATCTCCGTTCATTATGTCAATCCACTAGTGACGAAAACATAGACATAGCCGAGAGTAGGCCTAGACGCTCAACACAAGCAGAAGGCAGCTTCGCTAGTATGGGCCTTGGCAAAAAGTATAGTTCACTGAATCAAATTAGAGAAGAAATTGTCGATCATGTATTGAAGAATGAATACGGGATAAAATTTACCCATAGTGATGCACATCGGTTGAGGGCTGCATGCTAGGAAGGATACACGTGGCGACTGCACGCATAAAAAATGCAAGGTGAAATGACGTTTCAAATAAAGTTCTATAACAATGTTCACACCTGCTCGAGAAAGATGGAAAGCCGTCATGCCTCTGCCAAATGGGTGGCAGCGCATTACTTCGATAGATTTAGAAGTCAGTGTTGGATTTTAGGTTCTCTTGCACGGCGGAATTACCAATGTTCATAACAATGGTAATATGCATAACCTATATATATCATGAAAAACAATTTTAACATGAACATAAAACAGATCGTTGTTCTACCATATTAATAATAATATGTATTCAAAAATCTTTATTTAGATCTAATCTAAAAGATGAAGAATATTACCTTTGTAACTTACTTCACACGAATACAAAATCAACCTTCGATCTTCTCCGCCAATCCTCCTCACCTCGAATAAGCACGTGTGGGCATGATGAAAGAAACAAGATCACACTCAATTTGTGATAGATCGTATTTTCAACACATGAGACGATCTATTTGAATTTAGAAAACACTTCTCTAAAGTCAAAACGAAAGACACAAATTTTGCTCTCAATATGGATTCCTTAATCTTAAAGATTTCAACTTTCTAATCTAATGAGGTTGGACCTTTATTTATAGTGGTATAACTCTATAATGACCATTATGGCATTTAGAGAAAAACACTACAAATTCCTCATTAAAGTTACAATTGATTTCGTACATTTATAAAAATGTTATGGAAATCAAAAGGTCTTGTCACCATAGCTCAACACTTGGCACTATGACATTAACTTATTAATCTCTCATTTAAGTTATAATACATTTATAACAAAAATGTTATGACAAATAAAAGGTCTTGTCACCATAGCTCAACACTTGATACTATGATATTAACTCAAATTTGACATTAACTCAAATTTGAAAAAATTCATTTTAAAAACAATTTTCAAAAGTTACTTTATATTTGTTAATTAATTGAATAATCAATAATTCGATTATTTCATTTAATGAAATATAACAAATATATTAACTATGACAACTTTTGTCATTTTGTCTTAATTAATTGAATAATCAATAATTCAATTATGTTATCTAATGAAAAATAATAAACTTATTATTGAGTGTATTAAATAATTAATTCATAATTAATTATTTAATCTTCTTTGTTCATTTTTCTATTATTCGAATAATGATAGAAGGTGACGAAGGTATCAATAAACCTATAGTTTTAAGCTCTAATAATATTTCGTTAATTAATATATACTCTTTATATTAATTAACATAATTATTAACTCTAAAGTAATTCCACTAAATACTTAGAGTTGCACTCGCAAAAACTATATAGTATATTTACTCTAATTAATGTCCATTGATATAGTCATAAAATATGTTTAACACTCCATTTAGATTCACAATAGAGCTAGGTTTATAATCTGTTAACCTCTCATATTGCGTCTTTATCCTTGACTACCATTAGTTCTTGATTGAATAATTAATTCATAACGATTATAAATTGCGCGCTAATTATTGGATCATTGAACTAACAAACAAGGGAATCTATAGAAATGAATTTCATTGTATCGACATTTACATTCTTAGCAATTCATTTTAATTCACTCCCAATATACAAGGTATATGAATCGTAATTCGTACAAAATTTTACTGAGTAAATCAAAGAATAAATTAAAATAAAATAGGAGTTTGTTAAATACAACAAATTAAGATCATGCATATATGACTATCATTATGATAAAATTAATTGTTCTTTATTTAACGAAAATTATCATAACAATATAATTTTATCTGGTCCAGTCCTATATAATCATATTATATAAAACATATTTATCTTATGTCACTACATATTTAGTTGGGATATGACTATACATTCTTAATGAGATAAACTATGTTCATGACTATGAACTATTTGAAGATTCCATACTTCAAATATAAGTCATGAACATATTCTGGTTATTACTCGTTATATTTTATCCTACATATATACAATATATATGTTAATATAAAGTTAGCATAAATAACCAAAGAATTTTCTATGAATTTTATAAAACATAATATAAAATGTTAACATAATATCAATCAATATAAATTTATTCATATATTATAAAATTGTTTTATTACATTTGCTTGTTGGGCACATTACTCCCAACAATCTCCCACTTGCCCTAAAGCAAATGAGACATGTCTCTAATCCCTAAGCCGTCTAGATGTTTCTCAAAACATTTTGCAGGTAACGTCTTGGTGAAGGGATCAACAAGATTCTCAACTAATGGAATCTTAGAACAGTCACGTCTCCACGCTGCACTACATCTCTTATCACATGATATTTTCTCTCTATATGCTTTGTTCGTTTGTGACTTCCAGGTTCTTTAGCATTCGCTACTGCACCACTATTGTCACAGTACAAAGACAATGGTTTATCCATATTTGGAACTACTTCCAAATCAGTAAAGAATTTTCTAAGCCACACAACTTCTTTTGTTGCTTCACAAGCAGCAACGTATTCTACTTCCATAGTAGAGTCTGAAACACCACCTTGTTTTACACTTCTCCAAACTATGGCTCCATCTCCAAGGGTGAAAACTAATCCAAATATCGACTTTCGATCATCTATATCAGTTTGAAAATCAGAATTTGTGTATCCAGTTGGAATCAAATCCCTACCAGAATATACTAGCATATAGTTTCTCGTTCTCCTTAGATACTTGAGAATATGTTTGACTGCTATCCAATGATCTAATCCTAGATTTGACTGGAACCGGCTAACTATCCCTACTGCATAACATATATAGGGCCTCATGCACAACATAGCATACATCAAGCTCCCAACAACTGATGCATAGGGGTAACGTCTCATATCTTCTTCCTTTTGAGGTGTGTCAGGACACTGCTTTTTAGAAAGAATAACTCCCTGTCTAGAAGGTAAATAACCTTTCTTGGAGTTTTGCATTGAATATTTGACAACTATTTTGTCAATATACAATGCTTAAGACAAAACTAACATTCTATTTTTACGATCTCTTATTAGAGGAATCCCAAGAATGTAGCTTACATTTCCTAAATCTTTCCTTTGGAGTTGCTTAGCTAGTCATGCTTTTATATCTTATAATAATTCTACATTATTCCCAATAAGTAGAATATCATCAACATACAGAACTAAGAAGACCACACACTTGTCATTGATGACCTTGTATACACAAGACTCATCAAGGCACTGTGTGAACCCATAAGATTTTATTGCTTTATCAAATCTCATATACCATGACCTAGATGGTTCCTTAAGTCCATAAATAAACCTATTTAACTTACAAATCTTTTGTTATGCATCTTTATCTATGAAACCCTCTAGTTGCTCCATATAAATGGTTTCTTCAAGATGACCATTTAGAAAAGCCGTCTTGACATCCATCTGCCAAATCTCATAATCATAATGAGCTGCAATAGAGAACAATATACGAATGGACTTAAGCATAGCTATAGGAGAGAAAGTCTCTTCATAATCAACTCCTTCCCTTTGGATATAACCCTTAGCTACAAGCCTAACTTTGAATGTCTCTCCATTCCCGTCCACTCCTCTTTTTCTCTTATAGATCCATTTACACCCTATAGGTTTCACCCCTTCAAGTAGATCTACAAGATCCTAGACGGAGTTGGAATAATTGATTCCATCTCAAGTTTCATAGCTTCAAGCCATGCTTCTTTGTCAGCATCTTCCATTGCACATTTAAATGACAATGGATCATCTTTTCCATCATCAGTGACAGCAACTTGTGCTTCACCTACCTGTCTGTATCGAGCTGGTGGTCGTACTACCCTCTCGCTACGTCTAGGTGACATGATGGTCTGACTAGAAGTAGTCGTCTTTTGAGTAGCATGTGGAACAACAACTTTTGTTGTTTCCGATCTGATCTCATCAGCATGAATTTCCTCGAAGACAATATTGCTTTGAGGTTTGAAGTTTGCCATATAGTCATATTCAAGAAATGTGGCATTTTTCGATACAAATACCTTGTTATCTTGAGGACTATAGAACAAATCTCCTCTTGTGCCTTTTGCATAACCAACAAACATGCAAACCTCATATTGAGGTTCTAATTTTCCAACCTTTCCTACTAGCACATGTGCGGGACACCCCCATATGCGAAAATGTCTCAAACTAGGTTTGTGACCACTCCACAACTCTAAAGGTGTCTTAGAAATAGACTTAGATGGGACCACATTCAAAATGTAAGTCGTTGTTTGTATGGCGTATCCCCAAAATGATTTTGGAAGTGTAGAGTAACTCATCATGGATCGAACCATGTTAAGTAAAGTCCTATTTCTCCTCTCAGCAACATCATTTTGCTGAGGAGTGCTAGGTGTTGTTAGCTGAGATATGATCTCATGTTCTAACAAGTAATCCTTGAATTCATTATCAAGGTATTCACCTCCTCGATCTGATCGAAGGTACTTGATTGACTTATCTAATTGTTTTTCAGCTTCAGCTTTAAACTCTTGAAACTTTCTAAAAGTTTCTGATTTTGAGTAATCATCAACAAAAGTGATGAAGTACTCATAATCACCTCTAGCCTGAGTAGTCATAGGGCCACATACATCTGAATGTATGAGTTCAAGTGGCTCTTGAGCCCTTCGACCCTTTGCTGAAAAAGATCTCTTGGTCATTTTTTCCTCTAGACAAGATTCACAGACTGGTAAAGATCCAGCATTTAAATCTTTTAAAGGACCTTCCTTCACAAGTCTATCAATTCTATCTAGATTAATATGATCTAGACGAAGGTGCCAAAGATATATGTTATCATCATGAGAAATTTTAAGTTTCTTGGCCTTAGGCAATTTTACTTTAAAAATTTCAGTATTCAACAGTGATTTATTGATGGGTCTTATCACATAAAGTCCACTTTCCATAAAACCAGAAAAAATATCTAGTCCATTTCTAGAAATAATAACAATATTATTATTAAAAGAAATTGAATAACATTGTTCAAACAAGTGAGAAACATATATGAGATTTCTAGTAAACCTTGGTACAAAATAAATATTATTCAATAACAAAAATTTATTTAGAAAATATAATTTTGTTTCTCCCACTGCTAAAGCTGAAACTAGTGCCACATTGCCCACTCTCATAGTGAACTCCCCATCTGCTAGATTCTAATAGGAACTAAGCATCCGTAAAGAACAACAATCATGATTAGTCGCACCTGAATCAACTATCCAGGGTGATAAATTATTCTCAACAAAACAAGATTCAATAACAAGTAAATCAAATTTACATGTCTTCTTTTGTTTTAGCTTCTCGAGATACTTTTTACAGTTTCTCTTTCAAAGACCATCAATTCCACAATAAAAACATTTTCCTTTGGGCTTTTTCTGGCTCGAGCTATTCTTGTTTCCCTCGTTAGTTTTGTTCCTTTTATTGGGGTTGTCCTTCTTACTCTTTGTTGGATTTGCTCCTTGACCTTTGCCCTTTTGTGAAATTTTTTCCGCTTCTTAAATGAAGAGTGAGAAGAGGAGGGTTCAACAACATTTGTTTCTCCCTTCTTCTCTACAGAAGGAATGGACTCATAGGTCATAAGCTCATTGAGCAATTGAGCCATATCGTAACTCAGTTTGTTCATGAAGTAGGTGCTCTTTAATTGTAAGAACTGTGGGCTCAAGCCTTCCAAAATCATGCCCACTTGGGTAGCCTCATCAATATGGATCCCATTAATTTCAGCCTCATGAATCGTGCTAATCATCATCAACACATGCTCATGAACGGAGGTACCGACCCGCATTTTGCTATTCATGACTTTCTTGATAGCTTCATGACGGGCTTGGTCAGATGGTTTACCAAACATGTTCTGAAGAGACTCCATTATCTCATAAGCAGTCTCTGTGTTCTCAAATTTTGTGTTAAGAACATCTGTCATGGAAGCGAGTAAATAACAACGAGCTTTGTCATTTGCTCGTTTCCATGTCTCGAACGGTTCTCTCTCCTCTTTTGTGGCATTTTCAGCAGGGATCGGAGGGCATTCCTCAGTCAGGAAAAACTTCAAGTTGTCGTGCACAAGAATCATATTCATGTTCTTTTTCCAGTTGACGAAATTATCGCCAGTCAACTTTTCAGTTGCGAGTAAATTAATCATAAAAGAAGACATTATGCTGTAATGAATAAATAAATAAAAATTAATATTATGCATAAAATTCATAAGAAATATGGCAAGAAAAAATGATGCATGAGCATGCTAAATTACTAAATAAAATGCAAATGCTATTACTGCCTCGATACATAATATTTATCCTTATGGTAAAAATATTATCTATTAATAAATTTATTCAAAATATCTCATATTTTCAAATTTTATTAACTATCGATTAGTTTTAGTCAAAATGTGATTAACACATTATATCACATTTTCATGCGTGTATACCACTGTTTCGATTTTATAAAACTTAACTTATAATTGTCACCTTAAGGATGGTCAACTATAAAATACATTTTATAAAACTTATCTCTAAGAGATCAACTATGGTATTGATCTAAGTGAACACTCTCCTTAGGGAGGACGATAACAAAGTCGTCTCGGAGCCCCATTTAAATCTCACGCTGTTGTATCAATGATGGAGACCATGAAAAGTTACGTCTAACTTTCTGCTCTCACTCATTATTTTGAATTATAGTGATTTTATAGAATATCACATATTCTATTAAATCTATATATAAAAAAATTTAATCAAAATAAATTTATTTTATATATAGATTTTTAATTTTTATAATCAAATTATAAAATTAATGAAACTAAATAAACAATTTATTTAGCACTTACAAAATAATGTAAAAATTTTAACAATTAAAATTTTGCATTATTTTATTTTCTCACATAAGAATTAATAGTTTTAATCTAATTAAAAACATTTAATTTTTAACAAACTAATTTATTAAAATTAAATAAATAGAATATAAGCTAAAAATACATGTCAATGTGAGAAAACTAAATGATAAGTATGCTCTATATGCAAGTACTCTATGACATGTGAATGCTTGACAACGATAAAACAACTTATATCAAGCATAAAAGTAAATGAAATAATGACCGGGTCGATTTGGGTATTTCTAAAATTACATATAAACCCATAAAAAAAATTATCTAAAGTCTTGGTGGCCTCCACATTTCTTTTTTGTGTCATACGTCGTGGTGACAAGAATTGCACACCATAGTCTAGCTCCAAAATTTGTCTTGTCCTCCTTCTTTCTTCGATCTTCATTAATATTATATAAAGAGTATTTACCCAAGACAAATTGGGTTTACATCAAAATTAAAAATAAGAAATTTTAAAAAATATTCCTAACCCAAATCGGCCACATGAAATTACAATCATTATTTCAATCATGCATATATCCATATATTCAACATTCCAAAAATATATATAAATTAAAAAAATGCATGAGCCTACTTATTATCACATATCATGATTTTCATAAAATCACATTATTAAATATATCACAACTACAACGAAACTCTGATACCAATGTTGGATTTTAGGTTCCCTTGCACGACAGAATTATCAATATTCATAACAATGGTAACGTGCATAACCTATATATATCATGAAAAACAATTTTAACATGAACATAAAACAGATCGTTGTGATAACATATTAATAATAATATGTATTCAAAGATCTTTATTTAGATCTAATCTAAAAGATGAAGAATATTACCTTTGTAGCTTACTTCACACGGGTACAAAATCAACCTTCGATCTTCTCCGTCAATCCTCCTCACCTTGAATAAGCACGTGTGGGCATGATGAAAGAAACAAGATCACACTCAATTTATGATAAATCGTATTCTCAACACATGAGACTATCTATTTGGATTTAGAAAACACTTCTCTAAAGTCAACACGGAAGACACAAATTTTGCTCTCAAAATAGATTCCTTAATCTTAAAGATTTCAACCTTCTAATCTAATGAGGTTGGACCTCTATTTATAGTGGTATATCTCTATAATGGCCATTATGGCATTTAGAGAAAAACATTACAAATTCTTCATTAAAGTTACAATTGATTTCATACATTTATAAAAATGTTATGGAAATCAAAAGGTTTTGTCACAATAACTCAACACTTGGCACTATGACATTAACTTATTAATCTCTCATTTAAGTTATAATACATTTATAACAAAAATGTTATGACAAACAAAAGGTCTTGTCACCATAGCTCAACACTTGACACTATGACATTAACTCAAATTTGACAAAATCTATTTTAAAAACTATTTTCAAAAGTTACTTTATATTTGTTAATTAATTGAATAATCAATAATTCAATTATTTCATTTAATGAAATATAACAAATATATTAACTATGACAACTTTTGTCATTTTGTCTTAATTAATTGAATAATCAATAATTCAATTATTTTATCTAATAAAAAATAATAAACTTATTATATAGAAGATTAAATAATTAATTCATAATTAATTATTTAATCTTCTTTGTTCATTTTTCTATTATTTGAATAATGATAGGAAGGTGACGAAGGGACCGATGGACCTATAGTTTTAAGCTCTAATAATATTTCGTTAATTAATATAAATCTTTATATTAATTAACATAATTATTAACTCTAAAGTAATTCCACTAAATACTTAGAGTTGCACTCTAAAAAACTATATAGTATATTTATTCTAATTAATGTCCATTGATATAGTCATAAAATATGTATTAACACTTCATTTAGATTCGCAATAGAGTTAGGTTTATAATCCATTAACCTCTCATATCGCGTCTTTATCCTTGACTACCATTAGTTCTTCATTGAATAATTAATTCATAACAATTATGAATTGCGCGCTAATTATTGGATCCTTGAACTAACAAACAAGGGAATCTATAGAAATGGATTTCATTGTATTGATATTAACATTCCAGCAATTCATTTTAATTCACTCCCAATATACAAGGTATACAAATCATAACTCGTACAAAACTTTACCGAGTAAATCAAAGAATAAATTAAAATAAAATAGGAGTTTGTTAAATACAATGAATTAAGTTCATGCATATATGACCATCATTATGATAAAATTAATTGTTCTATATTTAACAGAAATTATCAGAACAATATAATTTTCTCTGGTCCAGTCCTATATAATCATATTATATCAAATATATTTATCTTATGTCATTACATATTTAGTCGGGATATGACTATACATTCTTAATGAGATAAACTATATTCATGACTATGACTATTTGAAGATTCCATACTTCAAATATAAGTCATGGACATATTCTGGTTATTACTCTTTATATTTTATCTTACATATATACAATATATATGTTAATATAAAGTTAGCATAAATAACCAAGAAATTTTCTATGAATTTTATAAAACATAATATAAAATGTTAACATAATAATATCAATCAATATAAATTTATTCATATATTATAAAATTGTTCTATTACATTTGCTTGTTGGGAACATTACTCCCAACTGTCAAGCCGACTGGGACCTTTCTTCCATAATTGAGACAGTCAGGAAGAACTTTAACGTCAACATCACACCTAGCCTCGCTAGAAGGGCAAGAAATGAGGCCAAAAAAATTAACAAAGGGGATGGCAATGAGCAATACAAGCTCATATGGTCTTATGCTAAGGAGATTCGGAGGTCTAATCCTGGAAGCTTGGTGCGCGTTGACCTGGACATTTGTGCATTTAAAAGGATGTACATGTGTTTGGCTGCATGCAAAATGGTTGTGCGGAACTGTGTTAGACCGGTTATTTGTTTGGACAGGTGCCACTTGAAGGGAGCGACTCCAGGCCAACTGCTCACTACTGTCTCCATTGATGGGAATGATGGAATGTATCTAATTGTTGCAGCAGTGGTTGAAGTAGAAAAT
The DNA here is from genome assembly GCA_022433065.1 of Begonia loranthoides. Taxonomy (NCBI): domain Eukaryota; kingdom Viridiplantae; phylum Streptophyta; class Magnoliopsida; order Cucurbitales; family Begoniaceae; genus Begonia; species Begonia loranthoides. Next base: position 5,821,607 of record CM039486.1, read on the forward strand.
AGGGCTTCATGGAGCTTGTTTCTGGAATTATTGTTCGACGACCTAAACACCCCATCTGGCAATGGATGGACAATCATTTCTGACCGACAAAAGGTGTGGTTGATTGTTTTTTCCTTCTGTGTTTATGTTATGCATTTTGTACTCATGTTTGACTCATACTATGAATCTTTGCAGGGGCTAATGCCAGCTGTCAGAGAGGTGGTAGGGCAAGCGGATCATCAGCTTTGCATCCGACACCTGTATGACAATTTTCAAAAACAATTTAAAGACATGTTGTTCAAGGATGCAATGTGGGCCACATCTAGAGCCACAACAGTGAGGAAGTTTGAGAGAGAGATGACGAAGTTATTTTTGCTAACCCAACGGCCCACAACTATCTACGAGGAATAGATGTGACATGCTGGGCAAAACATGCCTTCTGCTCCATCCCCAAATGCGACCTAAGCCTCAACAACCTCAGTGAGTTCTTCAACGCCTGCATCCTACCAACCCGGAACAAACAGATTCTAAGTATGTTTGAGATCATACAAAAGGACATTATGGGTAGGATCATGAAAAAAAATGAAAAGATGGCTCACTCGACAGACCTTTTGTGTCCATAGATCAGCAATCGGCTCGCCAAACTACAACTTACTGGTCAAAATTGGAGCCCCCAGTTTTTAGTAGCTGCCCAATTTGAGGTCAGCAACGGTAACGAACAGTACTCTGTCGATTTGGACAGGCGTACTTGTACCTGTTACCGGTGGGAGTTGACCAACATCCCGTGTGTCCATGCAATCCCGTGCATTCACTTCACGAGGAGATATCCTGAGAAATTTGTGCATGGGTGCTATCACTGGGAAACATACATGGCGATGTACTCCCACTTTATCTGCCTCGTCAATGGACAAATCGAGTGGCCTCCTGTGACGCATCTTAATCCAATTATCCCACCGCCATTTAAAAGGCTTCTAGAAAGGCCACGAAAACGTAGAATACGGGATGTGGACGAGGCCCCAAGCCGGATAGTGCTGTTAAGACGACATATGAACATGACCTATGCCCAGTGTGGGGCACAATTCCCGCACGTGTGAAGGTGGAGGCAAGTCTAGTGCAGGGGTAACAACCCAGATTTTCGTAAATCCTTTAAAAACGCGTGAAATTTTGAAATTTCTTTTCCTCTTAAAACAAAACGTATCAGAGTGCGTCTAACCGAATCGCTACTGACTCTTTCGTAAAACTCGTTATAAAAATCCAATTAATAAAACTATGCAGAAGCGTAAATAAAATCATCGTTTTGTAAAACATAGCGGAAACGTATTTAAATCGTTTAAAAGGAATCTAAACAATGGAGTATGGTATAATAAACTTAAAGTGATTACAACTGTTTACTCATTCTTTTCTCTGCCTAGCCAGCCCCGAGTCTCGTGCGTGTGAAATCATTCATCCCTGCTTCATTATGTGTTTATCATCTATTTATTATCTGTTCGTCGTTTGTACCTACACCACAAGTAATACGATAGCCTAATGGCTCAGTAAGGAAAATGGTTCAATGCAATTATGCTAATGACTCTCTTTAGTTCATTTGGAATGGGGGCCACACAAACCAATCCTTTCATTAGCCATTTACCATTTTATTACTTTTCTTTACGTCGTTCGTTCGTTACTCGTACTTCGAGCTGGAGATTGGAGGACCTGTATGGAATGGTATAGCTGGTCAGACCTAGTCTCCTACTTGCCATCTAGAACTCCCATACCCGATAAGGGAGGGGCTTCGGCTAGATTGCAGACTAGACCCGTCTACCCATCCGCCCCCAAACTCCCTTATTCTTTTCTTTGTGTTTGTGCTGGGCTAAGCTACCGGACCACAGAGACCTTATTATCTTACCGTTTTATTCATTTTCATCATTTATCCTAACTCATGCATGTGTGCGTACCACCCCATGGCACTCCCTATTAGTTTCTATTAACATGATGCATGACCATACATTCTTAACCTAACGTGATGCATGATGCATATAACGTAATATTAATAATAATTGAAGTGCGCATTCAAAGAAAAAGCAACTTATAATTGAAAGCAACTGAAATGGAAAGCGCATATAATAAATAGTGGCTATTGAAAGTAAATGAACAGTAAAGAAACGGTAATGAAGCATACAATGAATTTCGATTAACTAAACATGTTTGTTAACTAAGCTAACTAAACATGGAAACATGCTTTAAACAACAAGTAACGAAAACATGCTTAGACAACGAATAATGGATACATGCTTGGATATATAAATCATAATAATAAAGGAAATCTAATGAATTAACAAGCGACGTGCATATGAAAGTGAAGCATAATTTAATCAACATGCTCAAGAAGGATTATAATTACCATCTAATTAATCATCTTAATTAATTTACATGCTCAAGGGTTGATTACTTTAGTCATGTTTGCTAGTTCGTTAACATGCTACCATAATTATCTAAGTTCTTTGATATGCTTGAATACAATTAATAAATGTTAGTCTAGCTGTCTAACATGCTCAAGTTAACTAATTACTTTGGCGGATTAACATGCCACTGTTTGATTTAAACAACAGAAGGATTAACATAATTAGTTAATTGCATGCTTGAACTATAAATCAACATACGTATAATTAACATGAGTTAATTAATGACTTAATAAAGCTAGTTACTTATACATGCTCAGGTTTAGTTCATTACTCTAATTATTTAATATGTTCAATCAATTACTTCAATTAAGTATGCTTGTTCATTAACATGCTCAATTGACTATTATTAACAACTAATTAAACATGTTCAAGACTAATTAATTATTCTAATTAACATGCTCAATCAATTACTTCAATTAAGTATGCTAGTTCATTAACATGCTCAATTGACTATTATTAACAACTAATTAAACATGTTCAAGACTAATTAATTATTCTAATTAACATGCTCAATTAGTTGACTATTCTAATAATTTGCATACTTACTAGCAAGTCAAACATGTTCAAGGGTTAATTAATTACAATCATGATTCTAATTAGATATCTCAGTTAAGTTAAAGTACTAGTTAATTTAGTTTCTTAACATGGGGTTTAACTAACATATGACATAGATTTCTCAGAGTGATAACAGAGCAATACGTGAAATGTCAGAACAACAAACATAGAATGAAGAAATGGATGGCTTATGCTTATCATAGAGAGATCAAGTACTAAGAAACAGAACCAACAGTAGAGTAACACAAGTGTTATGAAGGGGAAATATAGCACAAGTAACCATTATCAGTAAGTAAACGCTATGGAAACATAGTCATCTTCAACATGAGTCTTATTCAATCATACTTGTTAAGTTCTACTTTCATTCATCACTTGTCTATCTATTCAAGACATTGATAAACAGGTTTTACTATAACAGGAATGTCAGAACTATCCACACAACAACAAAGCTCAATAACAGAACCATAATAAGGGAAACTACATTATCAACACAGAGAATGTCTCAGCAGGGGCAATCAGCAAGGAAACACAGTAAGAAATCATCTAAAATCAGCTAACGTTATCTACAGCAAACATTCAAGAAGCTAACGAAAACTCACACACCCGTACTTGTGGTGTAGGGCCTCAATGGCCAAAGCACCCCTATTTCCTTACCTCGAAGCTTAAATGCGCAATAGCATTTAGTTATCCTTCTACTCTTCTTCTCTTCTTCTTTGTACCTAATACTATCCACACAATAAGTATCTGAACAAAGCCAACGACCGATAATAATATCCAAGAAGGGTGTGAAATCAACGACATCAACCATCAATCAATGTACGACTTAACTTCTGATATTCAGGATACATTAATCTAACCCAACAATGACATATTGTCAAATGGAGAATTTTGTCCATAACCCAAATCAAGACAACCGTAAACAGCCAACAACAACAACCAAAGCATTTCATTATCTTTTATCTTAACAAAACAACAGTTGAATCGTCCAAACGTTTAAAGTATTCATCAACGTGCATAACAATATCCAAACATAGCATTTCCATATATTTCAATATTCAAAGTTCCTATCTAACATATTTGAAATCCAACAAGGGCCTCATCACAACAAATCCCATCCAGACCCATTTCCTTCAACATTTCCCACAACCCAACATTTCTCCTTTACTAATCATTTATGAAAAGTCAAATACCCATTTACATAGTTAAAAGTGTAACTCAACAAGTTATTAAACCAACCAACAGATTACTAACCAACCAACCTTTCCAACACTAATCATGCAGAAGCCATCAACAGAGAGTGTCCAAACTCACACTAACCATGCAGAAGAAACCAACAGAGGGTATTCATGCTATACAGAGCAATTCTCAAGTCATTCATCCAATATTTCCACAACAGCTACCATCAAACCAAGGAAAGGAAACACTCCAGAGACTAACAAATACCACAAACAGAATCCAAGGATAGAGAAATTGGAGAAGAACTCACCAGCAGCCAAGATGAAGCTCTCGGCCAACCACAACTCCATAGAACCCCCTCCTCCTTCTCCATTCTCGGTTCCAGCTCCCAGAGAGCTCCTTCTTTCCAACTCTCACTTTTTCCTCAAATCCTCCCTTCACATAGCTTTAAACATCCAGCAGAAAAACACCCTACACGTCAGACAATCCATGCAAAAGCTCCACAAAATGTTCCCCGCGCTGATTACACGCTGTCCATTTCAGCAGAGCAAGAACCTGGAGAAGAAGACCGGTTCAGACTAACCTGCAAACCGCCCAACCAATTCCAAATTGAACCGCCAGTTCATGCCACCGACCCGAGGCCACCCTTCCGCCATCATCGTCGCCATCCGACACCTTCATCGTCTCCGAGCACCCCCCAGAGTCGATAGAGCGTCGCCGCTCATCGCCGCCCGACGCCAAACCAAGCGACCAGAAGCCCAATCGAAGGCCCGAGCCCTAACCGCGAGCCGCGCCACTCGTCGCTGCAGCAGCTCGCACTTCCGTCGGAACGAACCCGAGCCGAGCTCAAGCTCGCCGTCGCCAACCTCGCGTCCCTCTCCTTCATCGTCGCTCACCCTTTCTCGATCGCCCTCTGGAGCCTTCTCTCTCCCTCTCGTTTTCCATCACCCATTTTTCTCCTCTTTAATCCAATTAATCTAATTAATTAAATCCTCTTACATTATTAATCCCAATTAATCACATATATTATGATTTAAGTTATATTTATTTTGTTTTGATCACATTAACCTCCGTAATATATAATCTAATGAGTACGTTATTGGTAATACCCCGATAATTACCCAATTAATCTAAAATCCCCAGATTATGCTCCAATTATATTTATTAAATTCTGATAAAAAGTTGGGGTGTTACAGCAGGGGCCAGCAGAGGCGACAGAGGCAAAGTCAGAGCCAGAGCCAGAGCCAGAGCCAGAGCCAGAGCCAAAGGCAGCAGAGGAAGGTCGAAGGGCACATTTATGGGTTTCAGATTCCCCGAGACAATTCCTTCCATAGTCCCCGAGAGAGTTGTTGAGACAGTTCTGGACATAGTTCTTGAGACACAGGTGAGCCCATGATCACCTTTACGTTATCAAGTGTTATTTGAATTATGTTAATGTCATTTGTAATGTGTTTTGCAGAAGGATGATGTGCAATGTCCACAAACATAAACATACACAAATGTGAACCTTAACCTGCCTAGAAACATTGGTTTGATAAAGTAGATTTGATATATTTATATATGCGATTGTAATGGACATTATCATTGTAAAATTTGAATTGATAAAATTGAATTGCTTTGATAAATTGGAAATGATATACTGGTTCCATACATTTGGTTGTTGAAGGTGAATGGAAATTGATTAGTATGCTAATGTCCAGGTACCAACGGTGAAGTTGAATCTGTTTTTCAGAGCCATGACGAGCCGTTACAGTTTTTTTGAAGCGCCGCAGCAGCTTGCTAACAAACCTCAATGGCGTGTCAGCAAAGCCGCAGTGGCTTGCTAACAAACCCCGGCGGCCTGTCCGCAAAGCCACAGAGGCTTTATGACGAGCCGTGGCGGCTTGTCAACAAAGCCGTTGTGGCTCGTCATAAACCGCTGCAGCGTGTCCAAAAAGCCGCAGCGGTTTGTCATGATTAGTATGCCTTGTATGTTTCGGTGTTATGCACATCTTACTGAAAGTGTTGCAATGAATGCAATGATCATGTTTACTTGATCGTTCATGATGAATGGAATCGATTGAGTCATTTTCACTCTAAAAAGATTAAAAATTTGCAAGAGTTTTGCTTGTTTTTAAGTCTATTCCCACTGCAACATAAACAACAGCATATATACATTTCCCAACCAGACCAGATATTATCCAAACTAACTATAAACAGAAAAAATAAACATGTCAAGCGTCAAAAATAGTTTTCTAAAAAAATTGATATTTTTCTATCGAAACGGCAACGCTACGCCGCCTTCTTTCTGATCCGTTTCGGCCACAAATCCTTGATTGCAAAAGACAATTGTGTGTCAACAAATATGTTCGATGCTTTGTCAAACAATGGACCCTCAAAGGTTTGATCGTAGTGCTTGTGGAATTGTACCTTATTAGTGCATAGTCGGATCACCCTCATCTCCTCACGTGTACACCGAAAGATGTCATACGGGCTGCAATGCAAATGGAACAATTGCTGGTAAAATACGCGGAAAGCAATATTATGAATTTACATAAAGGAAAATATATACCGATCTTTGTCAGTGAGAGCTACGATGATAGAGATTGCTTCAGGTATCAATTGCTGGTAAGTGAATTGAGTGTGAAGGTCAACGGACGACATAAAACACACCTGCTTTGGGTGTGTCTGAAATGTAAACAATGTATTAGATGATCTCAGTGAACATGAACGACAACTCGTACAAGCGAGATGATTACTTACGTGAATCCACCCTAATGTGAGTAGACCTCGTTCTTGTTAAAACGCGAATACGTCTTCATCGTTGATCGCATAGCACTGCATATAAGTTCAGATGAGTACTAAGATAAAATCTTATACACTAAGATACAAAGAAGGCTTCTCACCGTGTTTGGTCTCCCGACTTGCTCTAGGAAGATGGTATCAGTGACGATGTAATCACCATCTAGCAGCTTTCCTCTAAGAACTGCTCACCTCTCCACGTTCTTCCGAGTATTTGCCGCAACATACTTCTTGAAGACATCCATCAAATCCCAAGACTACAACAAAAATGGCAAAAGGTCGTCAAACTAATAAAGTATGAATAAGTGCAGACACATATATATAACCAAATCAAAGATGTACCACGCGCACAGTTTTAAGGACCTGAGGCTGTGACTCACTTGTCTCCTACACCTCGACTGGAGAAGCAGGTTGGCGTCTTACGGCAATGGTGCTGCAAATCAACATGTTATTACGTCAAACACAAATAAGGTAAAGACTGGACTTTGCGTACAAATTAAATAACTTACAAGCGTTCTGTGCTTTCTATTGCTTCACAGGATGATGGTGAGGCTGCTGCATGGGCTGCTCACTCCTCTATTCTCTGAAGTGCTGCCAACAGCTCACAATGTCTCTCTTCTACTCGCAGATGCCTCCCTTCTGCGAGCTGATGCCTCTCTTCTGCGAGCTGATGCCTCTCTTCTGCTCTCTCCTCCACTTTTTTTATTTGGACCTACGTCATTTGAAAGTGCTTCTCCATCATTTGTATTCTAGTAAGCGCCATATGATAGAGCTCCTCCATCCTGCTCATCTAGCTGGACGTCTCCTCAGGCATCGAAGTAAAATGCGATGTCTGAGGAGGGGGCGAATGCATCGGCTACGAAGCATCCTCCTCCATGTGCTGCAGAGGCGATGTTGGAGTCTGTTCTGCCGAGGGGCCTAAAGGATGAGCCACTGAGGGGGGTGGAGGAGCCGGCTGCTGGGACACTGAAGGTGGCTGCTTCGGGGTCTTGTGTACCCAAGTCCCTCCAACTCTGCTGACCCCTATTTGGTCCACTTTCGATTTGTTGTACACGTCTGTGGCTGTCTCTTCGACTCTCTACTCATCCTCCAAGATGGGTACCCCAAACTGCTCAGCAATCCTCTTGATGAGCCAGTTGAACGGTAGACTCTTGGCCGGGTTGTTGAGGACCTCGTGCATGTGACTAATGATGACATATCCGATGTCCACCTTTTTCCTGGTGAACACCTTCTCCAGCAAATAGAGATCCATGTGTCCATCCCGAGGCAAAATTGTGTACATCATCATGAGGTGGATCACTCGGGCTATGGCATTCAACTTCCTGCCCTTTGGCTTCTTGTACTCGGCAATCTTGGGATCCCAGTGTAACAATCTAAGCACCGCTAACCCTTCTCCTCGGCTGATGAATGGTGGATCCCGCGACATGTGATAATGTTGATCGCTTGGCCCTTCCAAGTCACATCCAAGCATTATATTCAGATCGTTGGGAGTCAACCTCAACTTTTGTCCAAAGATATACGTTCGCACCTCTAATAGATGGGTGGACAGTTCCAAATTTGCATAAAATAGTCTAACAATCCTCTCGCAATAACTTCCCTCCATCCGGCACAAACCGCCTAATCCAGCACCCTCAACCAATTATTCAATTCCCATTCCAGCCAATGACTCCAAATCTATTCTTTTAGAAACAATAATTGAACGGTGTTGTATATCATCTTCAATCCACAGAGGAACGTCGTCAATCCACAGCGGAATGTCGTCGATCTACAGAGGAACGTCTGCAAATAAAAATTCCAGATTGTTATCCAATTGAGAAATCAAAACTGATTTTGCTTCCTACTAGACAAATACCTAACTCAAACACAAAATTTCAACAAAAACCAACTACGTGTTGGTACTTCCAATGATTTCCTACTCTATAAATAAAGGGTTGAGGTAAAGAAGAAAACTCACCTCTCTCTCGACGTTCGTTCCCCCTCAGCCAAACCCTTCTCGGCCAAAACTCTTCCTTCCCACTAGCGAAACCCTCTTGCCAGCAACCCCTTCTGTCAACGAAGCTCGGGACTTCGTCTTCCTCTCAAAGGAGGAACTCCCGCAAGGAAACCAGTTGCTGCTGGTTTCGAAGAAGAAATCGCGAAGAAGAAGAAGAAGTGGACGAAGGAGAAGCAGTCCGCGAGAAAAGGAAAAACTAAATTGGTTTTTTTTAAGTGAACCAAATTGGACCGGACTAGACAGACCAAACCAAATTAGATCGAACCGATCCAAACTTGTTGGACCAAATCGAACCCAACCTGGTCCAATTTTTAACCCAAAATTGTTCTAAAGATTTTCTAGACCGATTCGATTTCAACCCCGTTTTGTTTAAGGATTTTATCGGTAAGGATTTTGTATCCAATTTCTTTCAAGGATAAATTTTTAGAAAGAATTTAACCACAATTAATTCTTTAAGCAGGGAAAATTATTCGGAGCCTACGGAAAACCCTAGAATTTCTATTTCCTTCAAATCCAGGTAAGTAAAGATATTAGTTTTTCAACGTTTTGGCCATTGGCCCTACAGCACAAAACAAATTCTTATTTAAATTATTTTATGGCGTTATTTTACTATTTTATTCTTGATATTTTAAATTGGTACAAGCAAGGTTAGATATTGATCTACGAATAAATAAAGATAAAAAAGGATAGGTCATCTTGTATGTGTGTGAATCTGATGAAATTGACGAAAAACATGTTGTAATGGCTAATGAAAGCCTAAACGCATGGAAAATTTTGAGATGGCTAATGAAAGCTTGAACGCATGAAACCTTGCTATAGCTAATGAAAGTTTGAAGCTTGGTAAGGCTAGAAAAATGAGTTCCAACCAGTATATAACTTTAAGCATGGAAATTCAGTAACACATGAAATTTATTTAATTATGCATATATTTTTACTTACTGAGTTTATCTCACCTCTAGTTTTGTGATGTATGTGAATTTTTAACAGAAGAAGAAATTGGGTTGATCGAGAATATTCCAGAGGCAGATGAACATATAGATGAGGATATAGTCGAGTCAAAGGAGAGATTTTAATTGCTTAAATATCATTTTAATGAATAAATACTGTTTGGAGTTTTATTTGAAGAATATTGTCGAAAATTTTATTTAAGTTAGTACTTTCATTAATCAAAATAATAAATAACGTTTTGACCTGTAATACTGTGTTTGTAGAAATTTTAAATTCTATTTCGATGTTTCCATAGATATATTTATTTAATATTTGATTAAAATTTTAAATTAGTTATTTCCTAATAAATGTTAGATATTCTTCCATTTAATTAATGACTTTGAGGATTTCAAGAAATTTCAAAATCTTAAATTAGGGTTTGAATAAACTAATTTGCCCAAAATGTTCAATCGATTTTGAGGAAAATTTTAAGGTTTTGAAATTTTAGGAAAGTAGATTTTGAGGTGTTACAGTCGTCGATCTGCAGAGGAATGTCTGCACAAAAAAAAAAATATATCATCTTCTTCATAGAAAAACATTGACAAACTGTAATTTCTCACAGACTGTAAAACAATTATAACTCATCCAAAAACTAAAACATTAATATTCTTTTGCAAAATCTTTTAAATTATAAAATCAGAAATCTTCTTAAATCCATTATTTTACCAAATGCAAAATCTTCTAAATTCATTCTCCATGGATATTAACTCTTTTCCATTGAAAGTCTCTTCTAAAATCACGAGTTCTTTCCTTTTTTTTCATGGGTATTTGTTCTTTTCCACTGTGATTTTCAGAAAGTTAACAGCCACGGTTCAGTGGTTAAGTTGTTAGCAAAAATATTTTAGTAGTTGTCTTGTCATTAACCACAAAGTACGATAGGTTGATTTGTCATTTTCCCTATTATTAATAAATAGGCAATTGATTTAGTCGCGAAGAATGATCACTTAAGAAACCCTAAAAAAACATTACTTAAATCAAGAACCCATTTTTAACGTGGTTTGAATTAAAGCAATCCTACATCCTCTAATGCACCTCATAGTGCGTCACTTCATTAAGAAATTTTAGGCAAGTGGTAGTTCTATTCTTCAAAAGTTGAACCAATAACAACAAATTTGTAACAATAAATAGTGAAAGATTAGGCCATGATATGCACACCAAATTACCAATTAGTAACTTATTTCACATACCACATAATAGTAAAGGATTTCCAAATATTGGATTGGAAAGTGCAATTGAACGTATCACAATTTCAATAAAAGATACATAATTAAAAACTGAACAGTAAAAATACAACAAACCTCCAAGCAAAAGGCACGAGAGTTCATGTTATCACTCGAGTGTCTAGTTTCGACCTCTTAAAATTGAAAGTCATGGTTTGATGATTTTTGTGTTAACTTTACATACGCATAACTTCCTATCCATTTATCTAATTGATTTACTTCAAAGCTTAATTTCTACCTTTAGGTGTCTACTTTATTACCCTGGAATGTTTAGGGATTCTCAACACACTAACTCATTCAATTAATACCAACTAGAGGTTCAGCTCACAGTTAGCACTATTTTCATGTACACTTCAGATGGTCTATTTCCACCTTCAATTGTTAACTTAAGGTATCTTCTAGTATATCCATTTTTATATGAAAATATACCCTAATTGATTAGTTAATTTCTTTCCTAAAATTATCTGAATTACAATTTAATGTACTGAGTTAATTAATTTGTTATTGCTTACCTATGATTTATTATTATCTACAATCACATTTTATTGCTTTAATGTGATTAATATGATTGATTTTAGTCAGGCCATTACAACAATGCTATCATTATTATCTCAATATGGAAGTAAATATTCATATTGATAGTGACAAATATATAGACATTCATTAGCATAGTATGATTGTTTATTGATTTGTATGACCTCATATTCAATGAATACAACTAAATATGAATATCAACTATAACATTAACTCTCCATTTGTCATATTATCAGTCATTCTAGTATAATATTATTCGCTTTTGCCCAAACTCCACACGGTTTTATCTTTGGAGTTAATCCAAAATGCGTTGTACTAGGTAAGGAGGAGAACCCTACTTATATACTATTTATTTTCTACTCTCCCAAGCGATATGGGATTGTGCACCCCCACTGGTATAGACTGGACCCACACTTGAGTCATTCTTGTCTTCACAGGGCAGGCTGCCACAACCTCCCCCATTTTGGGGCCGACGTCTTCATCAGCCACACTTCTGGTTGGGATTTGGCTATGTTACCATTTATAATATCTACAGTCCTCCTAATATAATATTGTTTGCTTTTAATCAAAGCCCGCACGATTTTGTCTTTGAGGTTAGCCCAAAATGCGTTTTATTAGGTATGGAGGAGAACCCTACTTATAAACCATGCATTCTCCACTATCCCAAGCGATTTGGAATTGTACACCCCAACTAGTATGGGTCGAACCCACACTTGGGTCATCATTGCCTTCACATGGCAGGCTGCCACACATTTAATCTTAAAAAACAAAACAACAATGACTAACATGGATAAAAAAGAAAATCCAGAGGTAAGATAATTCTCATAGAAATAAAAAGGAATATACATATGCATGTAGTCGCAAAGCAAGAAAACTACTACTTTACATTGTACAAAATGAATTCAAAATCAAAAATAGCAAATATGAAAAATAAACAATAAATGGTAGAATAGAGCTTTAAGAGAAATAGAAGAGAACATATACATGGGCACAAACGTAAGGAATAGAACTACATTTGAAGTAAATTTAAAGAGGATGTCAAGGCATCAACAAAAATGGAGGTCCCCAATGTAATCCAACCCAAATAGATCGCCACGTAAATACTTTATAGCATAGCAAATCAAATCTAACTCCACCAACTATTAACTTTGATAAGAATTTATCTTTTTCATTATAAGAAATAATGTTCGAATCAGACTCAACTTCACTCTAAACGAACACTAGTAATAAATCTGCAACCCCGCCGTTATAAGAAACGGCTGTTGTGCAGTATCATCAGTTCAATGTTTCAGTGAATATTCAAGCGTCGTAGTAATGACATGTGTCTTTCCAACACGTGAATATCAGGGGATTATCCATGTAAAAAAATGCGACACAAAGACACCGTTTACTATCAATGGAAGAGTATGAAAATGGGCTATACTAATAACCCTTCTGGCAATGAGTGTTCTGTGTAGTTTCCAAATCTATGGAAGAGAAAAGGAAGATAAAAGTAGAGGGCATAAAAAGCAGTCTAAATGAGGATAAAAATATGAACATTGAAACAGCCAAACTTTAATTCTCAAAAGACAAATAGATCAAGAATAATGGCAGATTTATCCTCTAATAATATCTTCATATATCTCGGTCATTAATCAGTGCAATTAATGTCTTATTTTAACTATTTATAATTTATCTTAATTATTACACTAATTATTGAGTGACACATAGGAGATGTGTAAGAAAGTAAGATTAAAATATAAAATTAAAAAATAAATCAATATTATCCATAGATAAATGAATCAAGTCGCTCTTATATGGCAAGGAAGCACCGATCGATCCCTCAACGCTCCTAGTCCATTGAAGGATATAATAGTCAATTCAATAACTAATTTAATGATAATGAGAAATAAAAACCTTGTATTATTAAAGGGTAAAATCAATATTAATATTTTAAAGAAAACACTAAATAATTTTCACTACTAAATAAAATACTGAACTATGAGAAATGAACGAGACAAACATCACTATTACGTTTTCAATTAGAATTTTAAAGTTTTTAAGCTTGGTAGAATCTATTGGAGCAGGAGATAGTGAGAGTTAAAGTTAGGGGTCGGAGTTCGCTCAGAAATCGCTCTGACTGATGTGCTCTAGCCGGGCAGAATGTGAAGTTATATACTACGGTTAAGGAAGCTCAATCATCGTACGAATGTTCTTCAATATAAGACACGTTTCTATTGAGGAAAACTAAGATTCCACAGCATTTTCATTGCGGATATTTGTCTTCTCACGAGGAAAGTTAATCATTGACTACAATTATTTTGTGTACGAGTCTGGTGTAAAAAGATGATCTATTCGTTGGAGAAAAAAATTTAAACTTTTGATAAAAAAAAAACGTAACAACGATGTTAAAAATCTAAAATCATTGATGTTAAATTTTTAACATAATACTATCTTTCGTTAACTTACATTTATTTGATAGTGTCAACTTCAATGGACACTTTAGAGTACAAAAATATGTAGCATTTTAGTCTTATTGTGCATGTTGACAACAACATTTTAGAGTAACAAAATTTAACACTAGTTGTTATTATTATTATTATTATTATAACCTAAGTTAATATATTTTCTATTTTATGATATCATTGATGATTTTTATTGTTGAGCATGGAATGTAGATCATGAAAACTAAAAGCATTAATAAAGATAAAATAACAAATGTTAGAAATACAATATATTGTTTTACGAGGAAAATATTATTTTATTTAGGCCAAATACATTATACGTGCTAACATTAGACTCAGATAAATGAACATTTTATTTAAATGAGAGAGGACCGAATTGGAATTGGTTTTTGACAGTAAAAAACTGAAAGAACGACCAAAACCGGAGAATAATTTATTGAAAAAGCCGGCCCAAAACTGTAAACCGGCCTATAGCCTAAGCCCCAATGAAGGCCAGCTCAATGCCTTCAACAGAACCTTTCAGCCCAACCCTCAACCAAATAACCATTAACCAAAAAGTAAGCCCAAACCCAATACTCATCATCTTCTCCAAATTAAACCTAATCTTATCTAGTTAACTCCTCTCTTAACTGGCACTGGCAGTGAACCTTGAACAGATGCCGCCCTGCCTCAGCCACTATCAGGTCCATACTCCACCGTCCCCTGCTGAACATTGAAGACGAAAACCCTCGGCCGAAAACTCCTGCCGAAGAGTTAATACAGAAATGCAAAACTACAAGCCCCGCTCGGATTGAAATTCGCAGACTCTGTATCGATGGTGTTGCGGGTCTTTATTTTTACTGAGTAGTACCCCTTGCTAATTTTCAATTAATTGAACATTCAACCATCATTTCTTTCAACTAATTTCTCTGTTAATTTCTGTTGTAGGTGTGGAAATCCTCACCCAGTATACCTCCACTCTAGTGTATAGCACAAACCGGAGCTTTGACTGCCCGAAGAAGCTCCTCCGTCCCACCCAAAAATGGCGACTCAAATTCACGAAGCAGCCCATAAAATTCTCACCCCAGAGACTATACTCTCTGCAGCTAAGCAATCCCAACGCTGTCTCATCGTCCCCGTCCGTCTTCGTCGTGCCATTAAAAAATATCTTCGAGGTTTTAGTCTCGTGTTTATTCTTCCTTTCGAACTTCTGGTTGGTTAAATCTGCATTTCGAATCTTTTTGGCGGGTTTTGAATTTCAGAACTAGAGGAACCCCACCTGAAGAGGAAGGTGTTGAGACTTTCGCAATCTTTCAGTGAAATCAAGGATATTAATCTGCAGTTGACCACTTCCACTTCTAAGGAGCTCGTTGAAGACCCTTTGAAATTCGTGGATCAATCCAGGCGCTGGAAGATTACGAGCTCTTATGGCGACATAGGGCTTAAGTATTTGGAGAATGAGACTGCCGCTTATGTTGCTTCTAGAATGCCTGCTGTTTTCTCTGCCTGTTACAGAGTGCTGAAGGAGGTAGAGATACATCCTTTGAGTAATATTGATGCCATCTCTGGTTCTAGCCTCCTCTATCTCAAGAAAATATTGAAGATTTTTTCCTAATATTTGATTTCAATTTTAATTGATAACTTCCTTTTTAAGCTTGGTAACTTCCTCATTGCCATCATCTTCTTCGATAATTCTACATAGATTTTAAGGATAAGTATCTTCATGGTTGGTGATTTTCTGGAGAAGAGAGCGTGTGCAATTTGACTTTGAGAATAAACCAAACTTCACTTGTGATTTAGCAAACCTTTGGAATCGTGCTGTAGGTGATTCCAATGAAATCCCAGAGTGGGAAGTGATGGAATAGTCTAGCTATTTGACTGATCTTCTTCACTGAATGTTTCCCCCCGAAGACTGGCTTCTCCTTGCTGTGTGAGAGGGTTATAGCGTCTCTATCCTTCTCAGCTGGAGAATAATTAGTGAGATATATAGAGGTCTTCTGGTCTACTCTGTTCGTCCTTGGAATATGAATAATTATATAACTTCCAAATACTTTTAGTGGTACATTTGAGTGCAGGTGCATGGGAATTGTAATTCTTTAATCTGTAGAGAGGGACAGACATGCTCTTCTATATCCGACCACTTAGCATTCCCTAGCAAAGACATTATCATTGAATGTTTGCCCTCCAATGTTTCCTGAACAGAGTAAATAGGCTTTATTATGAGGCCCCTCAAGTACTCCATTTGATGTGTACTCTTTGAGTAGAGCTTTGATTATGACATCCCGTCAAGAAATCTTTGGCCATTTAGGTTTTCTATGATATTTGTGAGGTATAATTGTAAAATCCTTGAGGTGGTTCTTGTGAACCAGAGTTATTTACCACTGCCTGAATGGAAGATTGACTTACCATAATGTCAAATACAAATATAGAGGAACATGAAAGGTTTTGTAGGATAACAAAGAGGCCAATTCCATTGGAGAGTTTCTGATGAAAACTTCAGAATCCTTTGTGCTTTGACACCATATTGATTTAGACCAGAAGAAAGTATACTTTTAGAATATTCTATGTAGCTTAATATAGGAATAGGATCGACTAGGATACATTTAATTCCATTAATTTTAGTAAATATTGTGGAATTTTATCAAAAAGACTAAGGTAGACTGGATTTTTATTGAGATCTATCTATTTAGATTCTCTTAATTACATACTAGGATTGGGTAACCGAATCCTCCCTTTTCCGAGTTATTTCTTTTGGAGCTTATTTGTTGTTTTCTTTTTGGTATCTGGCGTTTCATCTTTATATTACCTTAGCTTTAGGAAGTTTTTTTTTTTTTTCAAATTATGGTTTGTGCTTTATTAGGTTCGTAGACGAGTACCAGATTTCAGGCCAGCAAAAGTGTTGGATTTTGGAGCTGGCACTGGATCAGCTTTCTGGTGAAAACTTTAACCATATTAGCTGTGTATCTACGCCTACATTATGAAATTATTTTATATTATTGGCTTCAAATGTAACGTGTAGGGCATTACAAGAAGTCTGGCCACAGACAATCCAAAAAGTTAATTTAGTAGAGCCATCACAATCTATGCAACGGGCAGGTCGAAACCTTATTCAAGGTATTTTGTCATCACCTTCTTATTTGTCAATTATTTGTGCTAATTAGGTATAAATGCTTTTAAAGAGCTTTCTATTTGTAGAAGTGTGCATATATGTCACATTATCAGTCTAGATAATTTATGTTGTTTATAAGTTCTTTCTTTTATTAGGTCTGAAGAATTTGCCGCTAATACATAGTTATGACAGCATTCAGTCACTAACTAAAAGTATCAGCAAGTCGGACAGAGACCACGATCTTGTGATTGCTGTATGTTATATATTCTCTACCAATATTATTTAAAGTTCCTTGGCTTTGAAGTGGTAATTGGACTTATGATTTGGATACTAATCAATTCATTTTGCTTTTACTAATTGATGTTAAATTTTGTCGCATGGGCTCAAGTCATATGTGCTTGGGGAGATACCATCTTTGAAGGATCGAATTACTATAGTACGACAACTTTGGGATCTTACGCGTGATGTTCTGGTATAGTGTTGGGCTATTGCATAAGTTTCATAGCTTTATGTGTGCTTTACTTTTCAAAAGGCAGTAATTGTTACAGATTATAGGTAGTTTTTCGCTTTTAATACAAAGTTTCTTAAAAAAAATGATTACAGTATTTCATTACCAACGTTATATTCTCTAAAGACTTGTAAATAGTTTCTTTTCATGCGTCTTGTGAATTCTAGTTGTCTTTTTTTTCAGTTTTTCATGAAAATGTTCCAATTGATTCTCTTTGATTTGTCTTTTGGTTTTGGTCTGCTTCTATGCCTAGGTCTTGGTTGAACCTGGAACTCCGCATGGCTCCAATATCATATCTCAGATGCGGTCCCACATTTTATGGATGGAAAAGAGGGTTAGATTTTAACTTCGCACAGTTGAGTGTGGAGGTGATTGAATCTTGGAAGTGTTCTTCTTTTGTCATTCATATTATTCATTGTATTTCATGTACAGAAGTACCGAAAACTTGAAAAGGGGATTAGTGCAGAATCAAAGGACCTAATTTCTGAAAGATGTGGTGCATATATAGTTTCTCCTGTGAGTGTGACTGGTTTTCTATTCTCACCTTTTCGTACTTTTCTCATGGTTTTAAGCCATCATTTTTTCTAACTGTAATAGTTACTAAGTTTCTTCATGATCTTTGTTTGCTACTTCTAATATTTTATGTTTCCTTATCTTGTATAATTGGTGTCCTACTGCAGTGTCCTCATGATGGGCGCTGTCCTTTAGAGAACAGTGGAAAATATTGTCACTTTGTTCAGCGCTTGGAGAGAACATCCTCTCAACGAGCATATAAGGTCATCAGATGCTATTCTAATATATTCTGTTTCATCAAACATGATAAATATATTTATTTTATTGATGTGTCGTTTAGGGATGAATATTTCAAGACATAATTAGCATCTGTTTTGCATAACACTCACCGTATAAAAGAAAATTTTAATTGGATCTGTACTTTTAAGATTATAATTTTGGACAAATCACCTATATTTGTCACATAATAAACCTTCAGGCATTGGAGATCTTATTGACTAGACCAATGGCTTTAAAAATTAATTGTTTGGAAACACTTTATAGTTAGAAAAATGGAGTTGAAAAGTAACTCATACTATATTCAGTGTGGAAACATTTGAGAACTTTTTAAACCTATTCAAGAACGTGCTCATAAAACTGAAACTTCATTATCGATTCCTGAGTATGGAGACGTATGCAATGTAGTTAGGTGGTTTGATTTGCACACAGGAGGACTTGAAATATCTATGAAATATCTAATTGTAAAGGTGAGTAGAATGAGAGAGTAAATGAGATATGTTACTTTCCTGGGGGTGATTTTAGTGAAGGCAGCTTTTTAGGTTTCCATGGGGTGCAAGAAGGAAGAAGAGGGGGAAATATAGGTTTCCAATTGGGGTTACTGAGGAGGAGGAGGAGGAGGAGGGGAATATTTGGAGTATGAAGGAGAAAAACTGAACCCAAAGATTATTCTGTGAAGATTTTTACAGTTTCTTTTATATCAAATGAAAAACAGAACCAAACCGTCAGGTTTAAGGTTTAGTGTGTTTGATAATTTTGGATTTTCTTGACACTAAATAAAAAACCTAGTCGAATCTAGTAGAATTTTTGCTTAAACACCAACAATGCAGTTGTGTTTACATTAGGTGTCGTGGATTTATCCTCTGTTGGAAATAGAAAATTCTGCAACATAAAAAAAATAAATATAGAGAATGACACCGATAGTAGTAGTAAGTGGAATGTTCAAACTTGACATGTGGTTATCCGGTTGTTGAACTATGGCCGACCTGATGCAAATGACTCAATCATTTGTATCATCTGCATTAATGGTTGAGCTTTAGCAACCTAGAAATTCAGCATTAGGACACTTGGGAAATGTCTTTTTGGTCTTCATCTTAAATTTTTTAGATGGTTATAGTTGCTTTGTCATTCAACTCAATTTCACTTGCACTTTTTTCAGGCATTGCCTTAAATCTTTTTTGGGGTGAAATGTTTATTTCTGTCTTGATCTGCAATATTCCTTTTGCATCAATAAAGAGACTGGGGATTGTCGTGTTTACTATTTAAGTTAAATGAAATGGATTTGGCTTCTTATCTAGATACCATCATCTGATTCATCGTGCAGCGCTCCAAGGGCGAACCTTTGCGTGGCTTTGAAGATGAGAAGTTCTCTTTTATCGCGTTTAGACGTGGACAACGACCACGGTGAGCCACTGAAATTACTTTATCGTATTTTTTTTTCAAGTGAAATCACTAATTTGGCAGAGTTGGGCAGAACAGCATTCTGTTAATTTAAAAGTTATATAATATCAAACGTGAAACAAATAATGGCTGATGGGATTAGGCAAATGCTCTTAGTATTTTATTATTGATGCGTCTACGAATATCACTTCGGGTGCGATCAATTTATTACGCATTTCACCAATTAAAAAAATATGATGTTTGCTATAAATGGTGCTGTTTTTGGGATTGATCAGTGAGTCTTGGCCACTGGATGGGATGAAATTCGAAACGTTAAAGGAGCAACACGCAAAAAGAAACCCAGAAGATATGGAAATTGACTATGGTACTTGTCTTTTTCTCATGACTTCTCTATTTAACTCTGAAGGTCTCTGTGTTCATCACTCGAGACTGCATTTTAGAACTTTTTCATTGATTTAAGATCACTTGTAATGACAGAGGACATGCTAAAATTGTACGTCCAACACATTCCGTATGAAGAAGCCGATCCAGTTACATATGATTCAGATGCAATTGAAACTGAGACTGCTGACGACGTTTTGGAGGAGGAAGCGGATGAAGAAAACAAAAAGTGGAGTGCTGATTTGGGTGGCGGTTGGGGACGGATCATATTTCCACCTATTCGAAGGGGCAGGCAGGTGTCGATGGATGTATGCAGGTCAGTAAATAGGAATGCCTCAGAAGGCTCATTTGAGCGAGTCATTGTCACCCAAAGTAGGAATCCTACTTTACATCGCCAAGCTAGAAAATCTTTTTGGGGTGACTTGTGGCCTTTTTGAAGCATGGCTTTTGTAATTTTTTTATCTTTAATTCACTTAATTAATCTCCGTTTCTTTTTTTCCCGGCTGCAGTGGCATTGTTGTAATTTTTGTCATAGTTATTATGACAGTCGAAGATTAGTGTTTTTAGCGAGTTTGGTTTGGACAAAAGTGACAAATGATCAAGGTAAAATGATACCATTAGTTTTACATATTCAACATTCTCTTTTGTACCCATTACAATTTTTGCTTGTTTAGGTAGAACTAATTGCCAATATGGCTAGTTGATCGGGCAGCGTCTCAGACTTTAAAACACTAACAAAGATATGAAGTGGGACAATTTCATTATCAAATGGACATCCTACTACAACTTTATGGCAATGATCAACGTACTAATCAATATACATGGAAAGGGCTTGAGGTAGATGTTAGATGAAGATCAACTTACTTTTCATTTTACTGCACAAAAGGGTAGCGAGAAACATAGTAATCCCTCAGCCTTGAAGTGCCATCCCTGGCGAGAATTCCTTCAACATCCCCGATGATTCTGGCCAACCATATCTCTAAATTTCTCTGGATTTCTTTCAAGTTGTTTCTAATGGAGTCTAGGCATCGTCTGGTGGTCAATTTCGCTTGGCTACCTAGCTCGTCCCTGTAATAACTCTTTCCTATTTCGCTGTGCAATGCCATCAACTTCTGTCCGGTCTCAGATGCGCGTTGCTGAAGTCGAAATGCTTCAATGAGAAACTCTGTTTGCCTTTGTGTCCGAAACTCTGGACTCATCGATGGTTCACATGGATCACTAGCCTGGATTGAGAAATTTAGAAGAAATTGAGCCACAGATAATCTGCATGAAGGTGATTGGTTGACAAGGATGGTAAAAACATTTAAACTAAGGTAAATATCTCTATACTCTATAGAGTATCTGAAAACTAATATATTTTCTAACCATTCAAAGAAAGGGAAAAGAAACATTAATGACAAAATAAATATTATGAATCAACCCATTAACTGTGCACCATAAACCATCCAAACCTTTGCTTAAAATTAACTGATCAGCCTTGTCTCTCTTCAACGTTTGCTCGTTTCAGCTTCTACAAAGTTCACAATTCTAAATCACCATCTCATTAAGTTCATAATTCTAACCCACCAGTTACTCAAAGGATCATCCAAGACTCACAAGATGATATGTTTACAGGGCTGAATTTCTTTTAGTGCTTATTAGCAGATGAACTTCCATGATTGAACTTATATTCATAGATATATACTAAAAGTATAAAAAGATTTTTTTTTTTGGAGTAGTAGGTTAGCAGAAGTCGCTTCTTGATTTTCAGAGCTGCTGCTTTTAATATCCTACTTTACAATTGTATGAACAGACGATCCCCTTACTATTAATTGAGAAAATATTATGACTGTATACTGAAAATTAAGAAATATACAACAGTTTACCTACAAGCCTTAAATAATGAAAGAGACTATTACGCATTCAAAAATAAAAAAGGCAACAAATAAAAGCTGTTATGGATTACCATTCGGCTGCATAGGTCATCAATTTTTCCTGTAAGAGCTTGATATCTCTTCGCTTGCTTCCTCATAAGCGATGGTATCTTCAGTAGATCAGTTTTACTTATTTTTTCCAAATTAAGAAGTTCTTGTTCAAGTAGTTTTAATTTAGATGAAACTCCCGTAGATTCTCCATCTACCTTCCAGGGAAGCTCCCTCCTGGTCAAGAAGAAAATGATTAACAACTTCATAATTGCTTTTTATGGTTAATTCATGAAGTATAAATGTATTGAACTATGTTAGCACTATACCTTGGTACAAAATGCTTCATTTGATACAATGATTCAAGTGATTCGTATTGGGCATCCTGCAACGGAGATATATTCTATGTAAAATAAATGTACTGAAAGGCAGCTTGGCGAACATACCAACAAAGGATATCAATTGCTAATATTCTACTAAACACCTGTTTCTACAAAGTAGAAAATTTTGATTATTGTTTTGATGCATAATCATTACTTTGTTTTTTCAATCAAAATCAAGTTCAAAATGTCACTTGATTCATGTTGTACTTGTATGGAAACATATATCTGGCAACTACTGTGAAAACAAACATGACGCGCAAAAAAAGGTAAAAAAGTAAATAATCTTAATCCGCTAACGTAAGAGTATCTGGATGGATAGTGAATGTATTGGTTTATTTAGGTTAAATTATTGTTTGCACTGAAAATATACCAACAAAATTGATTTTCTTTTACTTCTTTAATATCCAACCATACCAAACTACTAAAAATAACGGTTTCGATTGATTTGGGCGGTTCTTTGATTTGTCCATTTTTTGAACATCCCCATCCCTCAGAAACTCTAAACAGACATTGACAAGCTAAGAAATATCACAAGGGCATTGTGAGGGCTAAGTCTATTCAGTGGACCAAGTACATGGATAATCAGATTTTCAAGTTGTGGATGAGGACAAAATACTTATTATGCCAAGATAAAGGACCAGACATATAGACAAAAATAAATGTCTACAACCAACTTCCAAAAAGATATTTCAGATACCCATATATTAAATTAGTTTTTATGAAAAATGAATTCTTCTGATTGGATTAGTAAACTGAATATGCTCCACAGGCTAATTTGACGACTTCGAGTTGGTACTATTTAACAAACAAGAGGAAGAGTTCACTAACAGGAAATGGCAACGATGACTTAAATGTAAACAATTCCTCTAAATTTTGGAGCAGAAGAAACAAACCAAAAGTTAGGTAGGTCTAAGAGAATAGAGAAATTATACACAACACCTCAGGCGGAGAGAATATATTCCACAGAATCATATTTTACTAAAAACAGCACAACTCTAGTAACGAGCCATAAATTCGTACCTATCAATATACATCACTTCTTGGAAAGCCATATTAACATTGGAGACCAAAAAAGAGTTCGAAAGAAAGAGAATTAAATTTTTCTATCATTTATAGTGGGGTATTCTGGAAAAATTTTCCATTTACCTGTGGAGGAAAATAAAAGATTGACATGTGGTAAACCCACCCATGTGGTTCCAATGTAAAAGAAGCCTCAACTTTACATTAGAACCAAAGAAAGTTTTACATAGTAGAAGAAAGAAATATGAACGATTAATAAAATTAAGAAGGTAGAGAACGGATTAAACCTGCCATAGACTGGCTCTCTCTGACCAGAACTTGGATGCCGAAGCCAAAAACTCCGAATTAAACCCATTTCCATTTTGAATTTGATTCTGATTATGATGTTGGCGCTGATATTGATGTTCATAGAAAAGATTGATGTCCTCTGAACTCAAATTCGCATTCAAACCTACACACTCCTCCGCCGAATTCTTCTGAAACCACTCTCGGGGCTCACTCCCAACGAAGCCATCTTCATCAAACGACTCCTCGTCTTCTACTGGTTCATCGAGTTCCTCTACCTGGTCTAGCTCCTCCGAGCGGAACTCAACTCGTTTGGACAAAAAACTAAGCATCTCGTCCCTCTTTAGAAGCTCCCTCTCCAAATCATGGATACGAGCTTGCGACTGTAGCTGAGAATTTTCAAAATCGGATAGTTTGGAAGACAGATGAGCAACATCTTGATTAGCAGCATCGATCTGAAGGAGCAGACGCTTCTCCTCGGCCTGCCAAGCATTACGATGGGAGGCGAAGATCTCCACCACCCTCGCATTGGCTTTGGAATCCTCCTTTCTCCTCGATTTCATCTGCTTCAGCTGCTCCTCAGCGTGGATTAAGCTCAATTTCAGCTCCTCCACAAGAGCCTGAAGCCTCCCTACTAATGGAATCGAATGCTGGGGAAGCAATGCCAAGAACACTGCAAAGCTAATGCCCAAGTACCAACGCGAAACCTTCTTCAATTCATCTTCTCCCTCCATCACTCCTCCTCCCCGCTGCCGCTTCTGTTCATCTTCTTCTGCCATAGTTTTTCACTGTGAGTCCGAGAGAGACAAATATTGAGAGAGAGAGAGAGAGTGTGTGTAGCCCTGTTAGGTCTGTTGCTGTTTGTCCGTATCATTTCTCAAATTTCTCTGTGACGGAAAAGTCCTTTTGGAATCATGTGAATTTACGAAAACGAGCTTCTAACGGCTTCCAATTACTGAAATATGATCGACAGCTCTCCTCCTGCGTCTTATTGGTGGTGTAGTCGATATTAACCAAAACAGTTAATAAATAAAATATTTAATTATGAAAAATAAATGTAATATATATTGTTGCCATATTTTTTTAGATTTTTTTTCCGTTAAAAACAGGTTATGCTTTTTCATGCCCAATGTTATGTTTACCCTGAGGCTTTAAAATATAACTTACAAAAACATAATTTTCTACAAAGTAAATATAACTAATGGGTCATTCAAGATGGGAATTGAACGATGACAATAGATCAAGAAGATAAAAGAGAAAATGATGATAAGAACTAGATTGGTGAAATATTGTAGAGTGAGCTACCAGAAGATGCTCGAAAAATTGAAAACGTGATAATTATTTTTTACAATGAAAAGACCATGTAGGAGCTCCTCAGCAATGAGCCAAATTTCTGGGAGGGTCCGCTATAAAATTGGTTTAATTATTGAGATTTTAACATAAAATTGAAGTAACATTAGAATTGCAGAATATATTCTGCATTACTATTTTTTTCTAAAATTTAATATTTCTTTTAACAGATTAACACAATATATGCATCATTCATTTTTAATAATTAAGTATTTTACTTGAAAGTAAAAATTATTTAATGGTTGACTTATCATTACCTTTTTAGGGTTGTTTTGTTAAAGAGCTGATATCTTATTTTTCATTTCTCACCATTCAAACATTATACTATTATTTGTTAAGGATTTTACCCATGTACTTAGATTTATCTTTACTTTGTACTAACACATAACTTGCTCGGGTTACTAATTAATACAAAATTGTTTATGCAATTACGGCTATTTTATCTTAATTTTCTCAGAGAAAAAATAGAAATAGGTTCTCCATATCCTTAAAAGTATATAATATAAATTGCTAATTATCCCAACATTAAAAATTTAAAAATATTTCCATTTAGACTAATAGTAAGTCTAATATTTATTTTTTAATCTTCGTGTTACTTATGAATTGATATATTATAATTAGTTGTAATATATTATTTTAATTATATTAATAAATAAGTAACATATAAGAAGAAAATTAAAGTTAAAAGACAAACCTCCGTTAGCTATTCCTTTATTTTATACAATATCTTGGAGAGCTGTACTCACCGTGATATGTGAAAATTTGGCCTTTCATGCTCTTTCTTTAAGAGAGAATCTAAAAACAATTAATTATTATTTTTTATATTCTCAAAAAATCATAGGGTTTTTAACCTAAGGTTTATAGGATGAGATTTTTTTATATATTTTGTCACAATTTATAAATTTCTCTTCAATTTTCTCTATTTTTATGACCTACCATAATTTCATATTTATCAAAAATTTTCACATAAAATTTACAAAAAATAAAATAAAAATACTTAACAATGATATTGCTATTTCAGCCTCGCAAAAAGTAAGTTTGTCAAAACTTCTTTGAAAATGCACAATCAATACGCTCGGTTCTACCATCAACTGAAATTGAACAGACCGGTTCGGAGTTAAAAAAAAAATCAAATGAAAGGGAATTGATTTGGTTTCAAAATTGAACTTAAACAGAACTGAATGGTTTGATTTCAACTCAACTTTGGTTTTAGATTGTTTTTTCTCCTCGATTTTCGATAGATTTGAATCAATTTGGACTTGGTTTAGTGGGTTTTAGATTGCTTCGTTTTCGACCGCCTTTGAGAAAAAAAAAAACTTAGAATTGAACCAATTTAGTTTACTTGCTTTGATACTAACATTGGCTTTTTTAAAATTGAAATAAATCTAACTGAACACTCATAAATCACTGGTCCCTCCCAATCCAATTTCACCCTTCTAATATTTTATTATAGTTTCTATTTACCATTCACAAAAATTATTAGAAGATTGGTAGTTGATTTAGTGAACATGAGATTTTGGGCTTGAAGATGAAAATCAAAACGTCCATGGAGCAACATTAATTGAATCCAAAACAAACCCTTCATCCATAAAGCTCAAATTTGGGGAGCACTTTCAAATATTGCAGTGAGAAAACGAGCTCACGAGAGAGTGACACCTCTTCTATTTAAAATAATAAAAAACAAAATGTCACGTGTTTGATTTGCTTACAAACGAACATAAGATTAACATCTCATTTGTAAAAAAACAAAAGTAATTAACCAAAAAATTAAAACACAGAATTATAAAGTCAATGACAAGACAAACAGTAAATAATTTTTACTTATAAATAAAATACTAAACTATACAAGATGACCCAGACAAATATCGCTATTACGTTTTTTATTAAAAATTTAATTTTTTTTCTGCAGTGCCGCCCAACTGATAGGTCCTTTTTCCATAGCAAATCTGTACATTAATTAGTTGTAGTCAATAACTTCCTTTCTGCAGTAGAAATGATAATTTATGCAGCGGATACTTGTCTTCTATTGCGTAATCTTAGTTTCTTCAGCACAACTTGTAATACCCGGACTTTTTATAATGAAATTTAATAAGGATAATTAAAAAATAATTGGGGGTATGCGGATTAATTGGATAATTATCCGTTGGTTT
The DNA here is from genome assembly GCA_022433065.1 of Begonia loranthoides. Lineage (NCBI taxonomy): Eukaryota > Viridiplantae > Streptophyta > Magnoliopsida > Cucurbitales > Begoniaceae > Begonia > Begonia loranthoides. The sequence continues at coordinate 5,848,976 of CM039486.1, forward strand.
TTAGATTTCCTTGCACAGCGGAATTACCGATGTTCATAACAGCGGTAACATGCGTAACCTATGTATCATGAAAAACAATTTTAACATAAACATAAAACGGATCGTTATTATAATATATTAATAATAATATGTATTTAAACTCTTTATTTAAATCTAATCTAAAAGATTAAAAATATTACCTTTCTAGCTTACTTCACACGAATACAAAATCAACATTCGATCTTCTCTGTCAATCATCTTCACCTCGAATGAGCATGTGTGGGCGTAATGAACGCAGCGAGATCACACTCAATTTATGATAGATCGTATTCTCAACACATGAGACGATCTATTTGAATTTAGAAAACGTTTCTCTAAAGCTAACATGGAAGACTCACAACTTAACTCTCAAAATAGATTCTTCAATCTCAAAGATTTTCAACCTCTCATGCTAATAGGTTTGGACCTCTATTTATAATGGAACAACTCCATAATGGTCATTATGACATTTAGAGAAAATCACTACAAATATTAATCTCTCATTTAAGTTATAACAAAAATGTTATGGAAAACAAAAGGTCTTGTTACTATATAACTCACAACACTTGGCACTATGACATTAACTTATTAATCTTCCATTTAAGTTATAAAACATTTATGACAAAAATGTTATGGAAAATAAAAGGTCTTGTCACCATAGCTCAACACTTGCATAATGACATTAACTCAAATTTGACAAAATCCATTTTAAAAACTATTTTCAAAAGTTACTTTATATTTATTAGTTAATTGAATAATCAATAATTTAATTATTTCATTTAATAAAATATAACAAACATATTAATTATGATAACTTTTGTCATTTTGTCTTAATTAATTGATTAATCAATAATTCAATTATTCTATCTAATGGGAAATAATAAATTTATTATTGAGTGTATTAAATAATTAATTCATAATTAATTATTTAATATTTTTTGTTCATTTTTTTCTTAATTAATTGATTAATCAATAATTCAATTATTCTATCTAATAGGAAATAATAAATTTATTATTAAGTATATTAAATAATTAATTCATAATTAATTATTTAATATTCTTTGTTCATTTTTCTATTATTCGAATAATGATAGGAGTGGGCAAACCAGTTCTCAGTTCCGGTTCTGGACCTCTTGGAATCGACCATTCGGTTCTCGGTTCCAAGAGTGAGGAACCGAAACCAAAACCAGAACTAGAACCGCAAGGAACCAGATCCGGAATTGAAACTGAATCTCAGTTTCGGTTCAATTCTGGTTCCTTGAGATTCCCAACTTGTTTCCTAATCCCACGATGTCAATAGAAACCTTTTCGATTTTGTATGCAATTATTTGGGTTGTATGCGTTTCAAGTTGCAAACTAGTGAATAAAAAGACAATCACATTGCTTAAATAAAATTGATGATACAAAAGGAAGAAAAATGGAGGTAGTTTGGCTGCTATTTTCCAAAAAAAAAAATGAATAATGGCAGTGAAAAAATACAAAAAGAGGAGCTACAAAACATAACAATAAGGAGAACAAAAGCTTAAATACAAAACAGAACATAACAGTAAGGAGAAGCTTGCATTTTCCAGAAGAACACTGCTACAATTCAATGAACATTGAACACAGAACACTAATTTAGTGGTCTATACAGAACACTGAAAGTGGTTTTGTTTATACCTACTCTGCTTTAACTTTATTTTTAAAAAAACCAATTTTTCAAGGAGAAAAATTGCAAATCATTCCATCAGATTCAACGAGAAAACTCCAAATCGTTTCTAGCCAAAACAAAATTGCAAATAAAAGCCCTAAATTCAACTCTTGCAATCCGATGAAGAGACTAAAACTGGATACTTGATTATGAGTTCAAAAGCGTTTAAGTAAACGGTAAACCAAGAATTAAACCATCGCCAAAAGTTAAAATCTTTTCTCTAGATCAGAACCCTTAATGACAAACTTAGGGAAAAGAAATCCAAGAATGGAGTGGAAAGTTACAACAGGCAATCATAGAGAAACAAAGGATGAGAGAAACAAACCTTAGGGAAGTGCGACGAGCCGACGACGATCTGAGGGAAGTGCGGAGTGCGACGACTATCTGAGAGGGAAGGGCTAGAACCGAGAAATTATCTGAGGAAAGGGCAAGCACCAGAAATTATCAGAATGTTAAAAAAACGCACCGAGAATTTTTGGGTTCGGTTCCATAAGTCAAGGAACCGAGAACCGAACCGACCTGAGAACCAAGAACTGGAAACGAACCATTTATAAATTTGACAACCAAGAACCGAAACCAAACCGGAACCGATTCTCAGTTCCGGGTCGGTTCTTGGTTCGGTTCGTTTCTTGCCCACCCCTAAATAATGATAGAAGATGACGAAGGGACCAATAGACCTATAGTTTTAAGCTCCAATAATATTTCATTACTTAATATAAACTCTTTATATTAATTAACATAACTATTAACTCTAAAGTAATTCTACTAAATACTTAGAGTTGCACTATCAAAAACTATATAGTATATTTACTCTAAGTAATGTCCATTAATATAGTCATTACATATGTATTAACTCTCTATTTAGATTTGCAATAGAGCTAGGTTTATAATCCGTTAACCTCTCATATTGCGTCTTTATCCTTGACTACCATTGGTTCTTGATTGAATAATTAATTCATAACGATTATGAATTGCGCGTTGATTATTCGATCATTGAACTAACAAACAAGGGAATCTATAGAAATGGATTCCATTGTATTGATATTAACATTCCCAGGTATTCATTTTAATTCACTCCCAATATACAAGGTATATGAATCGTAACTCATACAAAACTTTACCAAGTAAATCAAAGAATAAATTAAAATAAAATAGGAGTTTGTTAAATACAACGAATTAAGATCATGCATATATGACCATCATTATGATAAAATTAATTGTTCTATATTTAACGAAAATTATCAGAACAATATAATTTTATCTGGTCTATTATTATATAATCATATTATATAAAACATATTTATCTTATGTCACTACATATGTAGTCGGGACATGACTATACATTCTCAATGAGATAAACTATGTTTATGACCATGAACTATTTAAATATTTCATACTTCAAATATAAGTTATGGGCATATTATGGTTATTACTCTTTATATCTTATCCCACATATATACAATATATATGTTAATATAAAGTTAGCATAAATAACTAAAGAATTTTCTATAAATTTTATAAAACATAATCTAAAATGTTAATATAATACCAATTAATATAAATTTATTCATATATTACAAAATTGTTCTATTACATTTGCTTATTAGGCACATTACTCCCAACATTATCGAGGTATTACCAAAGACGTAACTGTTAGATTATAATTTAAGAAAATTTATTGGATTATAATTAGGGTTAAGTCAGTGAGATATTGTTAAGGGGATGTTAGATTAAGGAAGAAAGATATGTAAAATATATTCTGGAGTGTTTTGATCGAGGCTATGGTCGACTCTGTTGTCGAGCAACTCGACTGAATCACGAGTTTGTCTATGTTTTATGTTTTGGTCGAGGTTGTGGTCAATCTCGACGTCGAGCAACTCGACCGAAATGTGGTCCAGAATACATTTTGAGTTTTAGGTCGCATCGCGGTTGAAGGCGCGGTCGAGGTACTCGTCCAAAATGTAATACAGATTGCATTTTTAGTTTTCAGTCGCACGGCGGTCGAGATGCTTGTCCAAAATTTATTACAGGTTAGAAATTGAGTTTTTGGTCGAATGATCGTCGAGGTCGCAGTCACAAATATCGACCGAAAAATGGGATAAAACAAAAGGGAGAAATTTGGATTGAACTGGTTTCGTTTGGCTCAATCCGGAAACAAATGGGTGGTCGATTTTTAGCAAAAATGAGAAAAGAAAATGAGATTAATTAGAATTAAAATGTAAGAGGATAATTAAAAGGGGGATTAAATAAATATTAAGTGAGGAAGTAAAATAAATGGAATTAAAGAGGGGGAGTGAAGGGTTGAACTGGTTCAGTTGAACCAGTTCATGCTGGTGGTTGGTTCGACTGGAAATCAAAAGGGGGAGGAATTCTGTTTGGCCCGTGGCCATTTCGCAAAGAACAGAGAGAGAGAGAGAGAGAGAGAGAGAGAGAGAGAGAGGATAGGAACACCAAGATCGAGGGAGCTCTGGCGCGGGCTCTGGTGGCGATGTCTGGCATTGTGGGCTACTCGTGGAGCGTCGGGTCGCTGGCTAGGGCTCGGGTAACGGCTTCGCAGATGGTTTGATGCAGCGCCGGGTTGAGGTATGTTGCAGTCAATTGATGCCTTGTTGATTTCGAGTAGCCGGTAGCGTTTGGCAGGGATGGAATGGCGACGGCGAGGAGTCAGCTAACGGCGCAATGAATGGCTAGGGTATGGCGGTTCACGGGATCGGCTGGGGGCTTGTGGTTCCGCATGTGGTCCGGTACGACGCATCAACTCCATTCGCACCCCCACTAGTTTGATTTGGCCTAGTGAAGACAACTGCTTTCTAGCGATTTTCTCCACTTATTCCCTGCTATGTCTGGCATGGGTAAATTATTGGAAAACAGTGAGTGGAAATGTGCTGGAGCTGTGAGAGTGTGAAATAAAGAGACAGAGGGGGGAGAGTGCGGGTGATTTCTCTTGAAGCGAAGTGAAGGTAGGAGAAGATGAAGGGAAGATTGAAGCTGATCTCGGGTGTTTTTGGTAAGGAGAAACTTCTGCTTATGGATTTGTGGGTTAAGGTCTTCCAATTGTTTAAGTGATAATGAGTTAGAATTGGTTTATGATGCTGAAGCATGGGTTTGTGATTTTGCTGTCATTTGACGTGTTTAGCTTCATTCATTGTGGTTATTGTTGGATTGATAAGTTGGTTAATAATCTGTAATTTGTTGCTGACTGTGGGGATATTGTAACACCCCAAATTTTTATATTGAAATTTATTAAGAATAATTGGAAATTAATTAGGGGTATTTGGATTTATTGAGTAATTATCCGGGTATTACCGGTGACGTATTCATTAGATTATAATCTATGGAGATTAATGTGTTTAAAATAAATATTAATCTGATTAATTAAATTATAATGTATATAATCAATTGAGGTTAATTAAATTAAATCATACCATAAGTGATTAATTGGGTTAATATTTATAAGTGAGATCATTATTAAATAATTAAATCGATTCAGCGTCTCTCATTTCATCTGGCCTTTGGCCATCTGACGAAATGACAAAAGGGGGTAGTAAGATTAAATTAGGATTTTATCGTAAATAACCATATAGATTAAGTCATATAAATAAATAAAATAAATAGAAATTTAAAAGAAGAAAAGAAGAATGACTTAGCCATTCTTCTAGTGAAGCCGCAGAACCGAAGAGGGGAGAGACGAGGAGAGACGGGGAGAACGGGCAGATGCGACGGTAGAGTCAGCAATGGCAAAGCTCACCGGTGGGTTCTTCTTGGTGGGGGTCGTCGTGCGACGGGTGGAGTGACGTTTTGCATCTAGGGCTCGAAGTCGGAGCTCTCACGGGCATGTTTCCGGCGACAGTTTGAGGTAATATTTAATTGGGTCTTTCTCCCTTGCATTTTATGGATTGATTGTTGTCTGGAGGGATGATTCGAAGGGCGAATCATCCATTCCCCACCTCGGCAGTGGCTCCCTCGTGTTGGCCGGGGAACTTCGGCTGGATGAGAGGGGAAGGTGAACCGTGAATGGTTTGCTCGGTTCGATTGGGGAGTTTTGTCTGCTAATGCAGACAACTCTAGCAGGGCATTGTACTCTCCATTTATGGGGTGTAAATGCACGTGGGGAACACACTTAAAAGTTGGAAGGATTTTATGGGATATTGATTACTGAGCTATGGATTTGTGCTTTTAAATGGGAATGCAGAAGACGTCCAGGGGCTAGCTGAACTCGGGTGAGGGGAAGAAAACTGAGGGAGAGAGAGAGAATTGGATCCGAGAGCAGAAATTGCTCTCTGGAGGTCGAGCTCTCTGGAAGACCTAGCTTGACCAGAGCACTCTGGAGGTGATGAATGCTGAGGAGGAAGGAAGAGGAAGAAGTGAAGCAGAGAGGGATGAAGTTGGTGCTCTCTGGGGGTGCTTGACTATAGCATTTTGGAGAGGTGGCCGAGAGCTTCTAAAGGTGAGCTTCCTTCTCTGTTATGTTGGCTATTTGGGTTCTGCCTCCTGGTGATGAGTTATTGAGTTACATGTTGATTCTGAATATTGCTTTGGGGTATATAACTATTGGAAGTTATGCGAGTGATGATACGTTGGAACACTTCAAGTGTGCTCGATAGTGTTGATTGGTGAGATCTCTATAATGTTATTGGTTTGGAAGCATGTTAAGTGTATATTATTGGTCTGGAAGCATGTTAAGTGTATATTAGGTTGTAGATAATAGAAACAGTTAGGTAATTGGATATTAAATTGGGAGGACCTTGGATGTGGGTTGTAGAAGTAGGGTTATTAATATGTGATTTTAACGATAGGTCATTCAATGATTTTGAAGGTATCGGAATGAAAGGGAAGGATAATGATGAAGTACGAAACACATGATAAAGTTTCGAGGTAAGGAATGGATTGTCTTGGCCTTGTGCCCTACACCCAAGTATATGTGTGTGTGAGTGATGGTTATGTTGTAGGAAGTCTGGCTATTTTATGGTTTGTTATGTATTGGAACTCTAGCTTCTCTCTTTTAATAATCTATTAGTTTTAGTATTAGATGCTAAAAGTTATGAAAAAGTGATAATTGAGTTGAAAGAACCAATGAGAATATGGTTAGACATGAAGGAACCAAGGAAAGAACCAAGGAAAACGGTTATTTAAACGAATGAGAAGTATGAATGAATGTTTAAGAGATTACGATTGAAAGGATGCTGCCGTATCATTAGAAGAAGTATGTTTTAGTTAAATTTCTATTGTTAACGTTTGTAGAATTGTTTTGCTAGTTAAGTTTGTTTTGTTATTAGTATACTGTAAATGATAAATTACTTAGATTGGTGATTGAAATAGAAACTTAAGTAAATAAGGGATTAGCAGAGTTTGAAAATGAAAATAAAGTACTTGACTGACAAATAACTTGGAAAAGCATGATTTTAAATGTAATTCGTAAAGTAGTTCTCGTATATGATTTTAGAAGTATATTTGTCACCTGTTTTATTCAGAATAGAATGTGTAGATAGTTTGAGATTGTCTTTGATGCTGGTTAGGAGATGAAGTAGGAATTGTAGGAAATGAAGAAGATAATGTGATGATGAGCATGAATGAGATGTGAACGGTTAACAGAACAAACGACGGAAAAATGTTTAGTTAACTAAAAAAATGAAGAAAAAAGGTTTAGTTAACAAACGAAAGAAAAAGGTTTAAGGATGAATATTGTAAGTCATTTCAGATTTCCATTGTTTCCTTTTAATGTGAATTGTGTACTACGTATGTCTTGACTCTGGATAGGAACTTACAAGTATGTTTAAATTCTTTAACGGGACTTTATTTATATGTTAAAGCACGTAATTAACTAGGAGAAAGTCTAGACTACTAAATATAGTAATGAACATGATTAATTTCGTTTTCATAGTTGTCATGTCTTGTTCATTTCAATATCATTATTGTTCTTTGTGGTTTCGTATGATTTCAATTATTATGATTCATTATATGTGCTCAATGTCCATTATTATATGTTGTTCCATGATAATAGAAACCAAGTAGGGGGTAACCTTCAGGATGGTACCCACATGTATGAGTGAGGAAAAAGAAAGAACCCTAAAGGCGGGTACATGCCGGAACAGAAAGAAAGAACCCTAAAGACGGGTATATGCCGGGATAGAAAGAACCCTAAAGGGGGTATATGCTGGGACAGAAAGAAAGAACCCTAAATGCTGGTATATGCCGGAAACAGGAAGTTGAGGAAGATGGGTAGTCCGGATCTAGCCTAGCTGCTAGGATACACCCTTACCAAGTCGGGAAAGGGACTAGTATGCACACAGGAGGTTAGAATTCGTACAGTTACGCCATCTCAAAGGAAAACCCTCAATCTCCAGCTCGACGTACGAGTTAAGCACGAACGAAGAAAATGAACATAATGAAAGAAGTTGGTTTGGGTGGCCCCATTCCAAGAAGAACTAAAGAGAGAAATGCATAATTATTTTCCCTCATCTCCTTACTGGGCGTAAGCTCACATCCTTACTTGTGATGCAGGCAGGTACAATGACGAATAGATAGTAAACGGATAAGAAGTAAATGAGAAACGCATAACGAGGTAGAGATGGATGATTTCGCACGCATAGGATTCGGGCTGGCAAGGCAAAGATAAAGGAAAGTAAACAATGATGAACCAACGAAACTAAAGAAAAGCAAACGGTTATGAATTAACAATTTAATTTTCAAGTTTTATTTGATAGACGTAATGTTTGAATGTTTCAGTAATTCTTTTGAAAGATTTCTTACGTTTCCGCTATGATTTACAAAGGACTATTTATAATGTTTCTGCAAGAATTTAAATAGATGATTTTAAGGCTTCCGTATATGTATTAATTTCACAACTAGTTTTAAGAAGGAGTTAGTAGCGATTCGGATTTACGCACTCTGATTTAGTTGAAAAGAAAAATTCAAATTTTTACGCATTTTAATGATTTACGAAAATCCGGGTCGTTATAGATATTGTGCACTGTTGCTCGATTATGTGATGTGCATTATTGAGTTATCTGTTTTGGTTATTATTCTACTACATGTGGCATATTTATGGATGTGATGTTGGTTTTGGATTAGTTTATGGCTGCTTATTTTGGACGATTGTTAGCTACTATCCTTATTGTTCAATAAAAGCATGAATATACTCTGCGTTTTGTCTTTGTTTATGAAACTGTGATTTTGGGTGAAGCCTCTGTTGCATTTTGTACTCCTCTGTTGTTATCAATGAGTGATTTTACTGCTGCCGTTTTATTTGGATAAAAAGGATAAATAAATTGTATGTTCTGTTGGTTGTTAAATTATAATCAATGGAAACTGTTATTATGTGTGTTTGGATTATAGCATTTTGATACGACATTGATGGAAAATAATATCATACTCACTTCGGATACGTCATTTGGATTGGATTCCTATATTTTGTTATTGGGTGCATTAAAGAGGTTAATTGTCTACTACTAAATCCTTGTGTGAATAATAATGTTAAGGATAATGTATATTGTGGCCAAATGCTCTGTTGGTTCGTATTCGGGTCATTAATTGGATAAATATATTCTGTTATTTGGATTAAGCTGTTGTACATTTGGTTGGCTGTTAGAGTTTGATGTTTAATGCCTTTTTGGATATCATTATTGGGCGTTGATATATGGATCTATAATTTATTGGTGGAATTACGTTGGCCTTTGCCATGTGTTAAACTTAATTTCTAAACAATATCAATTGAGATTAATTTATTAGACTGAGTTACATTAATGAAGCGGTTTCATTTAGGAAACTCTAGTAAGTGATGTGTGAGATTTAAGGATAGGAAAGACGTTGAGATTAATAAGTTTATTAATTGATTAGATTAATGATTAAATGTTATTGAATTGTGAAGGTACTAAATGAGAAGATAACGGTTAAGTGCTAAAACGCGTTAAAGCTTCGAGATAAGTAATATGTGTGTGTTTTGGTCTTTGGGGCCCTACATCGCAAGAATAGGAAATGCACGTTGATGTGTTTGCTGCTTTATTAGTATAGTAGAATATTGAGCATGTCTATCATTTTATGATCATGTCTACAGCTTTACGAGCATGTTTACAGTATTAAAAGCATGTCTATAGTTTTAATAGCATGTCTACTGTTTTCTAAGAATGTTTACTGTTTTAATAAAATGTCTATAGCTTTACGAGGATGTTTACTGTTATAATAGCATGTTTACAGTTTTAATATCATGTCTACTGCTTTCTAAGCATGTCTACAGTTTTATAAGCATGTCTATCATTTCATAAGCATACCTACAATTTTAAATATCATGTCTACCGTTTTAGTAAGCATGATATGTGAATTGTATGTTGGGTGTTTATTTAGCTTCCTTCAATTATACGATAGAAATTGTATGCATTCACGAGCATCATGCATCACGGTTTTCAAATTCTACGAAAATAGTTTTCATGCACGGTTTTGAAAAGAAAACGGAAAAAGAAAAGAAGTACAAATGAACGATTAAGAAAGATAAAAGAAAAGGGGTTGTGTGGTCCAGTAGGTCAAGCTCGACACAAAAACAAAAGAAAATAAAGGAAAAAGAAAAAAATAAGTAAAGAGAAGAATATGAAAAGAGAAACTGATACGGATATGGGAATGGAAACGGAAACGGAAACGGATACGGAAACAGTACGAGCACAGATACCAAAACAAAAATGGAAACAGAAACAAAAACAGAAACGAAAACGAAAACAAGTTTCCTGAAATGGAAATGGATACAGCTATGGATAGGGAAATAGACACAGGAATTGATAAGGAACGCGTATGATCAAGGATACAGAAACGGATACAGAAACAAAAACAAAAAGAAAGTACGAAAGTGTGAAAAGATAAAAGATAAAAGAAAGAAAAAGAAAAGAGAAATTGCATACGGTTTTAAAATGGCACAACATGTGCATCCAGCATTTTAGTTTCTATCACTTATTGAACGTTAGGCTCATAGTTTATGTCTTGCGGTGTAGGTACAGGCACGAGAGAAAATGACAAACAAATTAAGGACCAGTTGATGAAGGATTTGCATGAGCGAGTCTTGTGGCTAGTTAGGCTAAAGAATTTGAAAAGGGAAATGAGTTTTGTAAATATAATGTAAACGGTTTATTCATTAATCTTTAAATGAATTGTTTATATTTTCTGATGTACGACAAGAACCAATGACAAAAGCAAAGGCTCAAAGGCTCATAAACACTTATATTACTAACTACTTTGAAGAAGGAACACTTAGGGCCCAATTAGATGAACTTCCAACTCATGAAGATCAAAGGAAGCTCATACACTTATTACAATAGAAAGAAGCCCAAGATGATGAGGACAAAGGACAAGATGGACCGAAGGATACAAAGGTAAAAGACTTATACACAAGCAGCAACTTAAGTTGTAACGCCCCGTTAATTAAAACCATTTTTCTTGTTTTAGAAATACGTCATAAAATTTTTCGCTTAATTTATTTAACATTTTAAATCCATTTTTAAAATAGTTAGACTAAATATTGCGGAATGATAAAGAAGTTAAAATGTAGTTTCCAAGAGTTCTTAACAAAAGTCCCAAAGTCCTTACTACATCATTTAAAATATTCAATACACTAATAGTAGAATTTACCAAAATACCCCTCACTCAAAATATCCACAAAATACCAACAACTCCCAAAATACGTGATTCACACCCAGCAGGTTAAATCGGTTGATAACACGAGGGATCATCCTGGAACGCCTCCTCCTCCACTAGAACAAATTCTTCATTAAAGTAATCACCTACATTACAAGGAAAACAATGAGCCTAACGCCCAGCAAGAATTAGAATATAAAATGCAATGCATATGATGTATGGTCATGCGATGCATTACAGAGGAGATCCATTTCTCGTCTGTTGTTTGGTGCGATGGGTAAGTCTAGGTCTCGTGGCTTAACCGTATTTCCAATGAGGAAACACACCAATAGGGGTGTCACCATGAGTCATACCCATACACTTTTGTTGAAGACATTGGGGATTTCAGAACAAGAGAATTGTGAATCTTACGGTTCTCGTGGCTTTACCGTACCTCACGCTCCCTAATTGGGAGTAGGCACTCCAATAGGGGTGTCACCACGACAACCATTCTTAATCCTCTCGAACCCCCACATGATTATTTACGTATATTAGGATGACATACAGCATGTGAACAGTTCTATAAGTCCTAGGATGATGCATGAGTGCTAGAAAGTAAATCACAGAATTAACACACAAAATTTATAACAATGAACACAGGTGAAATTCAGCATAATTTGTACTACTATTCAAACAATTGAAGCCAAGATATTTTCACGCTTATTCATGCTTATACAAACGAGGACATTATAATTTCTTATTTGTTCTGATTTGCAGTTAAGAGTAAGATTTCCTTCACAAGGCTCAACTATATATGTCAATCAAATCTATAGACTTAAATGAATGAACATAATTCACGAACTTCCAACATAATACATGTACCCCGATTTTGTTCCAATAGAGGTTCGTAACAACCATGATCTTTGATACATTGATGCTAACTATAAAACAAGAGAATAGTTTATGTCATTCATAGTTTAACTTAGCATACTTCACAATAACCAATTATCACAATAACAAAATTGTAATATCCCGAAAAATGTATTTCCATTTTGATAATGTAATAATTTTGGATAATCTCATTATATAACTATTTTGTCAAATTATGCAACGATGAGCAAAGTTGTGCACGAAAAGTTGAAGGTTAATGCTGGAAAAATGACTTAAATGTGAAAACTTAGGAAAAAAATTCATAAGTGTCAGGTTGCAGACGCCGTTATGGCCACTGCGGACGATGCAGACGAGAAGGCATGGCGTCTGATTGAATCTGTTTCAAACCTAGTGTGTTGCGGACGACACTACAGACGATGCGGACGAGAAGGCATGGCGTCCGAATGAATCTGTCCTAAATTCTGGACAATTCGGACGATGCCAACGACTACGAACGGGAACAAAATGGCGTCCAAATGAATCTATTCTAAACCCTGGACACATTCGGACGATGAGGACGATGACTGCAGACGACTCGACTCGTCCGCAACATCAGAAAATTTCGAGAAACCCATTTTAAAATCACTTTTCTCTTCCGATTTATGGCAGGAATCAATAAGCTCTCTCTCCTCCTGCCCGTCCCTGCAACCTGTCTCTTCTCTCCTTGTGTGATGGAAGCTTTCCATGTGGCATTGTGTGGATGGACCACCTCTATCTTGGTTGGGGCAATTGTGATCAGTTTATCCTGAAGCTACCCCCTGTAGCTACTCAGTTCTCTCCCTCTCCTCCCTTTCGTCTAGATAGGTGAACTCCCTGCTGTGTACTATGGTCTAGCGAGTTGTGTGGTGTATGAGGGCGTCGTTCTGCTATGAAGGAAATTGGATGAGTGGTGTGAGTTGCACTGATTGCTGCTGAGTTACTATTGGATTTCCACCGTGAAGTTGAGAGGTAAGATTTGAATTATGGGAAGTTATTGACTTAGCTGTGAATCCCTAGCCAATGTTTAGTTGTGAGAAGATGAATGAACCGTTTGTGTTGCTTTGGTTAGGGAAGTTTGGAGGTTAGGAAGCTAAGGAATTTATTTTGGCTGCTGTCACTGGCACTTTGCTGTCATATTGCTTGCGTTTGATTACTGGACGAGTTGAGGTAAGAATTGGAATTTGAATTGGCCAAAGATGGCCCTACATTACGGGTCCTTGTTTGCTTACTTATTGATTTTATGTCAGCATTGAAATATGAAGCATACTGCGATTGTTGAATCCCATTATTGTTGTAGAAATGCTGTGAAATGCAAACTGTCATCATGATGAATGCTACGTATAGATTTGATGAAAATATGAACTTGATAGTGGAGGTTGAATTGAAGGGTATGATGGATAGTTATTTATGGCTGAATTGTGGAATAATAGATAGAGATTTCAATGCAAGCTGGCCTTGTTTTCGAATTGTTGGAAGTGGGGGTTGTAATGACAACAATTGGTAACTGTGAATGACTAGTTTAGAAGTTTGGGTTGTAATGACAATAATTGGTAACTGTGAATGACTGGTTGAATAAGTAGCTAAGCATAATGGTTTTGTTTATTATGGAAATCATTGTTGGACTAGTTAATGCATGATTAGAGGAACTTTACTCTATTGTCCTTATGCTTATCCTTGATATCACCAGTCAGAGCACACTTAGCAAATCCCTTATCTAAACTGAATCTACATAGGGTAGTTGATATAGGGAAGAAGGGATATTTCATTCTTCGTGTATTGCATGAAATTAATTTCCCCTAACCCTGAATAATTGACATATCACTATATTGTCTTAAAGCAGAATATTCTGGTTACAAACGAAATTAAGCTGATTGTATTTCTATTGCTATTTCTGTGATTTTAGTTGTGGCACTCATGCATTCATCTTAGGACTTATGAAACTGTTCACATGCTGCATGTCATCCTAATATACGTAAATAGGCATGTAGGGATTCGGGAGGATTAAAAATGGTTGTCGTGGTGACACCCCTATTGGAGTGCCTACCCCCATGTAGGGGGCACGAAGGCATAGGTTAAGCTACGAGAATCGTAAGATTCTCTATTCTCTTATACTGAAATCCCCAATGTCTTCAACAAAATGACTGGGTATGGCTCGTAGTGACACCCCTATTGGCGTGTTTCCCCGTAGGAAACATAGGTTAAGCTACGAGAGCAATTGACTTATCCATCGTCCCAAATAACAGATGAGATATGGATTTCCTCTGTAATACATCGTATGGACATGCATCATATGCATTGCATATATATTCTGATTCTTGCTGGGCATTAGGCTCATTGTTTTCCTCGTAATGTAAGTAATGATTATAATGAAGAATTTGTACCAGTGGAAGAGGAGGCGTTCCAAGATGACCCCTTGTGTTATCAGCCGAATTGACCTGATGGGTGCAGCTCACATATTCTGGGAAACATTGGTATTTTGTTATTTGTGTTTTGATAAAAAAAAAAGGTATTTTGGTAATTATTATTGGCAGTATTTGAACCTTTTAATCAGTGTAATAGAGACTTTGGACCTTTTATTAAGAAAACTGGGAAGTTATGTTTTCAAATCCTATTATTATTCTGCACTTTCACTCTGATTATGCTTTCTTCAAAAATGAATTTCCATTGACAATTAATTAAAATGAAAAATTTTTATGATGCGTTTTAAAATCAAGGAAAAAGGACTTTTCAATTAACGGGGCGTTACATAGGCAGTAAACTAGTCTTATAAATTGACAACTTCTAAAAATGTTGAAAGACAGTTTGCATCATTACAATTCCTAGACTATCCTGTTTCACTCCTATTTCATGCAGAAATCAGCTCAACAGATCAGACTTGTCACTGAGTAAATGTAAGCACTCGACAGCTTTAACAACACATGACAGTTTATTCTAGCAAAATCAAGAAATCTTAGCAGATCAAAGCAATCCAACCCGTAATGTAGGGTCATCTTTGGCCAACAACAAATTCCAATTCTTACCTCAAAATTCCAGTAGCTTAACACAAGCAGAACAGCAACCAAATCCAATAAAACAGAAGCCAATGTATACCCACGATGCTTCCAAACTCTCACGCTTCCTATGCGGGTATGGCATTAGAGATTAAGCTCACATTCATAACAAATTGACCATAACCGTTAACCCAAAAGATCAGTAAATAAATTCCCAATTCAAATCTTACCTTCAAATCTTCACAGGTGGGAGAACTTGTACAGCTTGTAGTACAATACTCGTTCAACACAATTCGTCCAACACAATCACACCACACTCTACACTCAAAATTATTTCTCAGCTAGAGTCACACTCCACACATCCTAAATATCCATTACCAGAGTAGAAACTCACCTCATATAGATGGAAGGAAGAGGGGAGACTGAGCAATTGCATGGGATAAGCTGCAGGACAGTCTGCCAAATGCCCAACCCAAGGAGGATGTGGTCCAATGACTCCAACCACGTGGAAAAGCTTCCACAGCTATAGGAGAAGTCTGGCATTGCAGAGGGAGGTCTAGAGAGAGAGGGCTTAGTGTGTGAGACAAGAAATCGGAAGAGAGAGAAGGGAGACTTAAATAGATTTTCACAGATTTCTGACTTTTCGGACGGGACCAGTTGTCCGAATTCGTTTTCGGTCGTCCGAAAAAACATAAAATTTGGTACAAATTCAAATCAACAATGTCTGCGTCATTCGCACCAGATTTCGAACGAGAAGGTTATGTCCGAAAACTCATCCAAAATTGTACAGATTCAAACCAACAACGTCTGCATCGTCCGCGTCCTCCGGACCTCGTCCGAAAACCCTCCATATCACATTTTCCTTAATTTTTAACACTTGGGTAATTTTCAACATTAACCCTACACTTTCCAAGCATAATTTAACGCATATCATCACGTAATATAACATAAGATGTATACATATTTGCTATCCAAATTTAATACATCAATAAACAGGGAAAAATATATTTTCGGGGTATTACATAAGTAACTTTCCAAACGAAGAATATCAAGAGAAAGGAAACTGCCTTTTCATGAAGACAAAGAAAGTCGAAGCTTACTAAATTCAAGATTAGAAAGTTACTAAAATAGCTTATACTAATCGGCCAATTATGGACCGAATATTTAAGTGTGTTTATTTATTTCCTATTTTTATTTTTTCCTAATTAATGCTTTGTAAAAGTTTATATAAAGTCATCTAGTGTTATGTTTAATTTTAATTCAGAGTTTACTACAAAATAGCTTTTTGCTAATCTTGAGATTGGAGTGATTCCTTTTTCAAAACCCTTTAGTGAGTTATATCCAAAGAACTCTTCGTGTGAGTCATATAACGGGAGCCCTACCCTAAAGATTACTTTCCTAAAAAGTAATCATTTTTCTTCATCCCCATTCTTCTTTCTCTAAAGAAACAAATCAGAAGATCATTGAATTTTCCTAAGTTCAATTCAAGGCATAGTCAACACAATCGAGAGAAGACTTTCCTAATTCAAATAAGGAAAGAACGTCCGCTAGCTACTAACCTTCATCCATCGCCATAATATTTACAGATTAGATCTAAACCCCTTCCGTTCGAGCATCATTTGGTATTAGAGCTAAACATATATTTTCAAAAAAAAAAATTTATGATGACACGAGGAACATCGAAAGCAATACACAAAGATGAGGTTACAAACTCATCAATAGCCGAGTCGTGAAGATCTCACTCCGAGGCGAACATGATGGAACTCATCGTCGAACTACAACGACAAGTCGCTCAACTGACGATGAACCAAAACCAGCAGCAAGCCCAACATCCTCATAATCATGTTGAAGAGAACACCATTGGAGAAGAGAACGAAGGTGCAGACGCCATTCCGCAACGAGGACCAACACAACGTGACGACTTAAACCTCGTCAAGGTATACATTCCACCATTCAATAGGTCCACTAACGGGCACGACTACATTGATTGGAAGGACAAGGTGGACCGAAGATTCTAATACTATAACCTCACGGACTTCAAAAAGATGCAGCTGGTCACGATCGGATTCACCGGTTATGCAAGCGTTTGGTGGAACAACATTAGCGCCCAAAGACACAAAGGGGGAGAAGCAATCCGAACATGGACCCTATTCAAGAGACTGATGGACGACAAATTCATCCCTAGCAACTATCTTCAAGATCTCTACCACCAGTTTCAAAGTCTAGGGCAAGGAGCCTCCACGGTAGACGAATACGTTGCAAATTTTGAAACTTTACAAATCCGATGCAATTGGCAAGAACCGACAGAACAAACAATTGCCCGATTCATCCAAGGCCTCCACTACAACATTAGCGACATTTTTGAACTACAACTGTACACCACCCTGGAACAAGTCATCAAAATAGTGGAAAAGATGGAGAAACAAAAGAAAAGGAAATAAAGGGAGAGGACTAATCGGAACACTCAAAAAGTTACCAACTTTTCCAAACTGCCATCAAAACCCAAAGAACCAAAAGACAACACGGCTAAAGCAAGTGAAGACAAGCCCAATGAAGCACCCCAACTAAAGGCTCGGGAGATCAAATGTTTCAAATGCCTTGGACTAGGACACTATGTCCGCCAATGTCCAAATACAAAAGTGATGATATCAAAAGAAGGAACCAATGAAGCCGAGAGTAAAGATGAAGGAGAGACTTATGCACCCAAGGAAGACACACAAGTTGAGACCGTTTATGCTCAAGAAGGACCCCTTCTAATGGTCATCCGAAGAGTGCTCATGGCCAAAGCAAGCATCGACCAATGTCAAAGAGAAAATATGTTCCATAGCCAATGCCAAGTCAAAGATAAATTATGCTCTCTAATCATTGATGGAGGAAATTGTGTCAACGTGGTCTCCACGGAATTAATAGACAAATTGGAGGTACCAACAAGCGCACATCCAAACCCTTACAAGTTGAGTTGACTCAATGACAAAGGAGATATCAAAGTCAACCAACAAACCTACATAGAGTTCTCCATTGGAAGTTTCAAAGAGCATGTATTATGCGATATAGTTCCAATGAGCGCAAGCCACATACTTTTGGGAAGACTATGGCAATATGACCGAGAAGTTACACATGATGGACACACAAATTGTTACACACTCAACCATGAAGACAAGATCATCAAACTAGTCCCACTCTCACTCAAGCAAGTACTCAAAGACTATGCCGCGAGAAAGGAAAACATGACAAAATCCACCGAGCTCGGGACAACCAAAATTAACTGTGAAGGGATGTCTAATAGCCTACCACATAGGAGCTCTTTACTAATGAGGCTGGATGCAAAATTATATGGCTTCAAGTGGATAAAAGATGCCTACACTAACGACATGGACTTCGGTCAATGGTATGAAAGATGCAAAAAGAGACCTGAGAATGGATTCTACATCTTGAACAGATATCTCTTCAAAACTGGCAAAATTTGCATTCCTAGTTGCACCCTACGGGAGTCTCTAATCAAGGAAGCCCATAGTGGAGGATTAGCAAGCCACTTCGGAGAAACAAAAACCTACGAGGCAATTAAAGAAAATTTATATTGGCCTCACCTTCTCAAAGATGTGCAAAAGATCATGGAACGATGTATTATTTGCAAGAAATCCAAGAGCAAAGTTCTACCCCAAGGACTCTACCTACCCCTACCGGTTCCAACACATCCATGGGTTGAAGTAATTATGGATTTCGTCTTAGGGCACCACGCACAACATGAGTAAAAGATTTGATCATGGTGGTCGTTGACAGATTCTCCAAGATGACTCACTTTATTTCGTGCTCAAAGTCAAATGATGCTATTCAAATAGCTGACATATTCTTCAAAGAAGTGGTAAGATTACATGGAATCCCTAACTCCATTGTTTCAGACCGTGACACTAAGTTCCTTAGTACATTTGGGAGAACCTTATGAAAAAGATTGGGGACCAAACTGTTATTTAGCACATCTTTTCATCCCCAAACAGACGGTCAAACTGAAGTAGTCAACCGCACATTGGGAGCACTACTTAGAAGCATGCTAAATGGAAAAATAGCGGATTGGGACTTGCGTCTACCTTTCATTGAATTTGCATACAATAGGAGTGTACATCGAAGTACTAAACAAACACCTTTCGAAGTTGTATATGAATTCAACCTGCATACTCCAATGGATCTTGTGGCATTACTCGACAAAGAACACAAAAATTCAGACGGAGCAAAGAAGGCCGACATGATGAAGAAAATAAATGCAAAAGTAAAAGAGGTCATAGAAAAGAAAAACATGGCCTACGCAAAAGCGACTAACCAGAGAAGAAAAGAGGTTATATTCAAAGAAGGTGATTTAGTTTGGCTTCATCTCCACAAAGAAAGATTCCCTCACCAAAAGAAGTCCAAACTCATGCTTAGAGCTGATGGTCCATTCAAAGTATTAGAGAAGATTAACAATAATGCCTACAAATTAGAACTTCCGAGAGAATATGGAGTGTCAACCACGTTCAATGTACAAGACCTATCTTCATATATTGACGACGAGGAAATCACTATGGAACTCAAACTAGAGGAAGATTTGGGGTCAAATCCTCAAAAACCCAGAGAGGATGATGTACGACAAGAACCAATGACAAAAGCAAAGGCTCAAAGACTCATAAACACTTATATTACTAACTACTTGGAAGAAGGAACACTTAGGGCCCAATTGGATGAACTTCCAACTCATAAAGATCAAAGGAAGCTCATACACTTATTACAATGGAAAGAAGCCCAAGATGATGAGGACAAAGGACAAGATGGACCGAATGATACAAAGGTAAAAGACTTATACACAAGCAGCAACTTAAGTAACTTTCCAAATGAAGAATATCAAGAGAAAGGAAACTGCCTTTTCGTGAAGACAAAGAAATTCGAAGCTTACTAAATTCAAGATTAGAAAGTTACTAAAATAGCTTATACTAATCGGCCAATTATGGACCAAATATTTAAGTGTGTTTATTTATTTCCTATTTTCATTGTTTCCTAATTAATGCTTCGTAAAAGGCTAAATAAAGTCACCTAGTATTATGTTTAATTTCAATTTAGAGTTTACAACAAAATAGCTTTTTGCTAATCTTGAGATTGGAGTGATTCCTTTTTCAAAACTCTTTGGTGAGTTATATCCAAAGAACTCTTCATGTGAGTCATATCACGGGAGCCCTACCTTAAATATTACTTTCCTAAAAGTAATCTTTTTTCTTCATCCTCATTCTTCTTTCTCTAAAGAAACAAATCGAAAGATTATTGAATTTTTCTAAGTTCAATTCAAGGCGGAGTCAACACAGTCGAGAGAAGACTTTTCTAATTCAAATAAGGAAAGAACATCCGCTAGCTACTAACTTTCATCCATCGTCATCATATTTACAGGTTAGATCTAAACCTCTTTCGTTCGCGCATCATTTTCCGCTATGTTTTAAAAAAAATTGATTTTATAAATATAGTCTTCCGCTGTTAATAAAGATTTAAGTAACGAGTTTTAAGTAAAAGGTTTTAACGATCAGGTTTTAAGAAAAGTACTCTGATGTTAATTTAAAATGGTTTAATAAAGACTTCCGCTATTGTTTTATAAAAGTAAAAGAAAAATTTTAAATTTAACACATTTTTATAAGTAAAGAAAAACTGGGTCGTTACACAACTCGATAAAGTACAACTCCAACCTCAAGCACAACCTCAATTTCAAGTACAACCAGCATCTCAATTGATATGTTTCCAACATATATCAGATTGTTTCTACTTACCAGTCTTCATAACTAAATCAACAAACGATAAGTACGAAATTAATATTGAAAATCGTTCAATTATTGTATCTATAATAGTGTATCTCGATAGATTGACTAATATGTGAATATAAAACACATTTCCGTTGAGGAAATTAAGATTTCGCTATAGAAAATAAGTATTCACTCCGGAAGAAAACAAGTCCTTAGAATATGATTTACTTTCCGCAATAAAAATGTGTTTTCTATTACGGAAAATATCATTTTCTCAGTGGATACTTATCTTCTGCTATGGAAAGTAAGTCTTTGTCTATAATTATTTCATTTATGGGTCCGCTGTGGAAAGATGACATAGCTATTGCGGAAAAAAAAAACTAAATTTTTAATGAAAAACATGTTAGCGATATTTACTTTGTTCATTTTTCATAATTCAGTATTTTTTTTGTTAGCGAAATTTGTTTAGTGTTTTTACATATTAATCTTTTAATTTAGTGTTTTTTTTATTAATTACTAAAAAAAACGTTCGAGACATCGTTGGTAAATGACCAACTACCTCAAGTTTAAATTGAATTTTACTTTTTTTTTATTTATATTATTTATTCATATTAGCCAAAAATGGAGTAAACTAACTCTTGTTTTAGATTATTTTATTTTGGGAAAATGACAAATCAACCATCGTGGTTTGAGGTTAATGACAAGTCAACCACTGTAGTTTATTTTCTAACAAGTTAACCACCCACGTATGGTAAAATGACAAATCCACCATCGCTGTCCGCTAAACAGCTGATGGGCCCCGCCATTTTATGCCTGGACGCTAAATCCCACCTCAATCATTTTCCCCTTTTATAAGGGGAAAATGAAAATTAGGGCTCATTATTGCATCTCCTCCCCCCTAGCCGACCCTCTGCTCTCTCTCTCTCTCCCAATCGGCTCTCCCACTCTCCCCCAATAGGCCACGAGTCTGACTATCGCATAGCGACGACCACCCGAGTCTGACTACCGCACGGCGACGACGAGCACGCGAGGCCTACCACCGAACGGCGACAACCACGCGACGCCAACCACCGAACGGCGACGACCACGTGACGCCGACTACCGCACGGCGACGACGAGAACGCGAGGCCGACCACCGACCGGCGACGACCACGCGACACCAACCACCAAACGGCGACGACCACGCGAGGCCAACCACCGAACGGCCTATCTCTTGGATCTCGCCTTTCTCTCGCCTTTCTTTGATAGAGTGTTAGTTTTCTGTGGTAGATCCTGCACTGCGTCTATTTTTGTGGTAATTTTCTTATTATTTTGTTTGTTAGTTAAATTGGGTTTGTTAGTTATTTTTAGTTTTGTTAAAAACAAAATATCAGATTGGGTTTGTTTGCTAGAAAATGCAATTCTAATGGATAATGGTACAAAGAAACTCGATACACTAGTTCCAATTATGAAACTGCTTGTACCATTAGCTAAATTGTGTTTGTTGATTTATGAAACTGCACTCTGTCTATTTTTTGGTGGTTTGTTGATTTAGGATATTTTATTATTCACAAATTTTTGTTTGATTGTATTTTTTATTGTACTGCAGGCTGTTGGCAAATTACTCTCAACGATCAGCATGGAATCGCGGCCTAAGAAATTGAAGTCAAAGCGTCAGAAGGCAACGGTGGAGGCCGTTGAACCCGTTCAAACTGCGGAAGTGGAAGTAACCGCCGACCTTGAAGAAGATTTATTCTGGAATGCTAATTACAAAACACAGTATTTAGAAGATATACAACATCGTAGAATTATTGTGTCCAAAATAGTAGATTTGGACTCTTTCGCAAAAATGGGAATTGATCGTATGCTTGAAGCTGCTGGATTAGCCGGGTTGTGCAAGTTGAGGGGCAATTACTGCGAGAGAGTTATAAGATTGTTTTACGCAAATTTGCGAATATCCACTAAACCATTGGAGGTGCATACGTACTTTTTTGGAAGGGAGTTGAGTTTCACTTCCAACGATGTAAACATGATGCTTGGATGTGTACTGGATGAGCCAAGCGAGGAATATTATAATATGGCTCGGGAGCCACCATTGTAAAACAAGGAGGTGGGTTAGCGGTGCTTAGATTGTTGCACCAGGATCCCGAGGTTGTCGAGTACAGCAAGCCAAAGGGAAAGGAGTTGAATGCCTTCGCTCGATTAATCCACTTGATCATGACGTACACCATTTTGCCTCGAAATGGGCATCGTGACCTTGTTACCAGCATGGATCTCTATATGCTGGAGAAGGTGTTTACGGGAAAAAAGTTGGACATTGGATATATAATCGTGAGCAACATGCAAGACGGCTCAACAACTAGGCGAAGTCCCTGTCATACAACTGGCTAATCCAGATGATCGTTGAGCAGTTTGGGGTCCCCATCCCAGAGAACGAGCCAAGAATTGAAGAGTCGGTCAATGACATGTACAACAATTCATTATTGGACCGAATGGGTATCACCCAAACAGAAGGTGAATGGTTCCGCAAGGGGAAGAAGGGAGCAGCACATCCACCTAGGTAAGGTCTTTCGCATTCAGTCCCTTCGTATGTACTACCGCCTCCTCCTCAGTCATCTCGCTTTAGTTCGATACTTGATGAGACGCTCAATTGGATGAGCAAGATGGAGGAGCTCCATAATATGTCCACGACTCAAATGCGAGGGATGGCAGACCAGATACAAATGCAACAAGGCCAAATACAAGAAGCGTCCCAGCTCGCAGAAGAGAGGTGGGGTATATAACAATAGTGGCATGTGCAAGCATAACAGTGGCATGTGCAAGCAGCGGAGTGGCATCGTGAGATGGTGGCAGCACTTAAGCAAGGGGAGAGGCGATCAAACCATTCAGGAAGTGCGTCATCCTCCTCGGACGGGATGCCGGTCAACTCCCACCGGTTACAAGTACAAGTACATCTGTCCAAATCGACAGAGTACATGTCGATACCGTTGCTGACCTCAAACTTGGCCACTCCTGCAAATTGGGGACTCCAATTTCAACTAGCAAGTTGGACTTTGGCGAGCCGTTTGCTAATCATTGGACACAACAGATCGGTCGAGCGAGCCATTTTTTCATTTTTTTTCACAATCCTACCCATGATGCCCTTTCGAATGATCTCGAACATACTTAGAATTGGTTTGTCCCGGGCTGGTAGGATGCAGGCATTGAAGGACTCGCTGAGGTTGTTGAGGCTTATGTCGCACTTTGGGATGGAAGAGAAAGCATGTTTGGCCCAGCATGTCACCTCTATTCCACGTAGATATTCATGGGCCGCTGGGTCAAGGACAAATAACTTGGCCATCTCTTTCTCAAATTGCCTCATTGTTGTGGCTCTTGATGCAGCCCACATTGCATCCTTCAACAACCTGCCTTTAAATTGCTTTTGAAAATTGGCATACAGGTGTCGGATGCAAAACCGTTGGTCTGCTTGCCATGCCACCTCTCTCACAGCTGGCACTAGTCACTGCAAACATTCATAATATGAGACAGACATTGGAAAAAACATGCATAACATAAACACATAATTCAAAAGCAATGCACAACACCTTTTGTCGATCAGAAATAATTGTCCATCCATTGCCAGATGGGGTGTTTAGATCGCCTAGCAACAATTCTATAAACCACCTCCATGAATCCCTAATTTCTGCTTCTACGACTTCTACAGTAATCGGATACATATCATCGTTCTCGTCGATGGTGACAGCAGTAAGCAGTTGGCCCGGAGTCGCTCCCTTCAAGTGGCAGCCATCTAAACAAATAACAGGTCTACCACAGTTCAACACTGCCCTCTTGCATGCATCCATGCACATGTACATCCTTTTAAATACACTCATATCAAGGTCAACACGCAGTGAACTTCTGGGATTCGACTTCCGAATCTCCTCAGCATAGGACCATATGAGCTTGTATTGCTCATTGTCATCACCTTCGTTAATTTTCTTGGCCGCATTTCTTGCCCTTCTAGCAAGGTTGGGTGTGATGTTGACGTTGACGTCCTTCCTGACAGTGTCAATTATGGAAGATATGTCCCAATCGGCCTGAATTTTAAATCTGTCTAAGTAATGCGTTGCCACCCATTTGGAAGTGGCATGGCGGCTTTCCATCTTTCGGGAGCAAGTGTGAAGGTCGTTGTATTGCTTTATTTGAAACGTCATTTCACATTCTATTTGTGATGCTTGCATCCTCCATGTGCATCTGTCCTGGCAGACAGCCCTCAACCGATGAGCATCACTATGGGTGAATTATATGCCGTACCCATTGTTCAATGCATAATCAATAATTTCTTCTCTAATTTTCTTCAATGAACTGTATTTTTTACCAAGGCCCATACCAACGTAGCTGCATTGTGCTCCTGCTTGGCGTATAGACCTACTCTGTGCCATGTTAATGTCTTCATCACTAGTGGATTGGCACACTGATCGGAGGTCCACATTGTCCTCTTCATTTAGACTTGCAGATACAGAATGCAACACAATTACAACTTCATTTCCAATTCCACGTACCTCATTTTCATTCGCCAATAATATCTCTGAAGGGCCCACTACAGCTTCACGGTTAATATCAGCTTCTTCAACACTCCAAACACTCCAATGCGCCATTTTCTTGACAACAAATGCTTCAACTTTGCCAAAATACCTTTCTCTTCTCGCTTCAGTTCTCACAAATCTCTAGGTTTAGGGTATGGTTCAGATTCGGGAAGGGAGAGTCGAGACTGAGAGCCCTAATTTTCATTTTCCCTTTTTTTTAAAGGGAAAATGATTGGGTGGGGTGGCTTGGGTCCTGGACGCCGGCGTCCAAGCATAAAGCGTCCACGCCATTTTATGGCGTCCAAGCATAAAATGGCGGGGCCCGTCAGCTGTTTAGCGGACAGCGATAGTGGATTTGTCATTTTACCATACGTGGGTGGTTAACTTGTTAGAAAATAAACCACAGTGGTTGACTTGTTACTGACCTCAAACCACGATGGTTGATTTGTCATTTTCCCTTTTATTTTTTAAACAAAATTAATTAAACAATTTTTTATTTAGTTTGAAAATAACTTCTCTCAACTATGTTATTTAAATTTAATATTTTAACTAGCACAGATAAATAAACTGGATGTATTTAAAAATTAATAATGACAAATACAAAATTAAAATTATAAAAGATAAAATTAAGATAATACCAACTAAATTAAATAAACTTACAAGGGTAAATTAACAAAAAAAAACACTAAAATCCTGAACTAAATCGCTAATCACTAAAATCCTAAACTATGAAAAATAAACGAGACCAATATTACAGTCACATTTTTTGTTAAAAAAGTCTCTCAAACGTCTCTCGGCATTGGAGGACACAAACTGTTAGCCTAAGTGTGTTAGGTATATTTATATTTTGATGATGAGCAATTTAACTAAAGTGTAAAAGTTATTTATTCATTGAATTAATAATTATCTTTTTTTATGTTTAAATTGGAAATACCCTTGATCAAGGGTATTGAGATTGTTTAATATGTTCTTCTAAGTCTATGCACTAATATGGAAGATTTGTATGACATAGAGGATGCGTCTCTTGCAAGATTGAAGTGTCAAGTACACACGCGGACGCGGACTAACAATGTGTGGATGGCAAGGAGGCGTCCTCAAGAAGAGAATTCTGCGTCCCCAGTGCAAACTGTGTTGCAGCGGACGCTGCAGACGCCACAGACGCCATTTCGAGTCATCCAATTTAAATCTGCCATTTTGAAGATTCATGCGGACGAGTCACACGAACGAGGCGGATGCCATTTTGCGTCCGCGTCCCTTCAGGGAAGCGGACGGGAGAAGAAGCTGACTAAATGGCCACGGACGCCAATCCATGACGTCCTATATGAATCTGTCTTTCAGAGCTCGATGTGGACGATTCGCGCGGACGATGCGGACGCCAGATTTTGCGTCCGATTTGCCTCTGTCCATTTTGGTGATCAACGCGGATGATTCATGCGGACGGTGCGGACGGGAGAATGGCATCCGCAAGTACGCATATTTCTCCAACGGCTATTTTCCAACGTTCAACTGCGGACGATCCTAAAGGTGTTGAGGACATCCGCACTGGGAAAGTTTATAAATAGAAGGACTTTGAAGAAGGAAGGCACCGAAGCGATATTAAGCGAAGCTCTGCCGAATTTTAGACTCAACTATTGTGCAAGAATTTGAGTAATAAACACATCCTCCAAAATACTTGAGAGAGATATTTTGATTGTTGTGAGGATTGGTGTATTTAGAGCTTGAGTATTTTTCCGTGAGAAAATTTGTAATCGAGTAAAGGGTAACGCCCTCCGAATTAGTTGTTGTAAAGGTTCGATTGACACCCGTGCAAGTTCAATCAATTGTAACTGGACACGGTTAGCTGAATACATCTTCAAGGGAGGACCTTGAAGCGCGGACGTAGGCATGCTTTGCCGAACCGCGTTAACAACTCGGTGTCAAAATCTCTAACTCTATCTTTTATATTACTTGTCATATCGTGACTGTATTGTGATTAAATTGATATTAGTTAGAAAAATTATTATCGCACGAAATTTATTAAATAACCTAATTCACCCCCCCCCCCCCCCCCTCCTTTTAGGTTAATTTCGATCCTACAATTGGTATCAGAGCATGTTAGAACCACTTATTAATTGTGAATTAGGTGAATTTATATTTTTGATAATATGGCATCCAACTCAAATAGTGCAAACATGGAAGGACAAGCAACAAATAGACCACCTTTCTTTAATGGTGATAATTATCTACATTGGAAAGCTAGGATGATGATATTTATTCAAGCTATAGATTTTGAGATGTGGAGAATAGTCAAAAATGGTCCTTTTATTCCTTCTAAAGATGTAAATGGGGTAAAAGTGTCAAAGGAGTTAAATGAAATAGATGAAGCGGAAGGTCGTAAAGTTAGTTTAAATGCTAGAGCTGTTAATCAATTATATTGTGCTCTAAGTGATAGTGAATTTAATAGAATACAAAGTTGTAATAGTGCTTATGAAATTTAGAAAAGACTTGAGGTAACTTATGAGGGAACTAATCAAGTTAAGAAAGAGAAATTAACTATGAATGCACATGATTATGAGATGTTTAAAATGGATAAAGGTGAAACTATTGCTCAAATGTTTACTCGATTTACTAACCTTACTAATAGTTTGAAAGCTCTTGGTAAGGAATCTTCAGATGAAGATATGTGCAGCAAAATTCTCCGGTGTCTTCCAACAGAACGGGATCCAAAGGTTACTGCGGTGCTTGAATCTAAGGATCTATCAACTATGTCATTAGAGGAGCTCATCGGTTCTCTAATGACACATGAGATTAGATTGAGAGCAAGCAAAAAATAAAAGGAGTTGGAGAAAGAGAATCTCAAAAAGAAGTTCATAGCTCTTAAAGCCTCCTCAAGCAAAGAAGGTGAAGACTCAGAGGGAACGGAGCTTGATAAGGATGATGAGGATGAAGAGCTGGCCTTGATAAACCGGAAGATGAGGATACTTCAAAGAAGAAAATACCAAGGAAAGAATAAGTACAAAGGAGAGAGACCTCATAACAAAAAGCCTCCAATTTGCTACGGATGTGGAAAGACCGGGCACGTAAAGACAGATTGCTATCTCAAAAAGGATAAGAAGAAGAACTGAAAAGAGTCCAAGAAGAAAGTGCTCAAAGCCACATGGGACAATGATAGCGATGAGGAACCGTCAACCGATGGAGAAGAAGTTGCCAACATGTGCTTTATGGCAAATGATACTGAGGTTAAAACACCTCCCACTAAGGATCAATGGTACTTGGATAGCGGTTGTTCAAGACATATGACGGGAGATTTTTCAAGATTCACCTCCATCAAGGACAAGAAAAGAAATGTGACATTTGCAGGAAATCAAAAAGGAAAAATTAGAGGTATTGGCAATATAGGTAATGTTTCTAACCCTATTATTGAAGATGCTTTACTTGTTGATGGGTTGAAACATAATCTATTGAGTATTAGTCAATTATGTGATAAGGGATATAAAGTTATTTTTTAATCTAAGTCTTGCATGATCATTGATGATTCAAATGGCAAAGTTTTATTTACGGTTTATAGACACGAAAATATCTATGCTATTGATTTATCTAGTATTTCTAGTGATGTTGAAAAATGTTTTAAAGTTAGTGATTATTTGTGTTCTTGGACTTGGCATAGAATATTAGGACATGTAGGCATGGATACCTTAGCTAAGATATAGAAAAATAATCTAGTTAAGGGTCTTCCAAAAATTGCATTTGAAAAAGATAGAGTTTGTGAAGCTTGCCAAAAAGGAAAGCAAACAAAAAGCTCTTTCTCTTCCAAACAATATATCTCTTCGTCCAAGCCTCTTCAATTACTTCACATGGATCTTTTTGGTCCTTCTAAGGTTTCAAGCATGGGAGGAAAACATTATGTATTTGTAATTGTGGATGATTACTCATGTTACACATGGGTTTTCTTTCTAAAAACTAAGAATGAAACCTTTGAAGTATTTCCAGCTTTAAAAATAAAGTTTAAAATGAAAAGGAGCTTACCATTATCACAATTAGGAATGATCATGGTGGCGAATTTGAAAACGATCAATTCAACACCCTTTGTCAAGAATATGGTATTGAACATAATTTCTCCTCTCCTAGAACCCCTCAACAAAATGGTGTTGTTGAAAGGAAAAATCGATCCCTCCAAGAGCTAGCTCGAACTATGCTCAATGAGAATGATCTTCCCAAATATTTTTGGGCGGAAGCCATTGCCACGGCATGTCATGTTCTCAATCGTGTATCTATCCGTCCTACTCTAGATAAGACTCCTTATGAACTTTGGAATTGTAGGATTCCTAATGTTAGTTACTTCAAAGTTTTTGGGTGCAAATGTTTTATTCTCAATACTAAGGACAATCTAGGAAAGTTCGATTCCAAGACGGATACGGGAAACTTTCTTGGATACTCTTCAACTAGCAAAGCATATAGGGTCTTCAACAAAAGGACATTAGTGGTGGAAGAATCCATGCATGTGACTTTTGATGAATTCATTCCTACCTCTAGTGTTGAGAGACCAATTCAAGATTTAGAGGATAATCTTGAGAATCTCTCTCTAAGTGATAAGAGAAAAGAGATTCTTGAAAGCCCTCCTCAAGAATCTCAAGATCAATTCTTAGAAGGAACGTCAAGGGGAGAAATTCATAATGACTTACCAAAGAATTGGAGGTATGCTAAAAGTCATCCTATGGTAGATATCATAGGTGATCCAAACTTAGGTGTGAGAACTAGAGCCTCCCTTAGAAATGAATGTGCAAATTCAGCCTTTATCTCTCAAGTTGAACCCAAAAACTTTGTTGAGGCCGAAACCGATGAAAATTGGATATTTGCTATGCAAGAAGAATTGAACCAATTTGAGAAGAACAATGTATGGGAGCTTGTTCCTAGGCCTAAAGATCAATCTATTATTGGAACAAAATGGGTTTTCAAAAATAAGCTAGATGAGAGTGGGGTAGTTGTTAGAAACAAAGCTAGATTAGTTGCACAAGGTTATAAGCAAGAAGAAGGAATTGATTTTGAAGAAACCTTTGCACCGGTTGCTAGGTTAGAGTCGGTAAGAATGCTTTTGACTTTTGGTTGTTATAAGGATTTCACTCTTTATCAAGTGGATGTAAAGAGTGCATTCCTAAATGGTTTTATAGAAGAAGAAGTCTATGTTGAGTAACCTTTAGGATTTGAAGTTTATGATAAGCTTGATTATGTATATAAACTTCATAAGGCTCTATATGGACTTAAGCAAGCACCAAGAGCTTGGTATGAAAGATTAAGCAAATTTTTAAAAAATAGAGATTTTAAAATAGGAAAAGTAGATTCCACTCTATTTGTCAAGCACAATGATAATGATATTATGATTGTGCAAATGTACGTTGATGATATCATATTTGGTTCCACCAATGGCACACTTTGTGATGAATTTGCAAATTTAATGCAAAATGAGTTTGAAATGAGTATGATGGGCGAATTGAAATATTTTCTTGGTTTACAATTTAAACAATCTTATGATGGAATTTTCTTAAATCAAGAAAAATATGTCAAGAAACTTATCAAACGCTATGGTATGGAATCTTCCAAACCCTCTAGGACTCCCATGAGCACTACCACAAAATTAGGAAAGGATGAAAATGGAAAAGATGTGGACATAAAGAAATATCGTGGTATGATAGGATCTCTATTATATTTGACCGCTAGTAGACCCGATATTCTCTTTAGTGTGTGCTTATGTGCTAGATTTCAATCTTCACCCAAAGAGTCACACTTAAACGCTGTCAAAAGGATTATTAAATATTTAAGTGGGACTATTAGTCTTGGATTGTGGTATCTTAAGGGTCCAAATTTTGATTTAATTGGATACGCCGATTCCAACTATGCGGGTAGTATAGTGAATAGGAAAAGTACTGGTGGCACT
Source organism: Begonia loranthoides (assembly GCA_022433065.1). Classification (NCBI taxonomy): domain Eukaryota; kingdom Viridiplantae; phylum Streptophyta; class Magnoliopsida; order Cucurbitales; family Begoniaceae; genus Begonia; species Begonia loranthoides. Next base: position 5,880,382 of record CM039486.1, read on the forward strand.
TGTCAATTTCTTGGAGAATCATTACTTTCTTGGTTTTCTAAGAAACAAAACTAGGTTGCACTTTCTACCGCCGAAAGTGAATATATTGCAGCCGAGAGTTGTTGTGCACAATAGCTTTGGATGAAGCAAACATTGGAAGATTATGGACAATTCTTCAAACATATCCCAATTATGTGCGACAACACAAGTGCAATCAACATTTCCAAAAATCCTATTCTACACTCTAGGACCAAACACATAGAGATTAGACATCACTTCATCCGTGATCATGTTCATAAGGGTGATATCTCTCTAGAATTTGTTTCCACCGAAAATCAACTTGCCAATATTTTCACCAAACCTTTGGATGAAAAGACATTTTTTGGGATTCGAATTCGTCTTGGTTTGATCCTTATTGATAAAATATTTTCAATTCCATCTAAATTATCATTTTTATCTTTCTAGAATGTTGGATTGTTTATCTCTATGATAGTCTAAACTTTTGTTCTTCAAATTATTCAAAATTCTTGAGGATTATTCTGCGCGAATACCATAAATGGCATCCTCACCGTCCTCATACTCAAAATTTCAAGTCTGCTTCATTTCTGGTGGGTTGCGGACGAGCCGGACGCCAATAAATTCTGTCCGCTGCGTCCGCAACCGTATTTTAAAAACAGACTGAGGACTTTCAAAACCCTAACTCTGCGTCCTCTTCCCTGTTTCTCGTCTCCCTGCGACCTCCGACGCCTCTCCATCGCTCATTTCGGTATTTCTCCTATTTTCAACTTCCATTGTCATTGTTTATCAAGTTATTGTCCTTTGTTCTTGTTTGTCTAGCATTTCCTTAGGGTTCCACTCATTTTTTATCTCCAATTTCACAATGTCTAGTCATACTCCTAGGAAACGCACTTCTCTTCAAACTTTCGAAAATACTCGAGTTTATAGGTCTCAATTATTCACCAATGATGAATGTAAGAAACGTTATGATGATGATTTCAAAAATCATTCTCTGATTCCTGCTAGGAAAATTGATTTCGAGCATTTGTCTAGTCTAGAATTAGAGGATATGTATACCTATAAGGGTTTACATAAGTTATTTTCTCTCAATGGTCCATATGTTGCAAAGACAATACGCATGTTTTATGCAAATTTGACATATACTGACCCTCCTCTAGTTGTTAAGAGTTTTCTCTATGGGCGAGAGATTGAGATCACTCCTCATCTCCTTAATGTAATCCTTGAGTGTCCCCAAGGTCTTTTGTTGGAGGGATATTACAATGCTCACAATCCTCCATCTTTTCACAAGAAGGAAGAGGGAGATGTTCTCTTGCGTCAAATCCTTCGAGATCCGATTAACAATTATCAAGTTAAGCCAAAGTCGAGACATCTCAACATTAGGGCACGTGTTATTCATCATTCCCTCCAATACAATGTTCTTTCTCGTGCCGGTCACCGAGATCATGTTAGCTACATGGATCTCTACGTTCTTCAACGTATGTATTCCGACACTCCTTTCAATTTAGGGTATATCATCGCGGCTCAAATTGCCGACACGGCTGGTAGTGAATCTTGCTCACTTCCCTTCAATTTACTACTCACCAACTTGTTCAAAGGGATGGACATTCCTATTCCTTCGTCCTCTAAATTTTGTGAACTCCGTCATTCTGACATATATTCTCCGCAAACTTTGGGACGGATGGGAATCATTCGGGCTCCAAATGGTGAGTGGTTTGCCCGTCAAGACAATGTTCTGATTCCTAATTCTCCTCCTCCACGGCCTTCGAAACCGCTTCTTATTCTTCCTTCTACCGAGCCCGGTCCTTCTTTTGCTCACGAAGCTGGACCCTCTTCTTTTCCCGGGGAGAGTTCTTCATTCTCACATGGACCCTACGCTACCACTTCTGATGTAGCTCGGTTGCAGGCCACTCTTGATCAAAACACTGCCTACCTGGTTCAACACAATGACTACCTGGTTCAACTCATGACGTCTATGCAATCCCTTACTACTCCCTTTGATGCCATGGAGAGGCAAATGGATGATTTTGCTAATGGCATATGGCACACTGGCATCCCTTCTCCGGTTGTTCCTCCTGATGTTCCTTCGTCTTCAGCTCCACCTACGCATGATCTAGATGACGAGGACATCTCGGATGCATAGATTAGGACTTTATGCTTTCTTATGTATTTTGTTATTCGCTTAGGACAGTAAAACATTTTGATTGTAATGTCCAGTCTTTGAATTTCTTACTTGTATTTCCTATCTGACTTAAGTTATGTGTTGCATCGTTTGAATATTATGAATGAAATTGTCGAGATTTATATGAGTTGTTTTTCTTTCTGCATATTCTGGCTCGTTTGGCTTCGATAAATCGTGTTTACAGATTATTTTTGGCATTGAGGGGGAGCTTCATACATAAATAGAACCATGCAAATTTTTTTAGATCTATAACTTGTTAATTCCTATCTTGTCGTTAAAGATTATTGCTTAATTATTACCCTATGTTCCCTTTTTCGCTGTTTTGTGATAACACATAGAGGGAGAATCTTAAATTCAGGGGGAGAAGCTTAACTTCCATAGCTTCATTTGATTTAGGGGGAGATTTTTTTTCAATATTTTGATGAACTTAATTTTCTTAGCCTTTCTTTTTGCTTATGACAAAAAGGGGGAGAATATTTTAGTTGTGTTTCAACTCCCTTAATGTTAGGGGGAGTTTGAGGATAGCATGTTGTTGCATGAACTTAATTTGAATGATAAATTGCATAAATGAATCTGGTAAATATAAAATGCAATATTTGATGCACATGCTTAGTTTTTGGATATAAACAACTTAATATATTTTGTCATCATCAAAAAGGGGGAGATTGTTAGCCTAAGTGTGTTAGGCATATTTATATTTTCATAATGACAATTTAACTGAAGTGTAAATGTTGTTTATTCATTGAATTAATAATTATCTTTTTTGATGTTTAAATTGGAAATACCCTTGATCAAGGGTATTGGGATTGTTTAATATGTTCTTCTAAGTCTATGCACTGATATGGAAGATTTGTATGACTTAGAGGATGCGTCTCGTGCAAGATTGAAGTGTCAAGTACACACGCGGACGCAGACTAACAATGTGCGGATGGCAAGAAGGCGTCCTCAAGAAGAGAATTCTGCGTCCCCAGTGCAAACTGTGTTGCAGCGGACGCCGCGGACGCCACAGACGCCATTTCGAGTCGTCCGATTTGAATCTGCCATTTTGAAGATTCATGCGAACGAGTCACACGAACGAGACGAACGCCATTTTGCGTCCGCGTCCCTTCAGGGAAGCGGACTGGAGAAGAAGCTGACTAAATGGCCACGGACGCCAATCCATGACGTCCTATATGAATCTGTCTTTCAGAGCTCGATGTGGACGATTCGCGCGGACGATGCGGACGCCAGATTTTGCGTCCGATTTGCCTCTGTCCATTTTGGTGATCAACGCGGATGATTCATGCGGACGGTGCGGACGGGAGAATGGCATCCGCAAGTACGCATATTTCTCCAACGGCTATTTTCCAACGTTCAACTGCGGACGATCCTAAAGGTGTTGAGGACATCCGCACTGGGAAAGTTTATAAATAGAAGGACTTTGAAGAAGGAAGGCACCGAAGCGATATTAAGCGAAGCTCTGCCGAATTTTAGACTCAACTATTGTGCAAGAATTTGAGTAATAAACACATCCTCCAAAATACTTGAGAGAGATATTTTGATTGTTGTGAGGATTGGTGTATTTAGAGCTTGAGTATTTTTCCGTGAGAAAATTTGTAATCGAGTAAAGGGTAACGCCCTCCGAATTAGTTGTTGTAAAGGTTCGATTGACACCCGTGCAAGTTCAATCAATTGTAACTGGACACGGTTAGCTGAATACATCTTCAAGGGAGGACCTTGAAGCGCGGACGTAGGCATGCTTTGCCGAACCGCGTTAACAACTCGGTGTCAAAATCTCTAACTCTATCTTTTATATTACTTGTCATATCGTGACTGTATTGTGATTAAATTGATATTAGTTAGAAAAATTATTATCGCACGAAATTTATTAAATAACCTAATTCACCCCCCCCCCCCCCCCCTCCTTTTAGGTTAATTTCGATCCTACAATTGGTATCAGAGCATGTTAGAACCACTTATTAATTGTGAATTAGGTGAATTTATATTTTTGATAATATGGCATCCAACTCAAATAGTGCAAACATGGAAGGACAAGCAACAAATAGACCACCTTTCTTTAATGGTGATAATTATCTACATTGGAAAGCTAGGATGATGATATTTATTCAAGCTATAGATTTTGAGATGTGGAGAATAGTCAAAAATGGTCCTTTTATTCCTTCTAAAGATGTAAATGGGGTAAAAGTGTCAAAGGAGTTAAATGAAATAGATGAAGCGGAAGGTCGTAAAGTTAGTTTAAATGCTAGAGCTGTTAATCAATTATATTGTGCTCTAAGTGATAGTGAATTTAATAGAATACAAAGTTGTAATAGTGCTTATGAAATTTAGAAAAGACTTGAGGTAACTTATGAGGGAACTAATCAAGTTAAGAAAGAGAAATTAACTATGAATGCACATGATTATGAGATGTTTAAAATGGATAAAGGTGAAACTATTGCTCAAATGTTTACTCGATTTACTAACCTTACTAATAGTTTGAAAGCTCTTGGTAAGGAATCTTCAGATGAAGATATGTGCAGCAAAATTCTCCGGTGTCTTCCAACAGAACGGGATCCAAAGGTTACTGCGGTGCTTGAATCTAAGGATCTATCAACTATGTCATTAGAGGAGCTCATCGGTTCTCTAATGACACATGAGATTAGATTGAGAGCAAGCAAAAAATAAAAGGAGTTGGAGAAAGAGAATCTCAAAAAGAAGTTCATAGCTCTTAAAGCCTCCTCAAGCAAAGAAGGTGAAGACTCAGAGGGAACGGAGCTTGATAAGGATGATGAGGATGAAGAGCTGGCCTTGATAAACCGGAAGATGAGGATACTTCAAAGAAGAAAATACCAAGGAAAGAATAAGTACAAAGGAGAGAGACCTCATAACAAAAAGCCTCCAATTTGCTACGGATGTGGAAAGACCGGGCACGTAAAGACAGATTGCTATCTCAAAAAGGATAAGAAGAAGAACTGAAAAGAGTCCAAGAAGAAAGTGCTCAAAGCCACATGGGACAATGATAGCGATGAGGAACCGTCAACCGATGGAGAAGAAGTTGCCAACATGTGCTTTATGGCAAATGATACTGAGGTTAAAACACCTCCCACTAAGGATCAATGGTACTTGGATAGCGGTTGTTCAAGACATATGACGGGAGATTTTTCAAGATTCACCTCCATCAAGGACAAGAAAAGAAATGTGACATTTGCAGGAAATCAAAAAGGAAAAATTAGAGGTATTGGCAATATAGGTAATGTTTCTAACCCTATTATTGAAGATGCTTTACTTGTTGATGGGTTGAAACATAATCTATTGAGTATTAGTCAATTATGTGATAAGGGATATAAAGTTATTTTTTAATCTAAGTCTTGCATGATCATTGATGATTCAAATGGCAAAGTTTTATTTACGGTTTATAGACACGAAAATATCTATGCTATTGATTTATCTAGTATTTCTAGTGATGTTGAAAAATGTTTTAAAGTTAGTGATTATTTGTGTTCTTGGACTTGGCATAGAATATTAGGACATGTAGGCATGGATACCTTAGCTAAGATATAGAAAAATAATCTAGTTAAGGGTCTTCCAAAAATTGCATTTGAAAAAGATAGAGTTTGTGAAGCTTGCCAAAAAGGAAAGCAAACAAAAAGCTCTTTCTCTTCCAAACAATATATCTCTTCGTCCAAGCCTCTTCAATTACTTCACATGGATCTTTTTGGTCCTTCTAAGGTTTCAAGCATGGGAGGAAAACATTATGTATTTGTAATTGTGGATGATTACTCATGTTACACATGGGTTTTCTTTCTAAAAACTAAGAATGAAACCTTTGAAGTATTTCCAGCTTTAAAAATAAAGTTTAAAATGAAAAGGAGCTTACCATTATCACAATTAGGAATGATCATGGTGGCGAATTTGAAAACGATCAATTCAACACCCTTTGTCAAGAATATGGTATTGAACATAATTTCTCCTCTCCTAGAACCCCTCAACAAAATGGTGTTGTTGAAAGGAAAAATCGATCCCTCCAAGAGCTAGCTCGAACTATGCTCAATGAGAATGATCTTCCCAAATATTTTTGGGCGGAAGCCATTGCCACGGCATGTCATGTTCTCAATCGTGTATCTATCCGTCCTACTCTAGATAAGACTCCTTATGAACTTTGGAATTGTAGGATTCCTAATGTTAGTTACTTCAAAGTTTTTGGGTGCAAATGTTTTATTCTCAATACTAAGGACAATCTAGGAAAGTTCGATTCCAAGACGGATACGGGAAACTTTCTTGGATACTCTTCAACTAGCAAAGCATATAGGGTCTTCAACAAAAGGACATTAGTGGTGGAAGAATCCATGCATGTGACTTTTGATGAATTCATTCCTACCTCTAGTGTTGAGAGACCAATTCAAGATTTAGAGGATAATCTTGAGAATCTCTCTCTAAGTGATAAGAGAAAAGAGATTCTTGAAAGCCCTCCTCAAGAATCTCAAGATCAATTCTTAGAAGGAACGTCAAGGGGAGAAATTCATAATGACTTACCAAAGAATTGGAGGTATGCTAAAAGTCATCCTATGGTAGATATCATAGGTGATCCAAACTTAGGTGTGAGAACTAGAGCCTCCCTTAGAAATGAATGTGCAAATTCAGCCTTTATCTCTCAAGTTGAACCCAAAAACTTTGTTGAGGCCGAAACCGATGAAAATTGGATATTTGCTATGCAAGAAGAATTGAACCAATTTGAGAAGAACAATGTATGGGAGCTTGTTCCTAGGCCTAAAGATCAATCTATTATTGGAACAAAATGGGTTTTCAAAAATAAGCTAGATGAGAGTGGGGTAGTTGTTAGAAACAAAGCTAGATTAGTTGCACAAGGTTATAAGCAAGAAGAAGGAATTGATTTTGAAGAAACCTTTGCACCGGTCGCTAGGTTAGAGTCGGTAAGAATGCTTTTGGCTTTTGCTTGTTATAAGGATTTCACTCTTTATCAAATGGATGTAAAGAGTGCATTCCTAAATGGTTTTATTGAAGAAGAAGTCTATGTTGAGCAACCTTTAGGATTTGAAGTTTATGATAAGCTTGATTATGTATATAAACTTCATAAGGCTCTATATGGACTTAAGCAAGCACCAAGAGCTTGGTATGAAAGATTAAGCAAATTTTTGAAAAATAGAGATTTTAAAATAGGAAAAGTAGATTCCACTCTATTTGTCAAGCACAATGATAAAGATATTATGATTGTGCAAATCTACGTTGATGATATCATATTTGGTTCCACCAATGACACACTTTGTGATGAATTTGCAAATTTAATGCAAAGTGAGTTTGAAATGAGTATGATGGGCAAATTAAAATATTTTCTTGGTTTACAAGTTAAACACTCTTATGATGGAATTTTCTTAAATCAAGAAAAATATGTCAAGAAGCTTATCAAACGCTATGGTATGGAATCTTCCAAACCCTCTAGGACTCCCATGAGCACTACCACAAAATTAGGAAAGGATGAAAATGAAAAAGAGGTGGACATAAAGAAATATCGTGGTATAATAGGATCTCTATTATATTTGACCGCAAGTAGACCCAATATTCTCTTTAGTGTGTGCTTGTGTGCTAGATTTCAATCTTCACCCAAAGAGTCACACTTAAACGCTGTCAAAAGGATTATTAAATATTTAAGTGGGACTATTAGTCTTGGATTGTGCCATCCTAAGGGTCCAAATTTTGATTTAATTGGATACTCCGATTTCGACTATGCGGGTGGTCTAGTGGATAGGAAAAGTACTAGTGGCACTTGTCAATTTCTTGGAGAATCATTAGTTTCTTGGTTTTTTAAGAAACAAAACTCGGTTTCACTTTCTACCGCCGAAAGTGAATATATTACAGCCGGGAGTTGTTGTGCACAATTGCTTTGGATGAAGTACACATTGGAAGATTATGGACAATTCTTCAAACATATCCCAATTATGTGCGACAACACAAGTGCAATCAACATTTCCAAAAATCCTATTCTACACTCTAGGACCAAACACATAGAGATTAGACATCACTTCATCCGTGATCATGTTCATAAGGGTGATATCTCTCTAGAATTTATTTCCACCGAAAATCAACTTGCCGTTATTTTCACCAAACCTTTGGATGAAAAGACATTTTGTGGGATTCGAATTCGTTTTGGTTTGATCCTTATTGATAAAATATCTTCAATTCCATCTAAATGATCATTTCTATCTTTCTAGAATGTTGGATTGTTTATCTCTATGATAGTCTAAATTTTTGTTCTTCAAATTATTCAAAATTCTTGAGGATTACTCTGTGCGGATGCCATAAATGGCATCCTCAATGTCCTAATACTTGAAATTTCAAGTCTGCTTCATTTTTGGTGAGTTGTGGACGAGCCGGACACCAATAAATTCCGTCCGTTGCGTCCGCAAATGCATTTTAAAACAGACTGAGGACTTCCAAAACCCTAACTCTGCGTCCTCTTCCCATCTCCTCATCTCCCCACGACCTCTGATGCCTCTCCGTCACTCATTTCGGTATTTCTCTCATGTTTTCAACTTCCGTTGTCATTGTTTATCAATTTATCATCCTTTGTTCTTGTTTGTCTAGCATTTCCTTAGAGTTCCACTCACTTTTTATCTCCAATTTCACAATGTCTAGTCATACTCCTAGGAAACGCACTTTTCGTCAAACTTCCGAAATTACTCATGTTTATAGGTCTCGATTATTCCTTAATGACGAATGTAAGAAACGTTATGATGATGATTTCAAAAATCGTTCCTTGATTCTTTCTAGGGAAATTGATTTCGAGCTTTGTCTAGTCTAGAATTAGCGGATACGTATACCTATATGGGTTTACGTAAGTTATTTTCTCTCGATGGTCCATATGTTGCGAACACAATACGCATGTTTTATGCAAATTTGACATATACTGACCATCCTCTAGTTGTTAAGAGTTTTCTCTATGGGCGAGAGATTGAGATCACTTCTCATCTCCTTAATGTATTCTTTGAGTGTCCCCTAGGTCTCTTGTCGGAGGGATATTACAATGCTCACAATCCTTCATCTTTTCACAAGAAGGAAGAGGGAGATGTTCTCTTGCGTCAAATCCTTCGAGATCCGATTAACGATTATCAAGTTAAGCCCAAGTCGAGACATCTCAACATTAGGGTACGTGTTATTCATCATTCCCTCCAATACAATGTTCTTCCTCGTGCCGGTCACCGAGATCATGTTAGCTACATGGATCTCTATGTTCTTCAACGTATGTATTCCGAGACTCTTTGAATTTAGGGTATATCATTGCGGCTCAAATTGCCGACACAGCTGATAGTGAATCTTGCTCACTTCCCTTCAATTTACTACTCACCAACTTGTTCAAAGAGATGGACATTCATATTCCTTCGTCCTCTAAATTTTGTGAACTTCGTCGTTCTGACATATATTCTCCGCAAACTTTGGGACGGATGGGAATCATTCGGGCTCCAAATGGTGAGTGGATTGCCCGGCAAGACAATGTCCCGGTTCCTCCCCATTCTCCGGACTCTCCTCCTCCACAGCCTTCAGGACCGTTCCTTACTCTTCACGCAGAGGCTGGACCCTCTTTCTTTCCAGGAGAGAGTTCTTCTTCGTCACATGGACCCTACGCTACCACTTCTGACGTAGCTCGGTTTCAGGCCACCCTGGATAAGCACACTGACTACCTGG
>CM039486.1:5895189-5918539 GCA_022433065.1 Begonia loranthoides
TCTTAGGTTAATTTCGATCCTACACAAACAACCTTCCGATTAATGTTCATAGATTAACAGACGTCTTTTCTAGGGAATGAAGGGCTGCAATTTTAGTACGGACGCATCTTGTCTGTGTCTATGTAAATGTGAAGACACGGATGTCTGTCCTATTAACCTCACAAATTAATAAACGTCCTTCCTAAGGAGCAAAGGTCAGTCATTTTAGTACAGACATCCGCGTCTATATAAATGCAAAGATAGTGATGTCTTTTCTATTAATGTTCACATATTAACGAAAATTCTTCCTAGGAAGCAAATGTACGCCATTTTAGATGGACGTCTGCATCTATGTAAATGCAAAGACGTGGATGTCCATCGTATAATTACGGTCGATCGTCTTCATGTAAAGGGATATACACTGATGTCCTTCCTAGGTAGAGGACATCATCTAACGTCGTATCAGTCTTCTACATCCTTCAACGATACTTGAACGTTGAGCCTTGAACATCCTTCAATGTAGAAGGACGTTTAGAAGACATTTTTTTTTATAAAAAATGTGACTCCAAGGTTTTTCTGATTCTTTTTCATAATTTAAAATTTTAGTTGTTAGTAAAATTAGTTTAAAGTTTGTCTTGTGGATGGAGTAGTGCTGAATTTTTTTTTTCCTTTAAAAAATTAAAAAAAGAAAGGGAAAATGCCAAATTAACCAATGTGGTTTGCGGTCAATGACAAGTCAACCACTAAGGTATATTTTCTAACAAATTAACCACTGACATATGGGAAAATAACAAATCCAATATCGCTGTCACGTTTGCCGTAAACAAGCTGACGAGGCACCGCAGCGATTCATAGACAACACGACGCGGCGCCCTAGGTTGCGAAGAAAAGAAGGCCAAAATTGGCCTGGACACCACCGTTTCCTGGGACGCAGCCACGGTGTCCCGGGAAGCCACAACTGTTTCTTAGAACTCTGCCACGGCGTCTTCATTAGTTGGCATACATAACAACCGATGGTCCTAGGGTTCGGGCATTTTCAGCAAGGTCTCTCGGCGAATCACTCTCGGTGAATCTTGGCGAATTACCCACAGTGAATTACTGTCGGTGAATCTCGGCGAATTAGTCTCGGCGAATTACTCTGGGGGATCACAATGTATTCCCGTAAATTGGGGTTGAAGTGTGGGAAGAAAATGGTGGAAGTTGTACAACCCGCAGCTATGGTTGACGAGCAAACCACGGTGGTGAACGACGAGCAACCGGCGGCGGTGCGACACGAAGACACCGCCGAGTAATGGCAACCTGAACCCGAGGCTAAACAAGGAGAAGTCGGAGGCTCATTGGTTCGATTTCAACTCGTTACAGCTGGTTCAAGGTCCAAAACTATTCAAGACAGTGAATTGCAAATCACGGTATGAAGATGATATACAATACCGTGCAATTATTGTTTCCAAAATAGTAGATTTGGACTCATTGGTAGGAATGAGAATATTACAATTGCTTGAAGATGCTGGATTAGCAAGGTTGTGCCGGTTGAGGGGCAGTTACTATCAGAGAGTTATTAAAATATTTTACGCGAATTTGAAACTATCCACCGAGTCGTTAGAGTTGCAGACGTATTTTTTTGGACAAGAGTTGAGGCTCACTCCCAACGATGTCAATAAAATGGTTGGATGTGTATTGGACGGGCCAAGCGACGAATATTATCACTTGTCTCGGGAGCCACCATTCGTTAGGAATGGAGAAGGGCTAGCGATCCTTAGATTGTTGCATCGGGATCCCGAGGTTGTAGAGTACAAGAAGTCAAAGGGAAAGGAGTTGAATGCCATAGCCCGATTGATCCATTTGATCATGACGTACTCTATTTTGCCTCGAGATGAACATCGAGACCATGTTAGCTGCATGGATCTTTATATGTTGGAGAAGGTGTTCACCGGGAAAAAGGTGGACATTGGATTTGTCATCCTCACCCACATGAATGAGGTGCTCAACAGCCCAGCGAAGAACCTCCCGTACAACTGGCTCATCCAGAGCATCGTTGAGCAGTATGGGGTACCCATCTCGGAGAATGAGCCGAGAATTGAAGAGTCTCCCCTAGACGTCTACAACAAAGCTAAAGTGGACCGAATGGGGTTCACCCACTTTGGAGGGGAATGGCTCTGCAAGTCGAAGAACCAGGCAGCACCTCCACCCCCCTCAGAGCCTCAGCATTCAACCCCCTCACATGAACAACCGCATCCTCCTCAGTCATCTCACTTTACTCCGATGCCTGAGGAGACGTCCGCCTAGATGAGCAGGATGGAGGACCTCCATCATATGTCAATGACCAAAATGCAAATGATGGAGGAGCACCTGCAAATGCAACAAGTCTAGATACGAAGAGGGGAGGAGCTCGTAGAAGAGAGGCATCGCATAGCCCAAGAGTGGCATATGCAAGTAGCACAGCTCGTAGAAGAGAGGCATCGCATAGCCCAAGAGCGGCATATGCAAGCAGCAGATTGGCAAGCGCGAGGTGGTGGCAGCACTTCAGCGATGTGAGAGGCGATCAGCTCGTATTACATCCGCGTCATCGTCCTCTGAAGCAACAGATGCCACATACCGCTTGTAAGTGATTTACTTTGTACGCAAAGTCCAGTATTTACTTTATTTGTGTTTGACGTAATGACGTGTTGTCCATTTGCAACACTGGTGCCGTAAGCCATTCACCTGCTCCTCCAGCCGTGCCTGCAGATGTGCATGAGACCAATGAGTCAGAGCCCCCGCCACTTAGAACTGTGCACGTGGTACGTCTTTCATTTGGTTATATATGTATGTTCGTTCATGTTCATGTTCATGCTTTGTTAGTTTGACAGCGTTTTGCCATTTTTGTTGTAGGCTTGGGATTTGATGCAAATGTTCCAGAAATATACTCGGACAAATACTCAGAAGAACATAGAGACTTGCGCAGTTCTTGGGGGAAAGCTGATCGGCGATGATTACGTCGTCACTCATCTCATCTACCCGGAGCAAGTCGGGACGCCAAATACGGTGAGAAGCCTTCTTTGTACGTTAGTGAATAAGATTTTATCTTCATACTCATTTGCACTTATATGCAGTGCTATGCGGTTGACGACGCAGCCGTATTCGCGTTTCATGAGGAACAGGGTCTACTCTCATTAGGGTGGATTCAAGTAAGTAACCATCTCGCTTCTCCGGGTTGTTGTTAATGTTTACTGAGATCATATAATGTGTTGTTTACCTTGTAGACACACCCAAAGCATTCTTGTTTTATGTCCTCTGTTGACCTGCACACTCAATACGTTTACCAGGTATTGATGCCGGAAGCAATTTCCATGATCGTAGCTCCCACTGACAAAGAGCGGTATGTATTTTCTCTTGTGTAAATTCCTAATATTGCTTTCCGCATATTTTACCGGCAATTGTTCCTTTTGCATTACAGCCCGTACGGCATCTTGCGGTGTATGAGTGAGGGGATGAGAGTGATGTGACAGTGCAGAAATCCGGAACAATTTCACGAGCACGACCCTGCAACCTTTGAGTATGAGGGTCCGTTGTTCGAGACAGCAGAGAAAGTTTTCCTGGACCCGCACTTATCTTTTGAGGTCAATGATCTGTGCCTGAAACGGACCAAAAAGAAGGAGGCGTAGGACTTTATGTTTATGTACAATTTGTCGTAATAATTTACGTTGCAATTTATGTTTAATTGAATTTATTTACATGTACGTTGTAATTTATGTGTAGTTTACATTTACTTTGCAAATGCTATGTTTGGATGATATGTGTAGTTTACATTTACTAGATGAATGATAGGTTTAGATGATACTGAAACTGCTTGGGATTTTGTGCAAGATATATGAGAATAGCTTTGGGGGAGTAAAGAAACAAAAGAGACTATGGCAAAAATTTTATAAATTGGGGTGAGATTAAGTTAAAAGTAAATCTTGTATGACCTAAATCAAGTATATAATTAAAGAAAAAAAAATGTATATGGAGGAACTAGGGTGAATTTAGTGCAACAATTACCACAAACCGCTGCATTTTGCTCACAAACCGCAATGGTGTGTGAGCAAGCCACCGCGGTTTGTGAGCACAAACCGCCGCGACTTGTCATTGGACCTATAATAAAATTTTATGCATACTCCACAACCAAATGTATAGAACCAAAATATGAATTCAAATTGCTTAAACGAAACAAATTCAAATTTATCCATTCAAAAGTATAAACCCAATTCATATTTATCAATTCAAAATTTACAAATATCGCGTACAGTACAATCACATATATATCAAACTTAATCTATGCAACGAATGTATCACGGAAGGTTAAGGTCCACATTTGTGTAATTTTGTGTTTGTGGACCTTACGCATCAGACTCCTGCATAACACATTACAAATGAAATTAGCATAGTTCAAATAACACTTAAAAACGTAAACGTGATAATGGGCTCACCTGCGTCTCAAGAACTCTGTCGAGAACTGTCTCAGATACTCGCTTGGGGACTGTCTCAGGGACTAGGGAAGGAATTGTCTCAGGGGATGTCTCGGGGACTCTGAAACCCATAAATATGCCCTCTGACCTTCCTCTGCTGCCTCTGCCTCTAGCTCTGCCTCTCCCTATGTCGCCTCTGTCAGCCCCTGCACTGGACTCGCCTCCCCCTTAGCACGTGCGGGAATTGTACTCCACACCCCCACACCGGCCACAAGTGACTTTCAGATGTCTTCTGGTCAGCACTGTCCAGCTTGGGGCCTCGTCCACATCTCGTATTTTACGTTTGCGCGGCCTTCCTGAAAGCCTTTTAAATGGCGGTGGGATAGTTGGATCAAGATTCGGCACAGGTAGAGGTGGCTAACGAGCCGAACCAAGTCTGAAAAAGTCTGGCTCGTCGAGCCTGCCGAGCTTAACAAGCCGAGCCTGTCGAGCCTAACAAGCCAAGCCTAACGAGCCGACTGAGCCTTAACGAGCCAAATATACATAAATAATAATATCTTATATAAATTATTTTCAATATTATACAATTTAAAACTATAATAAATATTTATTATTATAATATAAAAAATACTATAATTAATAATTTAGTTGAATAAATATTTTTATTTAATTGAATAAATATTTTTATTACAATTTCAAAATTAAAATAAAAATTACAGGGGAGAAGACGGGCTGAACTGAAGATAGTGGACACTGTCCACTAGACAGTGGAGTTCTCCGGCAGTCGTAGAAACCTCCAGCTTTACCGCAGAAAAGCTCGGCCCGCGTTCGACTATTCTGCGAGAATCGCCGGCCTCTGATTCACGCAGAACCGTTGCCAAATGCCGAGAGAGTCTATCAGAGAGACTCCCTTCGCCGATTCACGCAGAAAACTGCGTTCGCCATCTCCTATTCTCTAATTCATGCAGTTAAGCCTCGCTCACTTGCGTCAATCGGAGATTCGTCGCCTCGCCGGGACGCGAGACAGCCTGAGCCCGCTAAGGCTGACTGGCAGGCGGGCTCGCGAGCCCGCATTTTCAGGCTAGGCTCGGCCTGCCTACAGGGCCCGGGCCAAGCCGGCTACAGTAACAGGCTGAGCAGGCCAGTCCGCTCGTTAGCCACCTTTAGGGACAAGAGGCCACTTGATTGGTCCATTGACGGGGTGGACAAAGTGGGAGTACATCGCCATGTATGTTTCTCAGTGATAGCACACATGCACAAATTTCTCAGGAGATCTCCTCGTGAAGTGAATACATGGGACTACATGGACACACAGAATGCCGGTCAACTGCCACCGATAATAGATACAAGTACGCCTGTCCAAATTGACAGAGTACTTACTGATCGTTACCATTGCTGACCTCAAACTGGGCAACTCTTGAAAACTGTGGGCTCCAATTTCGACCGGCAAGTTGTAGTTTGGTGAGCCGGTTGCTGATCATTGAACACAAAAGGTTCATCGATCGAGCCATCTTTTCATTTTTTTCACAATCCTACCCATAATGCCCTTTCGAATGATCTTGAACATACTTAGAATCGATTTGTCCAGGGCTTGTAGGATGCAGGCTTTGAAGGACTCGCTAAGGTTGTTGAGGCTTAAGTCGCATTTGGGGATAGAGCAAAATGCATGTTGGGCCTAGCATGTCACATCTATTTCTCGTAGATAGTTGTGGGCTGCTGGGTCAAACAAAAATAACTTAGTCATCTCTCTCTCAAACTGTCTGACTGTTGTGGCTCTAGATGCGGCCCACATTGTATCCTTTAACAACCTGCCTTTAAATTGTTTTTGAAAATTGTCATACAGGTGTCGGATGCAAAACCGATAGTCCGCTTGCCCTGCCACCTCTCTGATAGATGGCACTAGCCCCTGCAAAGATTCATAATATGAGTCAGACATTGGTACAAATTGCATAATATAAACACAGAAGGCAAAAACAATTAACCGCACCTTTTGTCGGTCAGATATGATTGTCCATCTATTGTCAGATAGGGTGTTTAGATCGTCGAGCAACAATTCCAGAAATCAGCTCCATAAAGCCCTATTTTCTGCTTCAACCACAACTACAGCAACTGGATACATTCCATCATTCCCGTCAATGGTGACAGCGGTGAGCAGCTGGCCCGTAGTCACTCCCTTCAAGTGGCAACCATCTAAATAAAGAACCGGTCTACAACAGTTCTGCAGAGCCCTCTTGCATGCATCCAAGCACATGTACATCATTTTAAATACACTCATGTCAAGGTTAACACGCAGTGAACTTTCAGGATTCGACCTTTGAATCTCCTTGACATAGGATCATATGAGCTTGTATTGCTCATTGTCATCCCCTTCGTTAATTTTTTTAGCCGCATTTCTTGCTCTTCTAACAAGACTGTGTGTGATGTTGACGTTGAAGTCTTTCATGACTGTCTCAATTATCATTTTTTCGTATATTAGTGATTAACTTATTAGAAAATATATCACACTGATTGACTTATAATTGATAGTAAATGTCACACCCCCTTTCTCACAAGGTGTAAACGGGCGCAGCGCCCGAAAGGAGGCTTCTGGGAAGCCTCACAACAGTGCGCTGGGTGCACTATGCAAACAAGCTGCGTGCGGGGCGCGCATCAGGCAGGAGTAGACGTCGGCAGCACGTGCGCCGCAGAGGAGAAGACAGCAGCGCGATTGGGCTGGGCCAGCAGCGCGCCAACTGGGCCGACAGTGCGCTATCATGGACTAGCACACACTAGATTGGAGCTACTAGCATGGACTAGCACACACTGGATTGGAGCTACTAGCATGGACTAGCACACACTGGATTGGAGCTACAAATCCTACTAGCCTTAGGATTCCTAGTTCTAGTTGAATTAGGATTGCTTATTGCCTATAAATAAGACCCTTGAGGCACCAACCAAGGCATTGATAATCATTGAGTGATTAGTCATCCTTGAGAGAGTTGTGGTGTTCCGAGTGGCGAGAATTGTTCCTAGTTTCTTTGGTTTGGAATCGAAAGAAAGGGTTGGGGGCCGGGCTCCCGTAAAGAGTTTGTGTTCAACGAGAGGAGGCGACATTCCAGAATATTCGGAGAGAGGCTGGTCGTAGTGGGACTACGGCGCCGCACACCTATTCGCCCTATTCCGCACGGCGAAAAATTAGGGGTGTGACAGTAAACAACTATGGTTAATTTGTCATTTTCCTAAAAGAAAATAGGCAAATCTCATTCGCATGATTGCGAAAGAGGTCAATTTTATAGGCGAGTGGTTTGAGGCGACAACTCCCACCGAACTTGGGTCAGAAATGGGGTAGAAAAGGCATGTGAGCAGAAGTTCCGATTCCGATCAGTTGATTTAGGTTGCAGAGGAGTTGGATGGCAGAAGATCCCTTGTAGAGGTGTTTTTGTCCGTCAGGGATGGAAACTCGCTGCAAAGTTCAGACTATGGCAGGTAAAGGTCTTCTCTATTCTATAAGATCAATTTCAGACAACACTTTTCTCTTAGTGTCTGACTATCATCTCTCTCTCTCTCTCTCTCTCTCTCTCTTTTCTGAGCTTTTTCATTATCTTTTCTTCTAAGATAAACTATATCAAATAATTTTGTTGGGGAATCCTTTGGTTGTCTTTGACGTTGTTTTTTTTTTCCTTCTAGGATTCTCAGCCGCTTGAATTGTTGTACATCTTTCGACTCGGTCTTCCTCCGCTTCATTGAGGTTTGTGACCTTAGCCTTTGACAGAATTTTGCTCTATCCAGGAAAGTTTTCAACTGTACAGTTTTGGAGGGGGAAGGTGGAGAACTGCTCTTAGGTTTACCTTTTGTTGAGATCACTTTTCAATTTTATTAATGGTTAAGGAAGTCGATTGCAGTGATTTTTGCTGCTAAAGCGCAACATGTAGTAGCATTATATAATGAAATAATAATTGAACACAACGAAGTTCAGGATAGTTTCCTAAAAGAAGAATGTATTACAATAATATGATCCGCCTAAATTCATTCGTGAAAGTAAATACTTGCTAAATCTGTCATGACTGTGGCTTGATTAGTGAAGGGAATTTTCCAATTTGTTTCACAAAACAATGATTCTCATTGAAAGCCCAAAGCAGTAGAAAGTTTGTTTCATTCAGCAAGTTTTCTTCTATAATATATGTTGTCAATGATTAACATAATGTATTTTATTTACTTCTTAAATGACCTGGCCAATGAGTATCATGTTATAAATGTTGAGAGTTCGTTGTCTCAACTAGTAGACTGTAAAATTTGAATACTCTACCAAATGAACTAGTCAGCCTTTAATCTAATTTTCTCTGTTTCTGGAGAGTAAGATTATTCTCAAAATGACGCCCACACCACCTACATTTTCTCACATTTTCAGCTTATGTCTGCGCCTTGCACTTTGCATAGGACCGTTTGGATTTTGGCTGGATCAGTAACTTGGTTCTTCTGTGTAAACTAAATTCTACTATTAATTGTCATTTGATTGTTTGAAGCTGAAGGGTAATTTTACAAGCTTTTATTTAAAAATTTTAAAGATTTTTTTACTTAGTCTTGTGTTGTTCGATCAAAGTGTTGAGATCCTCTTCTCATTGCCAGCAAGGTTTTTAACTGATGGTGATCTTTTACATTCTTCGATTCAAAGTCTTAGCCTGATATAGTTGCATCCCATATGTGGACGGAAGTTCACCAATAATTACTCCATCTGTTTACTGTTGAAAAATTTTTCACACCGTTTTTATGTTTATTGTGAGCAATTAGTGCAGGTCGGTCACGTGGATGAAGATTTGATTAATCTTTGACTATGCACCAATTCTGAAATTAAATTATAATTTTGTAAGAAGGTCGTTTTATAATTTTTCCCTGCAGCTGCAAATTTGAGTTTCCAACTCCAGATACCATTAATAATTTTATGTCAAGCTGGTTTGTTGCTGGTTAATAAGATTATCATTTTGCAGTGCGAATGCAAATCTGGAATCCACAACCATGTTTTGCTGAGGGTGCATTAGTGTGTTTAATGACAACCCGGTTTTAACCATTTATTTCTTTACATAGTTGAAGCTGGTAATGACTTTAATGTTTTACAGAATCTTATCATTCAATTTTGTAAAAACCATGTGAATGAGGTAGATTTAACTGCAAATCCCCATCTGTACGTAATGTGTGACTGGCTATTTTGTCCCTTAAGTTCCCATTGTTGTTATCTTTTAAGTTACATTTTCAGTTCATAATTCTATTCAAATGGAGCTGCACATAGGGTTTTACTTAATATTTCTACGCTGATGCAAATGTTCCTTCTCTCTGCTTGAGTTTGCTAGTCATTCGTCTGTTGAAATATTCCTTCTCTCTCTACACAAATCTGTTGAAATGGAGCTACTCAGAAGGTTTTATCCAATTTTTCTCTGCTGATGAAAGTGTTCCTTCTCTCTTTGCTTGAGTTGGCCCAAGTCGCTCTTCTGTTAGAGATCTGGTGGTAAGCTTGTTAGTAAATGTTTCTCTGCAGGGGAGTTCCTTGAGAGAGAAGCTCAGAGGTCACTTGAGTTTTAACACGCTGTAATGAAAATTTTAATTTTCAACCACCGAGTACCTTTCTTGATTTTGTTCCTGATCGTCTCTGTGTACAGCTTATAAAAATTTGTGATTTGAGTTTCTTTTCTGCAATCATGAATACCGGGCCTCATAATGGGTTTCATGATAGTTGTAGAGACCATGGAAGCAAAAAATATCATCGTGGATGTTAAAAGCTAAATGTTACTGAGGGATAAGCCTAGCAAAAAGAAACTCTGCTTTTCTGAACCGTTTTCGCAACCCCAGAAAAGGTGAATTTCTATTTAAACTGGTGTTAAACTAAAGTTCATCTGTAAGGAAGCGTTAATGCTTTGAGGGCTCTACAAATTAGATATAAATTCTACTGTGTAATTTATCATAATGATAAGTAAAAAATTTCTGAAATAAATGCATGTTCGAAAAGCTAAAAGAAGCTTAGAAACTAAATGCATACGCTGAAAATGATAACTGGCCATCTTAAATTTGATTGTATTTGGCTTTCTCTGTATCTGATACCTCGTTGCCAAACTCATCACTAGTATATTTCATGGTTATGGTTTCTGTAATGTTAACGTTTTGTGTTTTTGATTGAAGGGAATTAATACCCTTGTTATATGCAGTACTATAACTGATAGCTGCATTGCCCTGCCAGTAACAATTTTATGATTAAAATTCATTACAAATTTGCTTTGTTTGCAATTTGTCTGTCTATTGCGTAGGTAATATTTTACATCTCTTTAAATTTGAAACAACTGAAAACCCAGGCCAACTTCACAACTAGGGCTGATTTTTTGTTGCCTAATTGTGGTAGCCTGTCTGTTCAGCAGTTGAATTCATGATCTTGCAAGGAAAAACATTCACAGATAGTCCTAGTTTTGAAGGATGTTGCCGTGTGAAGTTATGCAGAGGATATGCGGATTGGTTATGGCTTTGGTCCTTCTCCAGCAGTATCCTTGTGGATGAAGTGTGATAAAATAGTAAGTTTTTACGTGCCTCTACTCTATGCTTGGATAAGTTTGGGCAATACTATATTTACATTTTAATCTACTCTAATGTGCTGATGGGAATAATAAATTCTATGAATCAATGACACCTAAATGTTAGGTCAAAGTTTGAGATTAGAGTGTAAATGTAGGATAAGTTTTATTCGCGGGAAAGCATATGGTTAAAAATAATTGGTTGGAGATTTCAAAAATGGGAAGTTTTGATAAAATGAGTATATTTATGTAACTTTGATTTAAAACACAAGTGTAGAAAAGGCTCCAATGAAGAGTTTACTTTTGAATTTTATACAATGCTTGTACTGTCGTTCCAATTTCTGAAGCTCTTGTGGAATTTGAGCACATCTGAGGAGCTGTAGTTTCCATCTCTTTTCTTCTGTTTTTTTTCTAATTTATTGTCCTTGTTTGCTTTTGATTTTGCTTTGTTTTATTGGTTGAGGGTGTGCTTTTGAATGTGTTCTTTTTTACTTGTTTTATAAAGTTTATTTAAACATTTTCTATAAGAATAATATTATAATTACTTCTAATTTCTGATCCGCATTAGTAATTGGATTAATAGGTGTTTCTAGTTCTTGTAATTTATACATCATTTTAATTTAATCTCTGCAGCTTTATTTTTTATTAATAATCTCTTAATTTCTGTTTCTTTTTCAAACAGTTTTCAGTTTTATTTTCGACATTAAATTAACATAAAAAACATGCTATTTATTTATATTTAATAAAATAATTAATTGGTGTAAAATTATTGTGACTCAGTTAGGTTTTTTTTTTTTTAATTTAATTTAAAAATAGCTCCAGTTAAGCAAATTGGTTTATTATAATTAAATATTTTAGTTGACACAGATAGATGATTTGCATAAATGAGTGTGAAATCACTTTTTGTTGTTAAATTTAATAATGAAGAAAATCATAAGATGATTTAAAAATATAATTGAAGTGAAAATGACTTTAATTTTAAGAATGATTTGGAATGATAATAGTTCTAATTTTTATATATTGGAGGGGAAAATGACAAATCAACCATCATTTTTTACTGTTTGTGACAAACCAGCCATCATTTTTTTTCGTTAACAAATTAATCATTGAACTATGAAAAAATGACAACTTCAATATCGCTGTCACGTTTGTCTGTCGAGCTGCGGCAATTTGTCTACAAACTGTTGCGGCTCCAAAGTTTTAAAAAATCACACGATAAATTGCTGCGATGTGATGATAAATCACTGCAGTGTCACAATAGTGTCATATGAAGCCGCAACGGTTTATTGTTACACCGCTGCAGTGTCATATGACATTTCAGTGATTTATTGTATTTCGTTCTGCGTTTCCAGAACCCTAGTATATAAGAATCGCATGTAAGGTCTGACAAGTTTATCGCAAACCACAGAATCATTGGAGAGGCTGGAAGTGGAAGCAATGTTGGAGTAGAGCTCAACAACGATGTTCTGAGTGTTAGGGTTTTTGTCTTTCATGTTTTTGGAGGCTAGATTTCGGTCATTGTCAATACAGTTATAGAACTCGGATTGCTCTAGGCCGTGTCAGAGCACTCCGAGTTTTGTAACTGTACCAATAATGGCCGAAACCTAGCCTCCCAAAACATGGAAGACGAAGACGAAAACCCTAACTCTGAGAATATCGTCTTTGAGCTCTACTCCAACATTGCTTCCACTTCCACCTTGCCGAGGACGTCGTGGTTTGCAGTCAACTTGCCGAAGCATCTGTTGAATGATGTATGCTGGTGAAATGACATTTCAAATAAAGTGTCATAACGACGTTCACACTTGCTCAATAAAGATAGAAAGTCGTCATGCCTCTGTCAAACGGGTAGCAAGCGGAACTTCAGTTTTGCATCACGGAAAGTTCATCGAATATGAAATATCAGATAATGGGATTGAGTGAGCAAATATGCAAAGATCATCTACAACAGTTTCTTCGAAAACACCAATTCTTAGAGCACATGCACATTATATGGCTGTAATAGAATTGGTTTGCAGTTGTAATACACATGTTTATATGGTTGTAATATAATTAGTTTGAAGTTGTAATTGATTATATGTTTATAGTGAATTTGATGATATGTTTATAATGGAATTGATAATTTGGTTGTTGATGATGAAATGAATATTGATTATTATGAAACTATAAAATTAACAACATTTCCTCAGCTAACATTTCACTTTGTTTGAATCTGTGAAACCTGCACAGGTTAGAAAATTGTTGAACGAAACACATATTAAACCACAACAGTGTGACTATAAACCGCGGCGGTTTTTTATGACGCCGTATTGGTGTGACGATAAACCGTTGCGGTTTATTGTGACACAGCATCATTTTATTATCACACCGCAACAGTTTATCATCACACCGTGAAGGTTTCTTATGAAGTCATCTCGAGCAATCAAGATGTCGTGTGGTTTTTTAAAATTTTAGAGTGGCGGCGGTTTGTAGACGAACCGCCGCGGCTCGACATTATGGCGTTTAACGGCAAACGTGAATGTGATGTTGGAGTTGTCATTTTTTTATAGTTCAGTGATTAATTTGTTAGCAAAAAACAATAATAGTTGGTTTTTCGCCAACAGTAAAATATAATGGTTGATTTATCTTTTTTACTATTTTGGAGATAGTAGACACTTTCTACTACGTTCTATTGCTTTAAATTACATATTAAAATATAAAACTATTTTTTTCTTATAAGGATTTATCAGATTCTTTTTGTGGTTCATGCGAAAATATAATATTTGAAAAATGAATTACTACAAAGTACGTTATGATCGATAATAAAATAAAATGTTAAAATGTAATTTGAACCCCAAATTTAGGGGAATGAGATGGTTAATATCATCAATATTTTTTGATACTATAAACTTTGAACTTTTACTCCTGAAAAATTATACTTAATTACTGTCACAAACAGTACATATAATAATTTGAACAAAATTTTAATATCAAAGTCCATGTTATTAACGTGTCAAAATTAATGATCATGAGATATAAAAAGATAAATTAATAAAACAACCACTGAATTATGAGATCAATGACAAGTCAATTACTAAATAATTTTCGCTAATAAATAAAATATTTAATTATGAAAAAAAACAAATCAAACATTGTTGTAACATTTTTCGTTAAAACTTTTAATTAGTTTTGAAGTATAAAGGCTAAGGGCTTACTTTCCACAACGAAATGCTAGTTTATGCTAAAAAAAGTGAATTATTGACATAGAACTTACTTTTCGCACTGGAATGCTAGTTTTCGCTACCGAAATAATTGTTTTCGCAATAGAAAGAATTGCTTACGCAGTGGTAGCTATTCTTTCTACAACAGAAGCGAGTTCTTTCTGCTTAGGAAAATACTCTTTCCGTTGTATAAAATATTTTTTCCACTCTATTTTGTTGAATTCTTTGTCGTTGTTCAGTGTATTAGACAATGAATTTTTCGACAAGTTTCCACAATGAATTGGAAAACATGTGTAGCTTGTAGATGTAGTACATTGATTTTTCAACAAACAATTAATTAAAAATCTTTAATTTTGATATCAAAAATGATTTCAAACAATTTAACCTTTCTAAATATAATTTTTTGGCAAGTTTGCTTAGTGGATCAAAAACATGTTTAACTTGTAGTATATTGATTTTTCAATAAACATGTTAACTGAAAATTTTTCATTTTGATACCAAAATCAATTTAAAACAAGTTAACTGAAAATCTTCCATTTTACAAATTCTTCTCGTTTTTAACGTTTGTTTCAATATATTAACGACGAAATTTGCGTTATTCATTTTTTATAGTTGAGTACTTTGTTTGTTAGTGAAAATTGTTTAGTGGTTAACTTATCATTGATCTTATAATTAAGTAGTTGTTTTGTTAATTTTCCTAAAAAAAAATTCTAATATCATGGACATGAACCTATTAAGTTAAAGGTATAAAGTACATTTACCTAAAATAAAATGAATTATGCATTAGTACAATAATTATACACAAGATGCATTGTCAAAAATGTTAAAATAAGGGAAAATGACAAATTAATCATCGTAGTTTACGATCAATGACAAGTTAACCACTATCCTTTATTTTCTAACAAATTAACCATTGACGTATGGAAAAATGACAAAGTCAACATTGCTGTCACGCTTGCCGTTAACAAGCTGATGTGGACGTGTTTTTCTAATAAAAGAAGGCGAAACCGCAGTCTCCTAACAAACAAATCGCGGCGGCGTCTCAAGACACCGCCGCGATTTTGCCTTCTTTTCTTGGAAAAACACGGAACCGCAACGGTTTGTCTACGAACCATCGCTACTCCACACTAGCTTATTAACGGCAAACGTGACAGCGATGTTGATTTTGTCATTTTTTCTTACATTAGTGGTTATTTTGTTAGAAAATAAAAGACAATGATTGACTTGTCATTGATCGCAAACTATGATGGTTAATTTGTCATTTTCTCTTAAAATAAAAATAAAAATGCAATTTGAAGTATTATTTTACAATCCATAAAAATTAAAATTAGAATAATTATTTAAAGCAAGAATTACCATGATTTTTCTATCTTTCGTTTTTCCACATTAAGCCCCGAGACAATCATTCAAACCTTCAATTGCACGCTGATGAAAGTAAGTAAAAATACATTTTTAAGACCGAAGAATAACTAAGAATTGAATTATGAACGTGAATTAAGAAATGTATAAGAAGTGAAAAATGAAAATATTTTTTTTATTAATTATTTGTAAATAGATTTGAAAATAAATATAAACGTGTTAAAACATTATGGGACAGGATTAGTGTCATTGTCCTCGTCTTATATCTGTCCGGTTTGATTCTACATGGGTCGGCTACGGGTTTTGAGAAAATATCTTTCTTAAACCCGGTTGGATCTGTAGAAGATTTTCCTACCCGAATCGGGTTGGATCTGTACCCGGAAAGCCTGTTAAAATGGAACGACGTCGCTTTGGAATTTTCTCAGCTCTATAAAACGGAATTCGCTTCAGCAAGTTATATCATTGCTTGTTTCTTAAGGTCTCTCTCTGAACGTTTGTTTCTGCTGCTCCGACGGTGCAAGGGTTAGCTACAATGGCAGCCTCGGCTATGGTTCTGGACCCAAAACCTTTGGCCGAGCCACCGGCTTCATTTCCCTCGGTTAGATCTGACGTCCAGAGCTTGATAGACCAGTCCTCTGATGAAGACGACCTTTACAGCCGCTTGAAATCGCTGCAAAGGCAGTTGGAGTTCATTGACATTCAGGAAGAGTACGTCAAGGATGAACAGAAGAATTTGAAGCGGGAGCTATTGCGTGCCCAGGAGGAGGTCAAGAGGATTCAATCTGTGCCCTTGGTAATTGGGCAATTCATGGAAATGGTTGATCAAAATAATGGTATTATTGGATCCACTACAGGCTCTAATTACTATGTCAGAATTCTTAGCACTATTAATCGCGAACTTCTCAAGCCCTCGGCTTCTGTTGCCTTGCACCGTCACTCTAATGCCCTAGTTGATGTTTTGCCACCGGAAGCCGACTCTAGTATATCGCTTCTCAGCCAGTCCGAGAAACCCGATGTCACATATAATGTAAATCCCCTTTGTCCACTGCTTTTTATTTCTATATTGCTTTTTTCCTAAATTTATTTCTAGGTTTACGTCAGATTGTCATGCTTTCGTTTTTGTTCTGGCCTTTTAGTTTCATTAATTTCTAACAACAGAGCATGAGAAATTGGGGTTGTTATTGATTATCTCTGTGTTCTGAACTGTTATACTTACTGTGATAAAGATGCTAATTAATTCATGAATATCTAAGTTCTTCCGATGACTGATAGTAATACCGGAACTTATGATGATTTAACCAAAATGTGAGCTTTACTCACCTTATGTCCTCTACTTTTTACGAGTAGGA
Organism: Begonia loranthoides; assembly: GCA_022433065.1. NCBI lineage: Eukaryota > Viridiplantae > Streptophyta > Magnoliopsida > Cucurbitales > Begoniaceae > Begonia > Begonia loranthoides. Next base: position 5,912,031 of record CM039486.1, read on the forward strand.
AAAATTGGGTAAACATCATAATCTGAAGTACTAGTTGGGTGAAAATATCGATGCATATGATGTGATTAATCTTTGTGTTGCACACCTTTATCTCAATGGCATAGCATAAACAGCAGTAGCAGTTTCAGAGGTCAAAAGGTCAAAAACTGATAAGTTAATTCTGAACTCGATCACTTATTATGGTAAAAATGTCAGTTGGAAGCTTAGTCTCTTCGAGGAATTAGTTTGAAAAGTGTTTTATGCAAAATCTCGGCTAAATACTACCTTGTGTTGATTTAAAATTGGAAGGATATGTTTTTGCATGAAAACTTTAGAAGAATACATAAAAGGCATGTTTCTTACTACATAATGAAGGAGGAAAAAAGTAAAAGCAAACAGAGGAAAAATAGGACTTGCAAATGAAAGGACTGGAAAAGGGGGAAATTTGAAGTTATACAAGTTTTTTTTTGAAAAAACAGATAATTTTATACTCCTGCATGAATCAAATTCTGTTCTAGCTGATATTGTAAACTATTTGAGCTACCATGTATTAATATAGAAAGCAATTTTTGTTCAAGAGTTCCCCTTTGGGAGAGGGGAGTAGAATTATAAGTAGAGTTATTGAGCATCAAGTGACTTTATTTTTTCTGTTTCTATCAATCAGGATATCGGTGGATGTGACATTCAAAAGCAAGAGATACGTGAAGCAGTAGAGCTACCACTAACTCACCATGAGTTATACAAACAAATTGGTATTGACCCTCCTCGTGGTGTTTTGCTTTATGGTCCTCCTGGCACCGGGAAAACTATGCTTGCAAAAGCTGTTGCCAATCATACCACAGCAGCCTTCATCAGAGTTGTTGGCTCTGAATTTGTTCAGAAATACTTGGGAGAGGTGGGACTTAAAGTTTTTTTCCCTTTAGTGAACCATTTTTCACATCATACCTACCTTTTTATCAGGTTATCAACTCATTGATATGTGTCAGTGATGTGGAATTAGCTGAATGTTCTAATTTAACTATGCTATAAATTATATAACACGTACATTAACATGTCTGTCTCCATGCTTCTGTTTCTGCCTTTCATGTTAATAGTATTTCAATTCATATAGGGTCCACGTATGGTTCGTGATGTTTTCCGGCTGGCCAAAGAAAATGCTCCTGCTATAATTTTTATCGATGAGGTTGATGCTATTGCTACAGCTAGATTTGATGCACAAACAGGGGCAGATAGAGAAGTTCAGCGTATCCTCATGGAACTTTTAAATCAGGTATCTGTGATATTAAAACGTTAAATATTATGCAACAGACCTAGGGACGATTAACTTAATCCTGCATTTCACATGGGTGATTCTTGCTGAATACAAAATGTTAATGGCTTTGGTTTTGAGAAAAATGTATTTAAATTAATGGTGCTCTCTTTCTGATGTTTCTCTTCCATTTGTTATGATGTAAATTGGCAGATGGACGGGTTTGACCAGACCGTGAATGTCAAAGTCATAATGGCAACAAACAGGGCAGATACCTTAGACCCTGCACTTCTTCGTCCTGGAAGGCTTGATAGAAAAATTGAATTCCCATTACCAGATAGAAGGCAAAAGAGGCTGGTGTTTCAAGTAAGCAATGATATTCTTTATAATTTCCATACCTTATCAATTATATCTGATGGGCTACAAGGTCAAATCACGGTAAGTATAAACTGATCTTCCTTCCACAATTAACACAAACAGCACAAGTAACATAGAACAATTAACATGACAGCATAAAACTAACACCAATCTGACCACGGAACACAAATAAAGGAAAACACCACTGTTCCGGTAACTCCAGCCGGGAAAATAACATTGAGATACACTCGGAAGACTACAACTAGACCTCTACTAACCATCCATCAAGATACTCAAATCCTCTTTTCCTTCCACGATCTGCTCCTTTTATCTCTTTCCCAGCTCCTGTCAAATGCTGCTCCACTACCCGGCCTAACCAACTGCCAGGTCAGCATTATCAAAATCCAACACCACCCTCCTTGTCAAGCTGTTTTACCTCTCCATTTATAAATAAGCCCATAACCTTCCTCTCCTTTCAACCAAATGCAACATTATCTTATCTATTTTTGAGTTGAGAAGCTTTACGAAGTCCCTATTTCATTTTTTATTACTTGGTCCCTTTTCTAAGGGATCAAGCCATCTGACATGTTTTTCTTAGTCAGCTTAATAAATAAATTGGTGAGAATTTTTCACATCTATACATTACTTATAACTCTATGGCTTTTGATTCATGTATTCAGGTTTTATGTGGGTTTTATTTTTCTATGGACTGATTCTCATAACCTGTTATAGTTTGTATGCATTTCTTACTAGACTAATAAAAATACAACAAACAGACAATAAATATTTAAAGTGGCTAACCCTGTTCATTTGTGTATAGGTTTGCACTGCAAAAATGAACCTGGGCGATGAAGTGGATCTAGAAGATTATGTTTCTCGCCCAGATAAAATTAGCGCTGCTGAGGTTAGTTTGTTTTGGAATTTTATGAAGTCTAGTTTCCCATTCAATTGAACTTTATCTAAGAAGTACTTGCGGAGAAACGCACACAAACACGATAGTGGAACATGACACAATATCAACACTTAAAAACGTACCTTTCAAAAATCTTGTGAGGGACATGGAATATAGTAATATTCATATATAAAATAGTGTGTTTGTGTGTGACAGTGTGTGTGTGCATTTCATACGATTGCAGAAGTTCAATGGATTATTAGAATGATTTTTTGTATAATAATTTCAACTTTTAGTTTAAATAGTAATATTGTAAAATAATAACTCCATTAGCAATAGCATAATTTATTCAACTAATTATAGGGTATTATAAAATTTTGAGAAAATAAAATAAACAGTCAAAAGTGGAAAAGAGAATTCGGAGATTAAGACAGTAATATAAAATACATTTTGAAGAAGAAAAAGAAACAACAGCACAAGCAACCACGAAGGAAGACCCAAGAAGGTAAGTAGTGAGACATATACCCACAAAGAGTGAGAGAGATAGACCCAAGAGAGGAAGAACTCACCTAGGAGGAAGAAATGAATTAAGAGATTCATTCCAATGAGTAATAAGTGGAAGAGGAAAGACCCATGTAGAAAGAACCAGTCGAGCAAGACTCGTGGAGGAGGAATAAGCTGCAGAAAGACGCAGAAAAGTAAAAAAGGGTTGGACATTTTGGGTTTATGTTTGACGGGTGGACAAACTCTATTGGTTGTGGCATATCCATTCCATCTAAATTTTTATCATAATCTCAGACCTATGATTTTAGTATGATACAATTTGGGTTTGATATCTGAAGTCCGCCCATCTTTATGTTGCTTGCAGATTGCAGCTATCTGCCAAGAAGCTGGGATGCATGCAGTTCGGAAGAACAGGTATGTCATACTTCCAAAGGATTTCGAGAAGGGTTACCGGACCAACGTAAAAAAGCCGGACACCGACTTTGAATTCTACAGATGATAACAATGCCTTTCAGACCACATCAGGGACCAGCTGTATTTTCACTTCCTCTTTTACAAGAACTGACAAGTTTCTTTTTTGTCTTTGTTTTATTGACATTTCCCATCATGTACTGTAGATTTAAAATTCAATTGACTTTAACATTTGTGCCATGTAATTCGGTTTTAATCGCTAGGATACTTGCTAACTTATCTTCTTGATACTTGATTGGATCGATTAGAAGTACATACATTAAGCTATTGGAAGCGAAGACGGTGTTTGACATATAGTTTCTTCGGGCCCATGCAGTATGGTGGAATCTTACCAGAGCTATCGATGTGGCCCGATCCAGAGAAGCTCTTGTTCTAGATGAATGACATCAAATGATTTGGGGTGTTTGAAATGGTTTAGTTTTGACTCTGAATGACCGGAAATTATTTTGTACAAGAATCCAACATTAGGATGTTTCAAAGAATACGTGTTCTTGAGAAATCATTAGAAATGGGTTGTATGATGTAACTTTCATTGTACATTTATATTAGTCTATTGTCATTTTATGTGTCTTGGCCATTTTCTGTGTCTTGGCCATTTTCTGTTCTAGTAAAATCTCTTTGAGAAACAGCCTAATCATTGGGTCTGGTTCGCCCGAACCATAATCTCGGAGCCATATTAGACTCGATTGTTCTATAGATACATTTGATGTCGTGGGTGAGAACGTATTATCGAATTCCATTTCACACGAGTTGATATTAGCTACCTAGAGTGTTATATCGTACATCTTTTTATCTACTAGTTCTAATTTCTTCAAAGACTTGACGCCTCGAATGTTTTTGGCATCGAACAAAACTATATCACACTCATACTTTCTATTGCTTTGCATTTTATGCACTCTTCATGCCCAAGTATGTGTAACAATTGATGTGTTGTAAACAATAACTTGGTAGATTGGACAAAAAGATAAAATAAAATAAAATAATGTTAATTCATGTTTGATAAAATGGACTAATAATCAATGTACCTAACTACACAAATTTAAATTTTTATTTTAATTTTACAAATCAATGGTAGAACAAGCCTAAACACAAATGTTATTGTTGGAAAACACGTTTGAAATATTATCTTATAAATATTTTTAGGGAAAATAACAAATCAACCATCATTCTTTACTGATTGTAACAAACTAACCATCATTTTTTTTTGTTAACAAATTAACCACTGAACTATAACAAAATGACACCGATACCATCATTGTCACGTTTGCCGTTAAAGGGACGAGGAACTGCCACAGCTTGATGAGAAACCGCAACAGTTTATCATAGTTCAGGGGTTAATTTGTTAAGTCGCTGCTGCTTGAGGAAAAATTGTCGTGGTTTATCATAGTTCAGGGGTTAAATTGACACACCGCCACAGTGTGTTGTCGACAAACTGCAGAGTTGTGTCGTCAAGCTGCTGCGGTTCGTCGACAAACCACAGCAGTTTTTCGACGAACCACGGTGGTTCCTCGTCACACCGCGGCGGTTCCTCGTCAAGAAGAAAATTATGTTCTTTCACGTATCGTGACGGTGAATCTTTGAACATCGATAATTCTCTCAATGTTTAGCGGTTTTGGATGCTTGAGTACTCGTTTTCTATCTACTTTTTGTGATGCACAAGTAGGAGAGATCCATTTTGGCATTGGGTGCTTATCAGAGCAGATACGGGCTGGAAAAGGTGCGAAGCTTCACAGTTTTGAACTGTGTAATGGAAATTGGAGGGGTTAGAAGCGTTTTTAGGCCCCAAAAGTGGGGCCTTTTGGCGCTTGCCAACTTGTAGATCTCAAAAAGTTAAGCGAAATAAAAAAAAAATTCGTCCAATTCCGTCGACTGAGCGCAAAGTTATGGCCTTCTGAAGTTTTCGACTAAACAATCTCATTTTTCCCATACCCGAATCTGATCTGATAAGCACCGAATGACAAAACAGATCTTTCCTACTTGTGCTTCGCCAAAAGTAGATAGAAAACGAGTACTCAAGAGTCCAAAACTGTTAAAAATTGAGAGAATTATCGATATTTAAAGATTCACCGTCGTGATACGTGAAAGAATAAAATTTTCTTCTTGACGAGGAACCGTCGTGGTTCATCGAAAAACCGCAGCGGCTTGACGACACACCGCCGCAGTTTGTCGATGACACACCGCGGCGGTGTGTTAATTTAACCCCTGAACTATGATAAACTGCGGCGATTTCTCCTCAAGCTGCAGCGATTTAACAAATTAACCTCTGAACTATGATAAACTGCTGCAGTTTCTCATCAAGCCTCGGTGGTTCCTCGCCCCTTTAACGGTAAACGTGACAGCGATGATAGCGATGTCATTTTTTCATAGTTGAGAGGTTAATTTATTAGCAAAAAAAGGATGATGGTTAGTTTGTCATAAATAATAAAGAATGATGGTTGATTTGTCATTTTCCCTAATTTTTATCTTTTGAACATGTTATTCGAGTTTTGTGACTGTGAGAGCAATAACGACCTAAACAATTACATCGAAATGTCGAGAAGAGAGTTAACATAACGTGAATATTACAATTTAGATATTTTAAAAAGACATCACCACCTATATTTTATTATTTAATTAAAATTTTGATAATATTCAATAAATTTGTTTCTAATAATATTAAGGGTAAATGACAAATCAACCATCGTGGTTTGAGATCAATGACAAGTCAACCATTATGGTATTTTTTTTTAACAAGTTAACCACTCACGTATGTTAAAATAACAAATCCAACATCACGTAGACGTTTAACGTTAAAATGCCAACGTTCGAACGACCAGCTCCGGCGTTTTGAAGAATTCAGAACGCCCAAGGTGGGGCGTTCTGAATTTCTGAAGAATTCAGAATGCCCAACACGGGGCGTTCTGAATTTCTGAAGAATTCAGAACGATTTCGCGGCGTCTCATCTTCGCGGTCTGTCCATTTATGTTTTCAGACACAGTGAATTTCGCGGTCTCTTATGGCTAGAGACTGCGAGAAATCGCAGTCCCTGGAGCAAGGGACCGCGAAATTCGCGATCCC
>CM039486.1:5918860-6029284 GCA_022433065.1 Begonia loranthoides
TCTCGGTAGCATCTTGAAAGTGTCTCTCTCTGCCTCTCTCTCTCTCTCTCTCTCCAGGGACCGCGAATTTTGCGGTCCCTCGTTGCTCTAGGGACTGCGATTTTCAAGGTCCCTGGTTTCTCCAGGGACCGCGAAATTTGCGGTCCCTCGTTGCTCCAGGGACCAGGGACCGCGAAATTCAGGGACCACAAATTTTTCGGTCCCTCGTTGCTCTAGGGACCGCGAAATTCACGGTCCCTAGTTGCTCCATGGATCGCGAATTTCGCGGTCCCTTGCTCCAGGGACTGCGATTTCTCGCAGTCTCTAGCCATAAGAGACCGCAAAATTCGTTGTGTCTGAAAACATAAATGGACAGACCGCGAAGATGAGACGCCGCGAAATCGTTCTGAATTCTTCAGAAATTCAGAACGTTCGGACGTTGGCATTTTAACGTTAACCGTCTACGTGATGTTGGATTTGTTATTTTAACATACTTGAGTGGTTAACTTGTTAAAAAAATACCATAGTGGTTGACTTGTCATTGACCTTAAACCTCGATGGTTGATTTGTCATTTACCCTAATATTAATTATATATTTATTTATTTAGGGTAAGAGGCTTATTAGCTTTTAGATTTAGAGTTTAAGAGTACCTAGGTCATTATATTTTATATTTTTTTAGACATAACTTATTGAATTTATCAGACTTACCAGTTAAGTCCTCATTCCTAGGAGTATCGTAAAAAAATCACATTTTTGTCACATGATTTTATTTGTTGTGCAATTTTCTCATAGAAATAACTCGACTCAACAATTTTAACAATTTGTAGGGAGAAATAAATTGAAAAATTCAATGCAATAGGTAATTTTGACTAGGGATCAAAAGTCAGTTCAATTCAGTTTTGTGGTTGAACCATAATTGAACCGCCTTTATTCGATTTGTAAAAAATGGAATCGAAGCTTGAAATTATTAAGGTGAGATACTGAACCAAAACTTTCAATATGATTTTGGTGTGATTTTGATTCTACTCATTATATAAATTAATATATTTTTAAATTTTATATATAAATATAAATTTAATTTTTACCAATATAAAATAATATTTATAATGGATGTCACTCAATACCACGAACGTCCCTTGACCAACATTAGACGTCTCTCTACCCATATTGAACATCTCTCATCCCACATTGGACGTCCCTTAATGCCACGGACGTCCCTTGGCCTTATGATGGACATCACTCAATATCACGGACGTCCCTCGGCCTTATGATAGACGTCACTCAATACCACGAACATCCCTCAACTTACAAAGAATGTTCCTCAACCCATATTGGATGTCCCTAAACCCACATTGAATGTCTCTCAAACATCCCTCAATTTACAACAGATATCCTTCTGCCTTACGATGAACGTCACTTGTGGAGTTCTTAGTCATTCTAGTACAATATTGTCTGTTTTAGTGCGAAGCTTGAATGATTTTGTTCTTGGGGTTAGTCAAAAAATGCATTGTACTAGGTAGAGAGGAGAACTCTACTTATAAATCATTCACTTTTCACTCTCCCCTAAGAGATGTGGGATTGTGCACCTCCACTGCTTTGGGTTTGACTCTCATTAACAGAATCTTGGGTCATTCTTGCCTCACAGGATGGACTGTCACAGTCTCTTCCTGATGCAAACCTAATGTATTAGAGAACCCTAGACCCAACAACAAATGTGGAATGACAGCGAATCGTCGTTTGAACCAAGAAATGGAGTAACTTGACCCAAGCCAAACTTGTCGACTATAACCAAAGTTATTAAAAGAATAGTTTGACCCTAACTAAATTGGTTGGTTGAACCAAAGCTATCAAAGCTTGATCTTTAAGATGAATGCTTGAAAAAACCAAGTTCTTCCTAAGAAGATAAAGAAATAAGAACTTCACCAAGAGAAACTCACAAGTTGTATTCTCAAATCAATTCAAGTCCCTTACAAATGAAGCCTCTAAACCTTAATATAAGTCATTCTCCACTAATAAAATATATTAAAATATTCTAACTCATCATACTCCACTAAGAAAAGTATGATAAAATAATCTAACTAATCCTCCACTAAGAAAAGTATGTTAAAATAATCTAACCCATTCTCCACTAATAAATGTTAAAATAATTTAACCTATCCTCCACTAATAAATGTTAAAACAATCTAAAACTAGTGGGTTTTGGTGGGGTTGGTGGATGACGAGGCGCGCTAACGTGGCGTGCTGACATGGCGCACTAACGTGGCATGCCGTGACGTGCTGACGAGGCATGGTGACAGAGTGCGCTGATGGGCCAGGAACTAAGTTAGATTGGGCTCGGGTGGTGGACGGGGATCGTTGACCTACGAAGAATGCTCGGTGCGCAAGGGTAGAAGGAGGCGCGATTGCTCGATGCGCTTACGGGCGGGGTCTTGAGATGGGCCTCACTGTTGGGTTCACGCGCGGGTGTCTAGGCAAAATGGTCTGTGCATGTACTGGACTATGCGTTGGGCTGCTGACTCGATGCTCGCTCAACATGTGTAACGACCCGGATTTTTCGTAAATCATTTAAAGGCGTAAAAATTTGAAATTTCTTTTTGAAATAAATCAGAGTGCGTAAATCCGAATCGCTACCAACTCTTTCTTAATACTCGTCGTGAAAACCAACTTATTAAATATGTACGGAAGTGTAAATACTGTAAGGAAAATCATCTGTTTAAAGTCTTGCGGAAGCGTTATAAAATAACCCTTTGTAAATCATGACGAAAGCGTAAGAAATCTTTCAAAGGAAATACTAAGTCATTACGTCTATCAAATAAAACTTGACAATTAACTTCTTTGATTCACAACCGTTTACTCATCTTTGACTTTGCCTTGCCAGCCTGAATCCCGAGTATGTGAAATCATCCACCCCTGCTTCATTATGTGTTTCTCATTTACTTCTTATCTGTTTCTATCTGTTCATCGTTGTACCTACACCACAAGTAAGGACGTGAGCTTATGCCCAGTAAGGAGATGGGGGAAAACAATTTATGCATTTCTTTCTTTAGTTTTTCTTGGAATGGGGCCACCCAAACCAACTCTTTCATTACGTTCGTTTTCTTTGTTCGGTCTTTAACTCGTATATCGAGCTGGAGATTGGGGGTGGTCCTTTGAGATGGCCTAGCTGTACGGCTCTAACCTCCTGTGCACATGCTAGTCCCTTCACCGACTAGGTGAGAGTGTATCCTAGCTGCTAGGATAGATTCGGACTACCCATCTACCCAAACTCCCTATTCATTCCCTTTTTCCGGCGTATCCCGCCTTCTGGGTTCTTTCTCTTTTCGGCGTATCCCGCCTTTAGAGTTCTTTCTTCTTCCGGCGTATCCCGCCTTTAGAATTCTTCCTCTTCCCGGCGTATCCCGCCTTTAGAGTTTCTTCCATTTGGGCGTATCCCGCCGTTAGGGTTTCTTCGGTGACGGATGTTTCCCGCTCGTCCCGAACATACCTGTTCTTATCGTTTTCCTCACTCATGCATGTGGGTACCACCCTGAATGGTACCCCTACTTGGTTTCTATTAACATGAACTCAATCTAACTTCTTCATATATAAACAAAACATATATGAGAAGCAATATCAACACTTTAGGAAATCCACATTAAACAATGAATGAAACGTACATCATCACATGCTTCTCATAACGAAAATCATGCTATTACCAGTCATTATCACAAAACAAATTAACGAACATGCTTTGTAACTTAAGGAAAACAGCAGTGAATCACACTACGAAATGAAAACATGATAACATGCTTTTTAGCTTACTCTGCAGCAAAAAATACGATCATTAACAGTGTACTTCTAGACGACTATTCAACAGTATTTCATTCATTCAAATCATTCTCTGAATTAAGCTTAACAACGGGAAACTTACATACCACCAATCATGCTCTCATAAATCAACAAGAAACTAACTACTAAACATGCTCTTTTGATGGACAACCTACAACAAATGAACTATATCAGATTATGATCCATTATCTCACTAGACTACGCATGCTTTTTAACAACCAAATTAATAGCGAATCCATAACACCTAACATGCTTCTAAGTCGAGTACACAATGAAATTATCATGCTTTTAATGACTACACGAAATAGCGGAAAAACATATACAATTAACACATACAATGGAAGAGAATATAATCCTACTTTCTATACTATAATCACAGCAGCAAAACTACTACAACATGCTTCTCGTATGATACCAACAGCGGTGAAAATAAACATATCAACGAAATAGGCTTATGCTGAAGATGAAATAATCAAATCATCACCATAGTCATTCATTCCTTTCATTTTTCCTTCCCATTCTAGTCATGGTTCTCATTTCTATTCACTTTCCCTTTAGAAGTGTCTAGATTTCATCCTTTTATTTCTTATCACATCAATAGCAATGTACATAGAAGAGAATCACAAGGAAACATCTACAAAGTGTGAAGAGAAAATAGTAGCAACGTCTCAAGAGAACAACATAATTCATTAAGGGCTTTGCATATTCTATTTACTTGTCAAGTATTAACATCAACGAGAAGGAAATGACAAGGAAAACAGCAGTAACATTTCATAAGAAAAATGACGGAGTTTCATTAAGAAATTTCTATATATATATATTAATGGAAATGGCAGTAACTAAAACTAATCCTGCTTACATACATTTCTCAATATTTGAAAGGAAACATAACTCCTAAGTATGCTTATGGCAGACAAAGGGATTAACATTTAGAATAGACTGTATGCTTAAGCATCACACTATAGACTATAATCAACAAGGTCTCTTAAAGCCAAACAGGAAGCATTTGAACATTTATCTAACATTATAACCTCTTCAACATCATTAGAAAATCTGTAAGAAACATAGAGTATTTGTCTAACATCTTAACTTCTTCATCGTCACTAAAGGAAAATCTGTACATTCATACTTTTCTCTTTCGTTTTAAGAATTCTTTCTCTATCTCACATTCATACAAGGAACATATGAAATCTCTATCAAGGTACTAAAAGAAAACGTGACATTCATATCATATAGAGGAAATTAAAGCAACAATAGGAATAATCAAAATCAGCCAACAACAACTCACACACACGACAATTACTTGGGTGTAGGGCCTCCATATGGCCAAGACTACCCATTTCTTACCTCAGTTCTTTATTGCGCTTTAGCACTTAGCCACTATCCTCTTTCCCCAGTTCTGATACCTTCATCAACCAAAGCATTATATCATTACCCATCACATTCATTATCTTCCAGCACTAATCAATCCATTACAGGGCTCATCACTATGAAATTCCTTTAACATAAATCTCCACAGAATACTAAATAAACCAATAGAGTATTTCACATGCTTTAACAACAACATTAGCTTAACCAATCTCCGTTCGATAACATGTCCAACAATTACGTGCTTCAACTAATTTAACAGAGAATGAAATGCTCATCCAAAGGAGCTATGAAACTCCACCTGAATCGAGCGAGAATCACGCAGGCAGGGAGCAACTTACCACAAAGATCCAACTTCCAGCTCACTGCCCAGCTCCCATTCCCACCACAACACTTTGACTCAGTAATGAAGAAGAAAACGAAGAGAAGCAGGAGGAGCTTGCTCTAGACTAAATAGAGGAAGATCTTACCTCAGGAGACAAGCGAGAGACAAGGCGTGCATATAGGGAGGCTCCTTTGTGAGCTACTGCCAAGAGGAGATGACTTTCTCGCAGAAAGTGCGAGTATTAACTCACTAAACGTCGAGTTTTCTGACTTTTAGTTCCTGATTTTTCGCAGATCTACTACAATTCGGACTTATACGGACGTCGTACTGTCGTCCACATGCGTCCACAAGACCTAAAACTACACAGCTAAACCCTGGCTTCGGACGGAAAATGGCGTCCCTACTTATGTTTGTACCGTCCGAAACCCTGTTTCGGACACGATACGTCGTCTGCATCGTCCGCATGTGGCGTCAGAATTGTCCCAAAAATCGGACAGATTCAAATTGGACGCTGCATCGAGTCGTCCGCATCGTCCGTATGTGGCGTCCGAATTGTCCCAAAAATTGGACATATTCATTCGGACGCTGCATCGAGTCGTCCGCAAAACTCCAGATCTAAACAGATTCATTGCGGATGCAGTCTACCTTGTTCGCACCGTCCGCACTTTCCACATCTAGCGTCTGCAACTTCTCAAAACAACAAGTTTAGGACGCAGATTTGCATCCTGAGTCGTCCTCAAGTCCATTTTCTCCACTTTTCTCCATCTTTTCGCACTCAACTTGATCCCCACGACGTTTACTTCATAGATACACGTCACACATGACACGTGTAAATACGTAATGAAATATCCTCATAATCCCAACACTTCAATTTCATCGCGTATACGGGGAAAAAAAGTTACTGAAATGTTCATAATTTAGCGCTTCGAACGTCCTTGGTAATATCCCGATAATTATCCATCTTAAAAATATCGAGATGTTACAGCATGTGAGCCTTCGGGCCTTTTGGTAAAGTAGTCTCTTTTTGCTTCCTAATGAGGCTTGGGGTTTGTATATTTTCTGGATGACATCACCTCCCCTTAGAAGCCCAACGTCCTCGTCGACTACACTTCTGGTTGAGTTTTGTCTCTGCTACCATTTGTAAAGTCTCTACTCCTCCTATTATAATATTGTTCACTTTGTGTAGAAACCTATATAGTTTTTTTCTTGAGGTTAACCAAAAACGCGTTGTGCTGGGTAAAGAGGAGAACTTTACTTATAAACTATTTACTGTAGGATCGATATACGCCTATAGAGGGGGGGGGGGGGGGGTGAATATAGCGTTTCTAACTTTTTCGTGCAATATTTTAATCTCTAATAACCCTAAGTGATTTAACGCATATAATTAAAATATCGATAACATATATATGCAATAATGTAAAGTATAAGGGATAGAGAGATGCACACAATATTTGTTAACGCGGTTTGGCAAATTCGCCTACGTCCGCGCTCCAAGTTTCACTTGGAGATATACTAAATAATTGGCTTACGGGTGCCAATCAAACCGTTTACAAAATGACTATTAAATGGGGCTTCACCTTTGACTAATTCTTAGGTCGTCAACCTTAGACTCTTACGAGTCGTTACCCTAAATTTGACTATTTCGGGGCGTCACCCAAGTATGATGAATTCTAAGGAATCACCCTTTACAATCAAACACAATGATAATTTGGAGATTAACTCCCAAATCTATCTAATCTGAATTCTCCCAAAATATAACTCGCAAGTTCGGAATAGGGAGAATCGGATATACAACAATATCGAAAGCTCACAAAGATTTTATAGCGTATAAAAATCGGCAGAGCTTCGCTTTAGAATGCTTGGTTCGTTGCCTTGAGAGCATGGAGTGATCCTCCATTTATAGACACTGCCACAGCGGCTTCCGGACGACCTCAGCATCCACACATATCGTCCGCACGACCGTTGAAATTTTCCCGTTGAAAATATAGCCGTTGGACAGAAAATTCTGCATTTGCGGACGCCAAAACTATCGTCCTCTTCGTCCGCACAAACCGTCCGCACAGAACCAGAACTGGACAGATTCAAAGTGGACGCCATTCACTTCGTCCGCTGCGTCCGCATACATCGTCCGCTCCTTCACAAAAATGCTGGACGCCAGAACAGCATCCTATTCTTCGCTCCAAGTCCGCATGCCTGAAGTGATGCGGACGCCATTTCACGTCCGCAGCGTCCACGACCACAGTCCGCATATCCATCAAAATGGACAGAGGCGAAACGGACGCCAAAACATGCATCTGCCTCATCCGCAACAAAGACAGTATGCATTCGCATCACCGCAGCCTACTTCAAACTTTCACAAAATGCTTTCTCTAAGTCATACTAACCTGCCATTATCCTGCATAAACTTAGAGAAACACATTAAACATTTCCAATACCCTTAATCAAGGGTATTCTCAATATAATCGAAAGATATGATATAAAAGAATTCAATGGATAAACAACTTTTGCACTTTAATAAACTTAACATCATCTTTATCACATAGACTACACAATCTCCCTTATAGATGATGTCCATAACATATAAAGTTGTTTATATCCTAACCTAAGCATGTGCCACAAATATTGCATATTTGATTTACTCAATTAAGTTATGCAATTTATCCACCAATTAATCCAAGCAACATGCAATTAAAATACAACTTATTGATTTACTAAATTAACACACAATTTAGTCATCATCAAAATAAAACATAGCCTAACAAAAAGGCTAACATTTACTTTTCACTATTCCAAGCGATGTGAGATTATGCATCCCCACTAATATGAGCTAGATCCACACAATCAACAGAATCTTGGATCGTCATTGCCTTCACATGGTGGACTGTCACATCACTCACTACCACAAATGTCTTTCAACTTACAACAAATGTCACTAAGCCTTACGATAGATGCCTCTCAACACAACAAACGTTCTTTAACCAACATTGGATGTGCCTCAACCTTACGATGGACGTCACTCAATACAATAGATGTCCCTCAACTTACAACGGATATCCCTCAACCTTTCGATGGACGGCTGATGCACCAGTGGAAGAGGTAAAGAAATAACCTGTAAAATATGTTGTTGAAGTGTTATTGCAAGTGTTGAAGAAGGAGAATGTTGGAGAAACAGCGAGCTGCTCCTAGAGGAAACGGTCGACCGCGCCGTCGACCTCACTTTGGATAGAGGCGAAAATAAGTTGTCCTAATTGAATTTTCCCAGCTAGTGGTCGGCCCTTTCCTTAAATTTCTGCAATTTTAATTATGAAAGGTCCGACTTTGAAAGCCTGTAACTTCTTCGTTTTAGAAGCTTTTGAGCTGAAATTTTGACCACGCCTTCTTGAATAAGATAAGAAAAGAAACCTTCAAGAATCACATAAATATCTGTTGGGAGTAATATGCCCAACAAGCAAATGCCATAGAACAATTTTATAATATATGAATAAATTTATATTGATTAATATTATGTTATCATTTTAGATTATGTTTTATAAAATTCATAGAAAATTCCTTGGTTATTTATGCTAACTTTATATTGACATATATATTGTATATATGTGGGATAAAATATAAAGAGTAATAACCAGAATATGTCCATGACTTATATTTGAAGTATGGAATTTTCAAATAGTTCATAGTCATAAACATAGTTTATCTCTTTAAGAATGTATAGTCATATCCCGACTAAATATGTAGTGACATAAGATAAATATGTTTTATATAATATGATTATATGAGACTTGACCAGATATAATTATATTGTTATGATAATTTCTGTTAAATATAGAACAATTAATTTTATCATAATGATGGTCATATATGTATGATCTTAATTCGTTGTATTTAATAAACTCCTATTTTATTTTAATTTATTCTTTGATTTACTCGGTAAAGTTTTGTACAAATTACGATTCATATACTTTGTATATTGAGAGTAAATTAAAATAAATAACTGGGAATGTTAATATCGATATAACGAAATCCATTTATATAGATTCCCTTATTTGTTAGTTCAAGGATCGAATAATTAGCGCGCAATTCATAATCGTTATGAATTAATTATTCAATTAAGAACTAATGGTAGTCAAAGATAAAGAAGCAATATGAGAGGTTAACGGATAATAAACCTAGCTCTATTGCGAATCTAAATGAAGGGTTAATACATATGTAATGACTATATCAATGGACATTACTTTAAGTAAATATACTCTATAGTTTTGAGAGTGCAACTCTAAGTATTTAGTGAAATTACTTTAGAGTTAATAATTATGTTAATTAATATAGAGAGTTTATGTTAATTAACGAAATATTATTGGAGCTTAAAACTATAGGTCCATCGGTCTCTTCGTCACCTTCTATCATTATTCGAATAATAGAAAAATGAAAAATGAAGATTAAATAATTAATTATGAACACTCAATAATAAGTTTATTATTTTTTTTTTCATTAGATGAAATAATTGAATTATTGATTATTCAATTAGTTAAGACAAAATGACAAAAGTTGTCAAAGTTAATATATTTGTTAAATCAAATAATTGAATTATTGATTATTCAATTAAAAAATATAAAGTAACTTTTAAAAATAGTTTTTAAAATGGATTTTGTCAAATTTGAATTAATGTCAAGCTTGATTTAATGTCATGACCTTTTGTTTTCCATAACATTTTTGTTATAAATGTGTTATAACTTAAATGTGCCAAGTGTTGAGTTATGGTGACAAGACTTTTGATTTCCATAACATTTTTATAAATGTAATGAGACATTTGTAGTGTTTTTCTCTAAATGCCATAATGGCCATTATGGAGTAATACCACTATAAATAGAGATCCAACCTAATTAGATGAGTTGGAAGAAAAAGTTGAAGTTGAGGTTGACATCTTTGAGATTAAAGAATCCATTTTGAGAGCAAAATTTGTGTCTTCCGTGTTGGCTTTAGAGAAGTGTTTTCCAAATCCAAATAGATCGTCTCATGTGTTGAGAACACGATCTATCATAAATTGAGTGTGATTTTGTTTCGTTCATCACGCCCACACGTGCTTATTCGAGGTAAGGAGGATTGGCGGAGAAGATCGAAAGGTTGATTTTGTACCCGTGTGAAGTAAGCTACCAAGGTAACATTCTTTATCTTTTAGATTAGATCTAAATAGAGATTTTAAATACATATTATTATTAATATATTATAACAACGATCCATTTTTATGTTCATGTTAAAATTGTTTTTCATGATACATAGGTTACGCACGTTATCGTTGTTATGAACATCGGTAATTCCGTCGCGCGAGGGAACCTAAAAACCAACAATATCAGCCACGGATTAGGAAATATGTGTGATACAAAATACATCGCCAAAAATAGAAAGTAGTGTGACAAATGTTCCCGTATGGATAATTTCTCGATGACGCGCCTTTAGAAAGTTGGACACCACTTCACACCTTCTTCTTCCAAGGATGAAGAATGTAGATGTCAATAAGAAAGACTACCCAACTTATAAGTAACCTTAATCCCGTGATATAACGCACACGAGGGGGAACTTTGGATATAACTCACCAAAAGTTTGAAAAAGGAATCTCTCCAATTTTGAAATAAGCAAAAACTTTTTGTATTCAAGCTCAATCTTCTTAAACATAAACATTAAGTGACTTTATATATCCTTTTTCAAAGCATAAAATAATAATAAACTAATTAAGCAATAATAAGCATAATCGGCTCATATAATAAGTTGTCTGATTTTCTCCTTAAAAGAAACTAGGTTAATTAACTAAAAGAATATCAAATTAATATATTTCTTTCTTCCTCTCCAAGTCTAGATGTATTTGGCATCTAATCTATATTGGTGCTCGTCCACTTGGATGGTTTCCATGTAGAGATTTCCTTGGTCTCCAAGTTTGGACACTTGACTTTCTTTATTCTTTGCTCTCTGTTCCGTGGGTTTTTAACATAGCAAATAAAGCTCATATTTAGTGATCTAACTCATGCTAGAAAGCTTATAAAGTCAGCTACAATCTTCATGAAGCACTCTTTTTGAAATGATGTAGTTTTGAATGCCATAATAGTCAAATACTCATCATAGGTCAAAAGGAAGATAGTTTTTGGAAAGTCTTTCCATTTCTCTTTCATTGCTCTTGAACTTCCACTTATGCTTGACATTGAATCTTTCCATGAAGCTTGATCAATAATAGAATGGACCCTTAGTCCATCAACGACCTTTAATACCACAGACATCCCCAACTTACAACAAACATCCCTAAGCTAAGAGTGGAAATCTGTTCGATTTGAACCGGGGTAACCAAACTGAACCGATCATTTTTGATCAGTTCGGTTTGATTTTGATATGAAAAAAAAATTAAATATAGGACTGAACCGAATCGATCATTTTGGTTCGATTCTCGGTTGTAAGTGAGAAAAATTGAACTAAACTGAAAATAAAACTAAACCTGAAAATCTATTTACTAATTTAATTCCAATTTTTTCTCTATAAACCCACCTCCTGTAAAAATAAACCCGACAACTCCTTGCTCCTTCAACCTTCGCTATATCTTGTATGAGCCATTGGAATAGACGAAAAGTTGTGTATTTCAAACCTCGCCCATTGTTCTGTTTCTCCTTCACGTGTCAACTACACAGCGGCGTCGTAGGTGTTGGCGTCGTTGTTGTTGTCATCATCGCCTTTACAACGTAGCCCTAACTCGCAGTCAGCATCGTCGCTTTGGATAGTTGTAGTTCGTAGTGTGAACTTCACACAAGTTCGTCGAATATATATTTAACATTTTATTGTTTCGATTTTCATTCTCATTTCGCGCTTTATAGTTCGCATTGATTAGTTGCATATGAAATTTGTGAAATCTTGCAGTGAAATCTATTTTTTGGTGTAAAATGTGTGAAATTTTGCTGTGAAATTTGTTTCTTGCTATGAAATTTGGTCTGCTTGGGTTTGGTTTTGTAATTCCTATGAGAATTGACCTCCATTTTGTTAGCCTAATAACACGGTCCAACACATTTTTCTCTTTATTTCTGCTTTGCATAGACTCTGTCCTCCCCTCGCTTTTCTTAGAAAATCAATGGTATTTTTTCTATCTTTGATTAGAAGTGGAAAACCGAAACCAAACAAAAACTGAGCCGAGTAAAACCGAAAATCGAGGTTTGATTTTTGATCGGTTTTTAAGTGGTTCGGTTCAGTTTCGATTTTTCTTTTTAAAAAATGAACCGAGTCGGTTCGGTTCCAATTGGTCTAAAATCAAACCGATTCCACCCCAACCCTCAGTCCATATTTGTAATGTCTTGGAAAAAGAAAAAGCCCGTATAATCCATGCATGTTGTTGTGCTAAGATCATATTAGGTATTCATATGGTTTAGCATATGTGGCCAATGAAATTTAAGATAAAAAGTTAAAGAAAAACACATAAAATGGATTTTGGGACGAGTTGGGACGGTATTTGGCGTCCTCAACTCTAAAATTGTCATAGTGCGGACGCTGCAGATGACAGCAGAACTGTCCGCTTTGAATCTGTCCAATTCTGGGACAATTCGAACTGTTGCGAACGACTACGGACAAGAGAAGATGGCGTCTGAATGAATTTGTCCTTAAACTGGTCACATTCGGACGACTGCGGACCCCTCATGCGGACACTAAATTGCGTCTGAATATGCATTTTGGACGGTACGGACGAAGGACTGGGGACGCATTTTCTCGTCCGAAAACTGGTTTCGGACGATGCGGACGATACTGCAAACGACGCCCCGCGTCTGGAAGGGCAAAATTGGCCGAAAAATCCATTAAAATCTGATGCTTCTCTCGTACGTATCCCATTTTATTTTCGATTCCTTTAGCTAGTGACACGTTCAAACGGTGAGGAAGTGTCTTCAGGTTAGTGGACTTCCATCGTATTCTTGTCCATCGGTGTTCGTCTCTTGGTTATAAATGAATGCAGTGAGCAGTGGCAGAGGCGTAGGTGTTCTGTTCTTCTCGGGTGTGCTCTCTGTGAAAGGGGCGAGAGCAGTATGTGAAGAGGTGAGTTGCTAGGTGCGTGAGAGAACTGGCGTGATCTCCTGTTTGGTGTTTTTGGTGTTGTTCTGGATTGTAGCAGTGAAGAAAATTGTTGTGTAAGCTACAGGTAATTATTCTCTATTCATTGGTTCTAATTTTTAAAGTTGAATTCGGCTTTGGGTTTGGTTCTGAATTATGTGTGATGGATTGGTAGTGGGATGGACTGGTCGTGAGTAATGAAGGAGGCTATGTCTTTGGGGAAGAAATGGCAGGGCAGCGTAGAAGAGGAAGAGGACAGATTCTCTCAGGAAGTGAGCTACTGATTGTGGTTTTGTATTTTTGGTTGAAGCTGGAACCTCGGGTATTGGCTGGTGAGTGGTTTTCTTGTGATACTCTGTTAAGACTTGTGTGTGAATAGGTTCTATTGGTGTTCTTTGAATGTGTTGACTGCTATTTTGGTCATTGTTTCTAAGCTAAAGAAGTGTATATTTGTTGGATAGAATATTGTTATTTTGTGCTGGACTTAGATTGGATTGAATTGGATGGGATTGGAGTGGATTAGATGAATATTTGTTCTGTCAAATCATCATGTGGTTATGATCTGCTCTCTGTGAAGCTTTAGTTTGATTATTACTGAATCTGTTGTTTGTTATTCCGTTGTTCACCTTCTGCCACTGAAACATAAGTTAAGATTAGGAATTGGTTTATGACGGTTGAGGTACTTGTAATTCATTCACTTGGTAATTTGTATTAAAGTAGGCGCATTAACTGGTTCTCTACTCTGATGTGGGAAATATGGATTTATGATAAAATATGATTCAGTTTTGTAAAGTTACTTTCTCCTGTCACATTGATGGAATGAGCAACATTGTGAGGGTTGCTCTTTCGTTGTTCATGTTCAGATAGTGAAAGTGTTAAGTCGTAGAAGTAAGATTAATAAGACGTGATTTAAATGGTTTTGATGGTACAAAGAAGAAAGAAGAAACAGAAACACGCTATGGACGCCAGGTAAGTTGATATGGATTGTGTTTTGGTCTTCGGACCCTACATTGCAAGAATTAGGATTGTGTGTTGTGTGTTTACTAGATTTAAGTTCTTTTAATGATGTGTTTGTTAGACATTTATTGCATATATGATTGTATGATTTTATGAGCATATTGTATGACATAACTAATCTATGTAAATAGGCGTGTAGGGATTCGGGAAGTTAATGACGTCCCATTGTCATATAGATCCATGTTGGATGGATTAGAGAGAAAATAGGTTAGCGACATGAGATACCAGGGTTCATTGCTTCCTGTTTTGAAATCCCCAACGTTCTCGTAACAAAGGAGTGTATACGGCCTGAGTAACCCCTTGATATATATATATATATATATATATATATATATATATATATATATATATATATATATATATTGCTCCTTTGTGGATTGACCGGGTTACTCATGGTTCCACGGTGTTTGTCATGTATGCACTCTTGGCCTAAATTGCATTGTGTGATTATGCATATCATCTGCACTTTATTTTATCACTTATTGAGCATTAGGCTCATTAGTTTAGGTCTTGTGATGTAGGTACGAACGAGCAACAGGTGAACAGGTTAAAGACAATTGATGAGGGATTTGCACGGGTGGATCTTGTGGCTGGCTGGGCTAGAGAATGAAAGGAAAAGTATTTGAAAAAGAATTTTGTAACTTATTCATGTTGTTTTTATTCCACTACATTTTATTCAAAGAATGTTATGGTTTTTGAACGTAAATTGATAAAGGTGAAAGAAAACTAAGAAAAGTGAAAGTAAAGCGATCGGGTTTTATGAAGGAAAAAGACCCTGATGTTTTTACGGAAAGAAAGTTTTAAATTTTACGCATTTAAAAAATACGGGATGTTATAATATTGAACGTATCTCAATCCACATTGGACGTCACTCAATGCCACATATGTTCTTCAACTAACAATGGACATCCCTCAACTTTACGATAGAAGTCACACAACACCACGAACGTCCCTTAACTTTATTGCAAATTTATTGGTTCGGTTAGTGTCGGTTTTGAATATGCCAAATCGAACTAAAAACTTATAATTTCAGTTCTTACAAAATAGAATCAAAGTTCAATTTTGAGAGTGTTGAAAACTAACCCAATCTGAACTGAATTGATACGTTCTAGCCTGGTTCACAACTACTAGGTCAATTTTAAATACCCCTAATTTTGACGATGATACTGAGCCACATATAGGGGTGGAATTGGTTCGGTTTGGTTCGATTTTATAGTGAATTGAAACTGAATCGACTCGGTTCGGTTGTGAAAATAAAAAACTGAAACCGAACTGAATCCATTGGAAAACTGATAAAAAATAAAACCTCGGTTTTCAGTTTTTCTCTGTTCGGTTTTTGGTTTTTTCGGTTCGATTTTTGAAAAAACTAAAAAATTTAGATTTTCTTAACTTACTGGTTTTCAAATAGTATAGACAATATTTGGTATGACGTTTATGTGTCTTTCATTTGTTAATTCATATAATTTATTATTTTAAATATTTATATTAAATTATGATAAATTGAAATGATATATTGATATGATGTAAAATCTAAATAATTAGATTATAATTTTATTATTTAAGAACGTTTTGTAAAAAAAAATTGTAAAGTGTAGTAGTAAATATTTGATTCTTGAAATTAGGTTAAATGAGTTGGTTTAAATTTATTTTGGTTTGGTTTGATTTTACTCGATTTTTCTTCATTAAAACTGAGAATTAAACCGAATATTTCGGTTATATTCGATTTAGTTTTAAATTTAATTTTTTGTCTTTTAAAACTGAACCGAACCGAGTAAAATTATTAAATTTGGTTCGATTACTCGGTTGCAACCGAACTGATTTCCACCTCAAGCCACACATGCTTATTTCTTAAAACAGAAGTTGTCTTCATCTATAAATAAGAAAGGAGAGAAAATTAAGTAAGAAACGTGATTTTTACAATAATTATAATGATTTAGACTTAATTGTTGATATATATAATTACTTATTTGCTCGATTAAGCACAAATATCCAAATTGTCATTTTATTTAAAAGTAAATTAATTGTTTTTAGATTAGAATTTAGAAATTGGGAAGAGGGCAGCTTTGTATATCAGCACCTTCATTGAAATGCGAACTTGCTACAGTTCGAACAATTTGAAATGAGATGCACATTCATGGCGGCGAAGGAGTTCTATTTAAATGCCACCCCCACAAGTGGAGGAACCTTTTAAAGGAAATTTGAAGAACGTTTCTCTACTTCTTCTGGCTTTGCTCTACTGCAACTGCTCCTCATATATACATGTTCTTGCCTCTTAGGTTCGTACGCAACTAGTTACCGACTGTTTTTGGCATTTTTTCCCCGTTTGTTATTAATTCATATTTGCGTTCGTGGTAATGCGCTCACTCGCCCACTTGCTAGTCTAATTTACGGTTTTTCTTTCTTTCTTTCTTTCTTTTTTTTTTTTCTATTGAAATTGAATGGGTATTTGCTGAAATCTGTTGCTTAGGCCGTGAATCTGGGTTTCTCTTCCCTTTCATACGGTTTCGCAAGCCGATCAAAAGCGAGGATCAATTTTACTACTCGGTATGCTCGTTATGGCCTTTCCTTTAGTATGGATTTTCTCTTTTATCGGTGAAAATTTACCTCGCTTGTCGAGTTGAAATTGAAGGAAATTCTAGAGAAATGTTGGACGCGTATTAGGTTACTCTTTTTCTGTTTTCCGGTATTAGAAGGAAGCACTAGGTCTTTTCTGGTTGGACTTCATTTGCCATGTTATGAACTTATGATTTCAATTACTAAGCAATAATATAGAAGGAAAATTTTGGAAGTCACTTCACATTTCACATTTCTTCGAATATGCAGCTTTGATTAGCTGAGCGGCTCATGAGCACATGTAATTCAGTACTAAAAAATGTCCCTCCTAAGCCGTTTCTTTTATAAGAGACCCCCAGATGGCTTGCTTGAATTTTTTGAGCGAGTATACAGTAAGCCACAATAACTGTTTCTATATTTGTTTATAGTTATCAACACAACTTTTACTTCGGTAGTATACTCACTGTTATAACTATTTGTCATTTGTATTTAATGATTATATGCAGTTTTCGATTCGTGTTTCTCCACTGAAGTCTTGCCTGATGACATGTATCAAATATATCTCCATGAAGTTATAAATGAGCTACATGAAGAATTTTCTGACTCATCCTTCCTTGCATTTAATTTTCGTGAGGGCGAGAAAAAAAGTCAATTTGCCAAAATTCTGTGTGAATATGATGTTACCGTTCTGGATTATCCTCGGCAATACGAGGGTTGTCCTCTACTCCCACTATCTTTAATACAACATTTTCTCCGTGTTTGTGAGAGTTGGCTCTTGCTTGGAAACCAACAAAACATTGTTCTTCTTCATTGCGAGAGGGGTGGTTGGCCACTCTTGGCTTTCCTTTTGGCCAGCCTTTTGATTTTCAGAAAATTGCATAGTGGTGAGCGGAAGACTCTTGATATTGTGCACAGAGAAGCACCTAAAGGATTTTTACAGCTCTTGTCACCTCTAAATCCATTTCCATCTCAGTTGCGATACCTACAATATGTTGCAAGAAGAAACATATCTTTGGAGCGGCCGTCTTCAGAACGAGCACTTTCTTTAGATTGCGTAATACTTCGTGCAATACCAAGCTTTGATTCTCAGAATGGCTGCCGACCTTTTATTCGAATTTTTGGTAGGAATAATCTTAGCAAGGGTGGTCTTTCCACCCAAATGCTTTTTTCCATGCCCAAGAAGAAAAAAACTCTAAGATACTACTGTCAGGTGATGTTCTCAGTGGACCATAAATTTAGTTTGCTCACATGTTTTTTTACAGAACAAGGTTCTATTGTCCAAATTGAGGCCCTATTTTTATATATTGTGGTATTAAGGAATATATTTCTTCTTGCAGGCAGACTCAGGCGTAATCAAAATAGATGTCCAGTGTCTGGTTCAAGGAGATGTGGTCTTGGAATGCGTGCATTTAGAATTGGAACCTGAAAGGGAAGTCATGATGTTTCGCATAATGTTTAACACAACATTTATTCGATCAAACATACTAATGCTGAATTGTGAGAACTTGGATATTCTTTGGGGTTCTAAGGAGCGATATCCAAAAGGATTTCGAGCTGAGGTTAGTGCACAGTAAGCATGGGTTGGTTTAAGCAATGTGATACTTTATTTAATATTTTAGTTTTTTCAATTATTTTTTAGGAAAATTAACAAAACAACCACTGTATTATAGGTTCAATGACAAGTTAACCATTGAACAATTTTTGCTAATAACTTAAACACTGAACTATAGAAAATGGACAACGCAAACATCACCATTACCTTTGAAAAAAATATTATCGCGAAGACAATGCTGGAACGTTATCTTTGAAATTCTAATTCTATTTTAGTTTTATGCTAAAATTGCAATAATTGAATCAATCTTATCGCGAAGATGATGCCGGAAGGCTTTGGCATGGTCTTCTCGTCATCGGAAACAATTCCCACGTTTTTAGTTTTCCGAACATCTCCCAGTGACTCACCTTTCTTCTCTATTTCATCCATCTAGTTCTCACTATCATCTTCTCTTTCCTCTTCTTGGTCTATCGTCGTCGTTCAATGCTCATCATCAATGTCTTACTTTTCGCAGGCAAAACATTGTCTTTTTGTAGCAGAAAGTAATTGTCCTGCGTGCGGTAAGTAATCTTTCCGTGTGCGAAGAGTAATCTTTTAAATCTGTTTAGTGGAAAGACAATGTTCCACCATCGAAAGACAACGTTTTGCAGCGGAACGATAACGTTTTTTTAATGAAAAATGTAAACGTGATGTTGGCTCCATTAATTTTTTATAGTTCAATGTTTAAGTTGTTAGCAAAAATTGTTTAGAGGCTGATTTGTCATTGATCCCATCGTACAATAGTTGTTTCGTTAATTTCCCTTATTTTTATTTGACTAGTAATCCACTTAAAATTTGCTTTTGAAATACCCATCATTTTAGATGTATCCATACTAAAAAATTTTGTTTTCCATGAGTTTTTTCCATTGATCTAAATTTTAGAAATTACCAAATTTAGGTTCTATTTGGAGAGGTTGAAAGCATCTCCCCTGCTAGAGCTCCCACTACAATTTTAAATGGTGAGGAGAAAGGTGGTCTACCAATCGAAGCTTTTTCCAGGGTTCAAGAACTTTTCAGTAATGCTGAGTGGGTGGATAATGGTGATGATGCGACATTGTGGGTACTCAAACAACTATCTGCCCTTGGAGATGTGAAAGAACTGTCAAGATTTCAAAGCAAAACAAGTTCACATTCATCACCTGTTGACTCAGAGGAAGAAAACTATTCGTCAAGTGCAAATGAGAGCTCAGAGGAAGTATTTGATACTATTCTCAATCCCTTACAGGATTCAAAATTAATAGTTTCAGATACAATAGAAACATCCTCGTTATCTTCTCAAAATTGTAGTCCTTATCAAGTGAAACTTGATTTGGAGCATGTTGATGAACAATCATTATCCACAGGTGAAGGATTGCCTCCTAGTTTATCTTCTCCATCACTATCTCCACTACCACCTACCATTTCTAGAGTAGTACTACCACCACCTCCTTTACCTCTTAACTTATCAAGTTCAATTTCTTCAACCCCTCTTGTTGCTACAGAATTACCTACTCCTATTGGGACTCCTATTTTTTCCAAAAATCTATTCTTATCCAAAGAACCTCCAAATTTGCAAGGTGATGCTACCCCAACTTTTCCCTTACCAATAGAACAACCTCTAAGATCTCCTCCTCCTCCCCCTCCCCCTCCCCCACCCCCACCAACTTTAGCTTATCCACAACCAAATACTCTAGACTATCGTCCTCCTCCACCTCCACCTCCACCTCCACCGCCACCGCCAACACCAAAAAACTTTCCAAATAGTGGTGTTGGGCCAACTCTCCCTTGTTCACCTCCAAAAGGTCCTAGTCCTCCTCCTCCCCCTCCCCCTCCACTGCCCAATGGAGCCAATAAACTTGCTCCATTTCAAAAGCCTCCTATTGCTCCTCCTCCTCCTCCTCCACCACCATTGTTGAGCACTATTGCTAAACCAATTGCACCTCCAAAGCCTCCTACTCCTCCTCCTCCACCATTGTTGAATGTTATTGCTAAACCAATTGCACCTACGGCCGGCCCGCCTCCTCCCCTGATTTCAGGTAAGCTACCACCACCTCCACCGCCATTACCACCAAAGTCTCTTGGTGCCCCCCTTCCCCAACCATTGCCAAAAGGTGGTGCTACACCCACTCCACCTCCTCCACCGCCAAAGCCATCTACCACTCCTCCATTATTAAGCAATGGTGCTCTGCCTCCTCCTCTTGTAGAGAAGGGCATGAGTGTGCGTCCACCTCCCCCTCCATCTGTTGGAAGAGGACGGATTTCTTCAGGACCAAACAGCCAAGGAAAAGGTCGAGTTATTAGTGCCACCATTAATGCTCCGAAGAGAACTTCTTTAAAGCCATTGCACTGGGTGAAAGTTACCAGGGCAATGAATGGGAGCTTATGGGCTGATTCACAAAAGCAGGAAAGTCACTTGAGGTTTGTGTTCAAATTTTATGTTTAGATTCTGATTAAAATATTACATCAAGATTTTATGGTCCATGTAATATTTCAGTTATTTTTTAATTGCCTGCTTGCATATTTAATTTTATGTCGAGTTGCTTTTGTTCCAAATATTTCTCTTAGTTTGAAGAAAACAAAGTGATGTCAACTTCTTAGGTTTGGACTAATTGATTGTGTTTTTCTTTTTTTCCTGTCTTTTTCTTCTCTTATTGTGTTTGATTGTACTGTTTTCATTCTCATCAATGTCTGGCCTCCTCTTATATTGTCTACTTTATTATTTTAGGGCTCCCGAAATTGACATAACAGAACTTGAAAGTCTCTTCTCCGCAACCTCTGTATCAGATGGAAATGCTGCTAAAAGTGGAGGTCGTCGTGGTTCTAACATAAACAAACCTGAGAAAGTACAACTGGTAAGCCATGCATATTTCCTGTCCTTTTTTCAATATCACTTCATTCTTGTAGTGTGTCGATTTTCATCTTTGTATTATGAATTATATATAGAAAAATGAATAAAAGAGTAAGCAAATAAACTATTGACTTGGGGAAGTTGGCAGAATCCTTAGCCTATATAATCTTGTAGAAGGAACAGAGATATCTAAACGTTAAATGGTTTTCAAGTAATCTGAATTTTGAAATGGTCCTGAATCAGGACATGGTACAGTTTTTTAAGCATACTCTTGGATTTTCTATTCTCTCTCTTGTTGACCTGGTGGTTTTGGTCTTGTTAATGTAATTGATTAATCTTCATTTGGATACACGAAACATAAATGAATAAAAAAAGGTGGCTGATGGCGTCATTACTTTGGCATGTAGTTAGTCGTTGTTACTGATTCCGTTGTTATTTATTTATTCACAGCCAGTTACCAACACTTGCACTTATACTCTAGATTTTACAAAAAATATGTTATTAAACACTTAATTTTTTATCTGATCTCTTTGGATGTGGAAAGAGTTGATATCTGTCCTTTGTTAAAAGACGTTATCTTTTCTTCTATGGTAGAGTTGGAAAGGTGTTTGTGTGACTATTGGTTCAATGCACTTATGTTTGTTTTACTGATACTAAACTTTTCTAATTTAAAGGATTCAGCTTTTGCTTCATTCTGGAGGAGCTCTAATCCTCCTTTTTGTTATTTTTTCTTTCTAATACTCTTTTGTTTCTTATAAAAAAATATGCATTCTTTCAGGTTGACTTAAGAAGAGCATATAATTGTGAAATAATGCTGTCAAAAATAAAAATACCTTTGTCAGATATGATTGTAAGTTCATCTCTTTCCACTCGCTCATCTTGAACCAAATGATAATTGTTTAGTTTTAGTATTATCTAATTTGTCCCTTTCTTAATTTACTGTTGTTCAGTAAACCCGTGTGTAGCTTTATAAGAGTTGTTAATGATATCAGGTTTATCTTGCCATATGAGCTGTCAATGTACATTGCTTTGCAGTAATATTTGTACTTTTACTTCATCAGGGGTAATGGGTCAATGAACTGCCAATTCATTCATGAAAAGGAAAATACTTTAGTCAAAATGATTTGGGATGAATTTCCTATTTTTACTCATAATTTTGGTCAATGTGCAAACTCTAAATAGATTTGCAAGAAACTGAAGCTGTTAACTAAGGTGATAGTAAAAGATAACGCAATCGCTACATTCTAGAAGTACCCATTTTTAAATAATTTTTAGCAAGAAATAATTACAAATGTCCTTAATTTAAGTTGTGCAAAATCATCAATATTTCTGCTCTTCCTTTCAATTTAGTTTAAAAATGTCTTCCATTTCAAGTTTGGTTGGATTTATTGAATTTACTCTTTGTTGTCATTTGGGGAAGATATTGACCAAACATGAAATTATACATGAAAGTGAAAAGTGGGTGGCAACATACAGTTGTAGTTTTCCTATATATTTCGGAAACAATGACATTAAAATGATGAAAATAGCATATGATTTAGGAATTAATAAGGCTAAAGGTATGGATAATTTTTCCTTTTTATATGTGGTTAAGGCATGATAATATTGTTGATGAGTGTTTAAGATCTTTCCTAGTTTGAATTTAAATAAAGGATAAATGCTTGTTAAATTAGATTTAATTAAAATAAAGATAATCTCTATCTTTGTTTTCAATTTGAGTTGTTATCTTATCTTTAGTTTGATGTTAGTTCAAAGTGAGATTGTTATTAAGCAATCCTCCTGTAAGGCCTAGATCTAAGTATGAGATATTCATATGAAATAATAAAATCTTCTTATTAATTTTCCTTCTCTGCTATTTTTGTTAAATAACATATAGTTTCCTCTACATCTTGTTTTGAAGAGTGGAGTAGTTTGCTAATAGAGAAGCATGATAACTGAGGAATGAATGATCTGCGGTAAAATAAGTTTAGGGGGTAAATAAAATTAGCTCATAGTGAAGCATGATAACAGAGAAATGAATGATCTCTGGTAAAATTAGTTTAGGGGAGCAGATAAAAAATGGGAAATTGAGAAATAAGAAACAAATGAAGTTCGGAAAATAGCATAAGGAGCGATCAATATTCATGAGAGAGAGGTCTGAAGAGTTTATAATTTATAATTTTTAAATTACCTTTGTTCAAACATAAATAGACGCCCATATCTTAACCGAAACTACTTTTGTCCCTATTTAGTTTTTTTTTGCAAACTGGGTATGAGTTGTAGATATTTGAAATAATTTTTATTGGATTCTTTTATTAGTGGCTTTTGTGAAGCTGAGGTTGTAGTTTTAGTTATTACCATTTTTTTACCTGTTTTTTCAGAATTCTGTTCTTGCTTTGGATTCTTCTGCACTTGACATTGACCAGGTCGAGAATCTCATCAAATTTTGTCCTACAAGAGAAGAGATGGAAACACTACAGGTTCTGTATCTGTCTCTAGCTTCCTCTATGGTTAACTAAAATGCTTGCATAAGTTCATATAATATCCTTCCTAAATCAAATCTTTTTATTTTTAGGTCAAGTGGGTATATATATAAACGCTTTAAGAATAGCTGTGTTACCTTTTTTACTTCATGAAGCAGAAATCATATTTTCTCTTCATTTTGGGTGTTTGTTTATTGTTATTGTTTTTTTTTTCTCAGATATCTTTTGGAAATGTTTAAGGGTACTAAGTGTAAGTGAGCTAAAGTAAAGAAGAAAAATGAAAATGGTTGAATGAGGCTTAGGAGTACTGAGCCAAGATGAAGAATTTCATTTTTCTTTTGATCTTATTACAAAAAAGAAGGCAGTGATATCATATAACAACAAGAAGTAAGCATAGAAGATCAAACACGCAGGATTTTTTATAAATAGAATTAAGTGAAATGAAGTTTTACAAGATTTTATCTCAAAAATGGATATAGAAGTGTTTAGATTAAATCTTACTTTTCAATTGAAAACTCGAGTGAAAAACATTAGAAGAGTGTTTACGATGCGTGAAAGAAAGATTAAGCCTACATATACAAAATAAAGAAATCATAAAATTAGCCTTTTATAGGAAACTGAATTAAATTTTGGAATATTGTCGTACACTTCTTTTTTATATTTCTTTTCAATTTGAAAGTAACAACTACTTGATTGATAGCTATCACCTTATTGGTGAAACAACTTTTTGTAATCATCTTTCATCAATACGAATTATATTTCTTTTAGAAAGAGGAATTTTAAGTGATTCTATTTTATAGAAACTTACAGTAACTTTAAATATTGAAGATTATTGTAATTGTGTCCCCATATAATTGTGTACAAAATTTGGCTATGACTAATAAAAAGGAAATTTGGTTCCCCATTAAACAACGAATGAGAATATCAATCAACATATCTGTAGGTATTAGTCGACAACCTACCTTAACACTTAAATATCTTAAAATCTCTTTATAGACCTTTTGTTACAATCGTAAACCTTGGATCACATTTTCCAATATTATTATTTGGATTTAATCCATCATTCTCCTACATCAGTTGTTTTTGGGCTCTGCTTGTATGAAGACTCAAAATTTGTGTCCACAGTAGAAAAAGTTTTCTACTCTTAGAGAAGACAAGTAAATGTGGCATTTCATATTCTTGAATTTTATGATTTCTAGCTTTATTTAGTCGCTAATCATTACAATGGTTAGATGACAAAAGCTTTTATGTTTCCTTCATGATTTCTAGGATTTATTATTATTGCTATTTTATAGCATTCACGATCTTTAATTTTTCGGATAATGATATAACTTCACATTATGTGAATAAGTTTGTATAATGTGGAACTACAGTGAGTTTCTTACATGAACATGCTTGAGTTGATGTACATCAATTTTTCAAGCTGACAGTTAAAATTTTCAGAATTATGCAGGTGATAAGGAGATGCTCGGAAAATGTGAACAGGTACTGCCTTTATCTGACATTTGTCGGGACAGTCGTGATATGTAACTTGAACTTTTAACAATATTAGATGCTGTGTATATTTTAGTTTTTCATGGAGCTGATTAAGGTTCCTCGAGTTGAGTCCAAGTTACGAGTATTTGCTTTCAAAATCAATTTTTCTAGTCAGGTACTTTATTTTTAGTTTTTTTTCCCATTTTCTAAAACTTATATTATCAGTCAATAGTTTGTGACTGTAGTTCTCTTTTTCTCTGTTACAGGTGACGGATTTAAGACATAATTTAAACACAATTAATGATGCTGCTAGACAGGTACTCTTGATATCAAGTGTTGTAAATTGATTTTGGTGATAAAAGATGTAGAATCCTGTATCATACAAAACATACAGGTAAAAGACTCTTCGAAGTTGCGGCAGATTATGCAAACAATTCTAACCCTTGGAAATGCCTTGAATCAGGGAACTGCGAGAGGTATCCGTTTTTTTTTTCTTTTCAGTTTTCAAATGATTTGTCAAATTTGGAGCATGCAAAAGACATTGTGTTTGTAATTTATAAAAAGCTAGAGGAAACACTTGTTTTGGTTTGTCAAATTATGAGCACTAGATTAACTGATGGAGTTCTTCGTAGGAAGAAATCCAGAAGTGTAGTATTCATTCAGCAAAAAGAAAATTATTACCTTCTTCTCTTTCATACAGAATCTATACTTTCCTCACTAACGAAAAATATTTACAATATTCCCCATCTCACCAATCATTACGATGGTGTTGATTTCACAACTCATTATTACCATGAGGAAACTAACAATTCAAACATGCACATAAAAATATAAGAAAAGGATTAACTAGGAAAAATAACTAAGCCATGCACACTATTTCGAAGTTTTGCGCGCACATGTATTTCTATTTTTTCTCGAATTAGCTAATCTCTTTGTCACGAAATCCTCTTTGTCATTTTAGATCGTCAATTGATGAACTCATGCACGACATAGTTGTGGCCTAAGCCCATAAACCCGTGATCTTTTAGTATTTAAGATCTTTTTAATATTTTATCTTATCTATTATTTTCGTGTTTGATTTTGTTACTCTTAATTTCTTAGATACACTTTATCTTTTTGTTACTTTTAATTTATGGCCTAAGCCCATAAACCCGTGATTATTATATTAAGAATTTCAAATCATGACCCGAATTCTAATTAAAGGGTTGTTGTAAACATTAATTAGAGACTTTTACAAATTTTGATATTAAATTATTCTATTTTCTTGAGAATTATTTCTCTAGTTTTTATTAATTTCTTGTTTCAAATACGAAACAAAATTTCCGCTGTACCAAATTGATATCGATCTGGTGACTGATAAAGATGCAAGTGAGCAACGAATCACCGACAACAAACAACGATTGAAATTTATTGATCAATGATTTGAAAAAATGGATCGAGAAATTAGTGAATTTTAATAAACCCTCTATAATCTTTCGCAGATAATAACTGCGGTGATTAACGAAGATTAACAGAATCGTCGAAATCAGAGGTTTAACTTTAGCGAATCGGGCGAAGAGTGAGAACTTGGCTAACCTTAGAGGACAATCTGGAAAACAAATTCCACTGGAAACCTAATGTGACTGAGGATGACGATCGATTGATTAGGGCTCGACCACCAAACACGGTGAGACCGGTCGACCACGGCACCCCGACATCGCAGGTGACCACAGGTGGTTTCACCTCAGGTTGGGGCGCGACGTCACAAAGGAGGAAGACGATTAGTCGATTAGGGTTCGGCCGACCACTAGTCGTGACTAGATCGACTAGCCATGGAACCTCGCGATCGATGATGACCAAAAGTGATCTCTCCTTGGATCAAAATGCGGCATCACAGAGGGTCAACCACTAGTTGCGACCAAAACGACTAGCCATGGAACCCCACGATCGATGATGACCAAAAGCGATCTCTCATTGGATCACAATGCGGCATCAAAGAGGCGAATTGCACACCTCCAATAGCGATTTGCACACGCACCTCCAATGATGACTTGCAAGATCTTTGCTCTCACGCACAATCTCGAATTAGGACCTTGTGAACCCAAGTCATTCCAAACCTGCCAGCGATGACAATGGCCGATTCACGACCGACAGAGCACCTCGGACGATCGGCGAAGGGTTCTGGCCAATGATAGAGGCAACTTCTATTCTGACGGAAATTTTTAGGCAAGGTAGTTAGGGTTTTTGCTTACCCAACTCGAAACCCTAACGAACGAACTTGACCTTTTTCCAGCTAAATCGATTAAGTGATTATCTCAACCGGCATGGGTGAAAAAATTTACGACGAGAATTAACTCAGATAATTAATTATTCGTTTGACAAAGAAGATAATTTTTCTTAAGACCTCATTTTCACTCGATGGCCAGATACTCAGGAAGTCAAGGTGAAGATGGATTTACCAAGTTTCGACAGTCAATGGAAAGCTTATTGCGATTTGAGAAACGCTAATGTGGTGGACAAATACAAATTTAAAGAATCAAACTTAATTTTTAAAGCATCAAATAACAAATTCATATTCTATCTAGGAGGAGTTTTTCGCAACTACAAAAGTCGAGGACGAGTTTTTTTTTTTTGAAGGAGAGGAGATTGATGTAGGATAGGGTTGTGACAAAAATCCATAAACCCGTGATCTTTTAATATTCGTTTTTAATATTTTATTTTATCTATTATTTTTCGTATTTAATTTTATTAGTTTTAATTTTTTAATTAGATTTTATCTTTTTGTAGAAGATTTATTTTATTTTATCGGATATTTCAAATCATAAGCTAAATTCTATTTAAAGGGTTATAGTGAACAATAATTAGAGACTTTGATATTGAATTATTCTATTTCCCTGAAAATTAATTCTAGTTTTCCCAAATTCTCTGTTTCGATTACGAAATTAAACTTCTCCTGCACCATGAACAAAGAAAACTTAAGTTGTGAAGTTGCGTCTCCCAGAGATTGAATGTGCATGTTATTAGCAAACAATAATGCTCCATATTGTTAGTATTGACTTGTTTAATATGTTTGATATGCATACACATCTTTATGCTAATGAAAGATAGTCTTAATATTTTTCTGAAAACATCCCCTCTTACTTCTTTATCTTGTCTACTTCAACATTATTTTGTTATCTTTGATATTTTCTTTTCCCCATCTTGCAGGCTCTGCCATAGGATTCAAATTGGACAGCCTTCTTAAATTGTCTGATACTCGAGCAAGAAACAACAAAATGACATTGATGCATTATTTGTGCAAGGTAGGTGTGGAGGTGCTTTCGTAGGTTCCATAATTCTGTATTCTTGGAAAGTAATCTGGACATGAAAGTTAAAAAAAAAAATTATGTAAAACACCAATTCATTATATAAAATAACAACAGGTCATTAATCTATGATATGTGACATTACAGAATTATGGAATCTATGATATGTGACATTACAGAATTATGGAAAATATGATGGACAATCAACAATTCATCAATTTGCTTTGATGATTTATGGTGTGTCTTGGGATGGGAGGCCAAGGAGACATACATGGTTGTTGAACATTCTTTGCCAAATCCTTTTATATGGAGCTTTTAGGGAAAACTCTCATTCTATGTTGTGGAAGAAGGTTGGGAAATCTAAAGTTGCTCATAGTGCGGTGTTCTTTATTTGAGCAGCTTGTTGAGGGGCTTTCTTACATTGGATAGTCTCAAAAAAAGAGGTTAAAAGGATTCTTATTATGTGCTTTTGTGTTTGAGGAGCAAGATACTAGTCAGTATCTCCTATAGCTTACTCTCTTTACAGGTGGATGGTGTCGGCTAAGAATCAATGAAGATTGTGAATGAACTCCCTCATAGTGCAGTCTTCTTAACTAGGGCAGTTTGTTGATCGGCTTTCTTATTTTTGGATATTCTAAAAAAAAGAGGTTAGACGTGTTCTGATATAGTGCTTTGTGTTTGATTGAGGAGGAAGGTACCAATCATCTTCTTTGCATTGCCAATAGACTTGGAGGTGTCTTTTCTGATGGCTAAGGTCAAATGGAGTGATGTCAAGGATGGTGACAACGTTTATTGTTGGAGTGGGGGAGAGTCGGATGTTAAGCTAAGAAGGAATTGGGTGAGTTGCTTCCTTGATTTGGCTTTGGTGTATCTAGAATACACACAGAAGGGTTAGTTTTTGTGAGAAAAAATTGGATTGCCTGGGAATATATTTAGCTTGGGAAGCACTTTGTTGTGTCGGAGAAGAGCTTAAGTTACACAGAATTTTGGTTTTATAGTTGTGGGGTAAGCTCTGTTTAGCTTTCTCCACCCTTTTTGTTGAGGATTGATAGAGATAATCTAGCTAAGGGTTAATTTATACCATTACAAGGTATATTAATATTGTAAACCATTTTATTCAAGAGCAAATTTATCTTCAAAGTGTTTATTATGTCAAGAAGCTGTTATACTTTACCTTACAAGGTTGAGGAACAACCATTTAGGACTACTCTTAAAATTACAACCTACAAAGCTTCTGCAAGTGAATGGATTCAAGGGGATGGTCATTTAATTGCCTCGTCTTCATGTTAGAGTTCTAGCCAACAAAAGAAATAAATGGAAGAAATTAGAAAAACAACGTGCCATTAAAAATTCCAATAATTCTTTTGGACTCAATATGAATAAAGTTCTTTAGGTGTGGAGAACATGGGCATTTACTATTTGCTTGTCCTCAAAGGAAAAGTTGAACTTAGTGATGGAAAAAAATATTGATATAGAAGTGGAAGAAGAAGCTGAATTTCTGGATAATGATGAGCCTACTTTTTTGGATGGAGATGAGGGCGAAAGGGTCTCATATATTACCCGTTGATTATTCTCCATCAAGACTCTCGTTCTCAAAGGTAAACATTTTCTGTACAAGTTAGAATCGCATTGACATGATAATTGAAGTTAAGAGCAGATCCCCTGCCACTTCTTAGAAGGTTTGGCAGATTAGAAGCAGGATGAAGCTGCACAAAATGAGGTCCGCAGTTCCTTCCTCTGCAAGGAAAAGTTTAAAAAGACCTAGTGGTTTGGGATATGTAGTTGATTTGAATGCTTGCATATTTTTTGAGATGATGTGCAATACTCACTCCAAGGCAGATTAAGTTACTTGTGAGTTTCATTGTTTCCGTTAGAAGATTATCTTCGTTTCTGTTTCAAAAACAGAAATTACTTGTGCACTACTATCAAATTTGTTTAATGCGGTTTTGGTGAAGAGTTTTCCATTAACAATTAAGTCATTTTGGACCTATTGGGGAAAGACGAACATGGGAAGTTTGGTCCTAGTTTTTCAGTGAAAGGTTGCAGAATTTACTGTCATTTCGAAATATTTCTCTCCTTAGGAGTTACCCAATCTCCTTTAAGATATCGAATATTGTATTGACTTTGTATCGAGGCTGCTCTATCTAATTTTCCTCCCCTTAGAATGAGTTGTAAAGAGTACTTTGTTATTCATGATTAAATCTCAATCTTTCCGAGTATAATTGGAGCTAGTCAAAATAGAATGATACTTGGCGTATATGTGGGGATGGTAAGGCCAATAGTTAGACCATAGTGACGTATTTGTTTCCTTTTACCTGTGTTATCTATGAGAAAATTTATGTGGCTTGACCATATTTTTGTAAATTTTATTTGAAGAGTGAATAATATCAAATAAGGATATGGCCTAATGAGGAGAGGAACGACCTTTACAACCAATAAAAGGCTTATTTGAATGGTTTTAAATGTTGCCGAGGCTATCAAATGCCCCAAATAATTTCATGAGTTTTGTACCAAATGTTACAGCCTTTTTCAGGAAAGTTTGTCATGATAATCTTTGATGACTTTTTGGTTTATATCTAGTGTGAACTAGACCATCTAATGCATGTGGGAAGTTCTATTATTCTTGGATCTCATAGGATGTTTATCAATACAAAGAACCGATGATAGGCCTCCAATTCTGCTTACCTATAAGAGAAGAGGGCAACTGAGGATAGAGGGTGAGAAGGATGTAGGAAGGAGTTTAGAAGAAACTGCAACTGTACAGCTGGGAAAATTAGTTGTACAGCTAAGAGGGTGAAGAGAATAAACTTTATAAAGGAATCTAAGGGGGAAATTGGTGGGATTCTGATGGAGAAAAGGTGTAATTACAGCGAAGAAAGGACAAATGGCGAGTAAAAAATACCATAGGTCCGTCAAAACACCGGCTCAGAAAATACCACGAGTTACTCACTCGGAAAGTAGACTACTTTACAGAGTATTTCTGGAGACAATATTCAATAATGCCAAGTTCTTCCTTGCTACCACCTTTTAACCTCCCAATAAACTACTCCACTAACCGTTAGTCTAACCACCATGACACATCATCCCAACAAAATACCAAAGCTACCCTTCTAAGCTAAAAGCTCCTTCTCCGTAACATATTTGTCCTTCTCCTCATTTCAATCTCATCATATTCATGAAGAGTTAGATAAGAGGCACTTCTGGCTCGGGACAGAAGTTTTTAAGAGTTGCAAGTGATTGTATTTTCATTTTGTGTTCAATAAAGGAAGTTCCTATGATTAAACATTCTATTTCTAATAAGAATGTACCAAAATTCTTATCAACTGCTTCTTTATGGTCATTAAAATCTTTCTTGTGTTTTTCATTATAAGGAAGTTTTTAGAATTGGTAGCAAATAAAATTGTAGAAATAAAGTAAGTTCACACGGAAAAAAAGAGTTGCCTCCAAGATTCTAGTGTTGGCTTGAATTTTGGTGAGATGAAAGTTTTATATAAACGATCAAATTCAGGAGAGGAATCTTTCGAAATCCTTATCTCCACATTATTATCCTTTCTATAAGATTGAGAGTGAAATTAGCAACCACATTATAATCAGCTAGACATTTGTGATTACGGTAATTTTCAGCTTTTCTTAATAAATTTCGTTTCTTATCCAAATAAAAGTTGCAGAAATAAAGAAGTGGACTCCATCTAAAGGAATTTTCATGCATTAGCTTAGCCATTTCCTTTTTGAAGAGATATACGATGATTGAGTCTAAGTACTCCTTAAGCTGATTGTCTTAAGAAAGGAAAATTGTAGTGCAGTGATAAGTGAGAACACTGTTTTGAAAGAACTTCGAGTACTTCTGTTGTTTCCAGCTTTTGAAAAGCTATTTCAGGAAGTAGATTCTTATGGTATTGGG
This sequence comes from Begonia loranthoides, assembly GCA_022433065.1. Classification (NCBI taxonomy): domain Eukaryota; kingdom Viridiplantae; phylum Streptophyta; class Magnoliopsida; order Cucurbitales; family Begoniaceae; genus Begonia; species Begonia loranthoides. Next base: position 5,951,537 of record CM039486.1, read on the forward strand.
ATGAGAGCAGCTTTATTGCAACAAGAAACTCATTAATGGAGGAGATAGTAAAGCACTTGTGAACAAGAGCTCTATGCTTTAGTCTAAACTACTAGTACAACGGGAAACCTATGTCACTGGGAAGGATTTAGGAGCTTGTTGACATTAGTGATCAGTCTTTTAGATTCCTTAATTCTCAAAGCATGCTTGCGCAAGCTGGATGACTTTCTTTCTTTGAAAAGTTTGACTTTGTCATTTAAGATAATTATGGGGAAACTGATAAAGTGGCAGAGCTTTGAGGTAGGATATCAAATGTGTGAATTTATTGAGGGCTGAAATTACTGCATTTGACGGTGTCAAAATTACTTGGATAAAGATTTTTCATGTAAGTAGTATAAGTATGATAGATGAGAGGACATGAGATTTTTTTTTTATTTTTTGTTTCGTATTTTCAATATTGCATCTCTTTGTAAAGGAAACAGACAAAATTCACAAAGAGAAAAATGTCACAGAGATGAATATGGGTGACTTTGGATGTCATTTTGGAGGAGATTGAACGGAAGAGAGATAATATTGGTCACCTCACCAGCGGAAAGATGGGAGAATTTTGGGAAATAAATTAAGAGGGTAATGTAAGTATTAATATTAGGTTAGTTTATTATAAATAAAAAGAAGGGAGAGGGAGTTAAGAAATATGAATTTTGATGAATGAAGTTGTTATCCTAATTGATTAAGGTTTTTTGAGCCATTGATATTGTTGCTAAGCTTGTGCTTAGTTTTATGGTTCTTGTTCTAGTTCTTTTATCGATATTGTCATAATGAAGTTTTATACTCATCAATGGTATTAGAGCTCCTCCGATTCTCAACTAGAAATGATGAGCAATGTCATCCGAGGGATGGGAGCCAATATAGAGAAGATTATGGGACATATTTCTTACCAGCTATCTGGCTTGCCTAGAATCGAGGAGAAGTTCAATCTCTTGCTGAAACTCTTGGCAGAGTTGAGGTTGCTAAGGGAAGAGTACCCATTCGAAGCACTGTCCGTCAAACTCTCATCTGGTGACAATGGAAAGGGAATACGAGACCTATGTCAAGGGAAAAAACAAAGGGAGATTTGTCAAAATGTTGAAAGACATGAGCAATTTTTTGGAGGATTGACACAGAAGCATTGGGTTCTGATAACAAAGATGGTCCAACCCTGACTTTTTTTTAGCAACATAAGAGCATTATCTCCAACCTTGTTTTAAAGTTCTTAGACATGTTATTCGAAGGAAGCAACTCTGGAAATGCCTCCTTACATCAGTCGGAATGACAACTCCAACAACAAAGGACCAAGTGAGATGAACCCACTGAGCGACACCCATAGTGTGTGTGCCCACAGTGGTTCTACTCGGTGTCACTGACTATGTCCATGGTCGACCGCGACTACAAGAGGGCATCGAGGGGCCATAGCGATATCAAGTGGTGTAATCTATGTACAGGACATGGTTGCACAATATCTGCCAGATAAGGAAAGTGACTTCTCGCCATCATAAGATGTTCGCTCCTTCCACAATGAATGTGTTTCAGATTGCTCTTTAAGGGGGAAGCATGGTGTTAGCTCTCCACCACCCCTGGGGTCTCAGCCCTAGCGAGCTACTTCATGGTGTGCGAGAACGTCACGATCTGTGGGCACTAGTGAGCCAAGAGGGGGCCTTGATGTCTCCATGGAACGGGGATTTCCATGGGACAGTATCGGTTGTTCGGTATTGCGCACCTCCTTCGCCGCAGAGGCTCGGATGTGGGATTGCTGTAGACTCTAATATTCCCACATGGTCGACCCGAGGTCAGGAACGATGCACACGAGGTCGACGCCACATCGAGAGGAAATAATGCTGACATTGAGGATCTCGTGGTTGGATCACGCTTGCTTGAGATGCACGTTGAGTTGCCTCAACATCTCGAGGCACGCATTTGGGTGGGAGTGCCCTCATACTCGTTGGTTATTCGGGAAGCGCGTACAAGGTCCCAGCATCAGTGTTAGCGGGTTTCGAGGGAGACGATCATGGATAGCCTCTCTCGTCGCTTGTTAACGTTGTTGCTTCCACATGTAGATTGGCTCGTTGGCTCGAGTAGGCTGGCTAGAATGTGCTGTGAATTCTGGCTCTGCATGGTATTGACCGCTAGTACTGTGACACTCGGCAAGGGAAGAGATGTCGTCCTTCAAAGATGACCTCTCGGCAGGGAAGGAGACTGGGGAGTTTGAGCAGTCAGGGGAGAGGAATTTTCAGGTTCTGTCCAGTCAAAACCGTCATCGAGAAGAGGAAACAACCTTGTTGAGTAGGTTCCGACGACTCTTCGGCAGTTCTGGACAGCGCCATATTGTTTCCCATCAGCCACAAGAGAAGGACATATCAATATTGAATTGGATTCAATGACCTTCCTTGAGAGAGTAAATGTCATTATATAAAATAAGTAGAAATTACATAGATTGATGAAAATCGGCAATTACATGAATTGCACTTATTTAAATAAGAAATATAGTTTGCAAGTTATCTATAATTATAATGTAATAATTGGACATTAATTCATAATATAACTATCATCTTTCTCAAACTGATGCTGGTCGGTCAAGAAATATCAATTTGCTTTCAAGAAACTGATTACATTTTCGTATCATAGCCTTTGTGAATATGTTAGCTATTTTCATATCAGTGAAAATATGATGTCATTTTCAAAGGCTTGTTGTATAGTGGCAATCTACTTCGATAAGATTTGTGCGCTCATGGTAAATAAGATTAACAATGAATAAAGATTTTAATAGCACTAGTATCATTAGCATGGAGCAGAGTGGATGCAAATTATGGAAATTCAAGCTTAGAAGTCCACAGAGCCAGAGAATCTCAAAACAAGCAGTAGACATTGCACGGTATTTCGACTCAGTTGGAGATTTTGAGATTCGATCTAGTTTTTTTACTTCTTTACGAAATTAGAGAACTGGCAAGAAACAACATACACTTGGGACATATTGTCAAGTATCAGGACAATCTGCCTACTAATTAGGATCATTATAAGCAACGAGATGAGTCAGAGAACTAGATGAGTAGAATAAACCACGTCTAGATGTTCCTCGAAGATATCAAATAATATGATAAACAACTAAGTGGAGGTGACACACATTTTGCATGAATGGACTAACTTGCTGAACAATAAAAGATATATCAGGCTACGCAATCGTTAAATTATTCAAGTTATCTACCAACTGATAATAGGCTATAGGATCGAAAAGAAGATTACCTTACTCGCTACAATTCATTATGTTAACTTCCAAAAGAGTATCAGTAGACAACATTTTGAAGACCTACCAAAGTAATTAAATCTTGTATATTTATATTGATTCCTGAAAATACCAAAAAAAATAGTATGAACTTTCCAAGAAATAAATAAGAGGATCAAAAGCTTCATATGGAATGCGGTCTAGAGATAACGCTGCAAATAAATGATTAATATAGAATTCATTTTAGTGATGACAATATTATCAACATAAACAAGAAGAATAACAACTCCTTTACATGTTATGCAAAGAAACTAAAATGAATTATATTCACTTTGTTTGAAGGAAAAATCAACTAAGGATGCTCGAAATTTATTAAACCTAGCCTGAAGAGCTTGTTTCAATCCATATAGAATTCTCTTTAGTTTACATACATTCGAAGAAGACGACGAAGACATGCTTGGTGGCAAAACCATGTAAATTTTTTCTTTGAGTTCATCATGATGAAATGCCTTTTTGATATCCATCTAATGAAGAGGTTAACCTTGTGAAGCAGCAATGGAATTGATAGTTCGTACTGTAGTCATGTTAGCAACTAGAGCAAAAGTTTTTTTATAGTCGACTCCATACTCTTGTTTATTACCAATAACAACCGATCGTGCTTGAAATCGATCAAGAGAACCATCAAAACGAAGCTTGATCGACTAAATCCATTTACAACCAATTATCTTAACATTAGGTGGAAAAGTAACAACATCCATTGTGATTATTTTTAAGAGCTTGAAGTTCTTTAGTCATTCCTTTACACCAACACTTATGTTTTACAGCTTTTAAATAACATGAATAGAAATTGAAGACAAATACCGATCAAAACATTACTAACTCTAGAAGAGAGTTGAAGAATTATATTTGTAGTAAGATGAAGCATGATAGGAGCATTGAGCAGGATCAGATTCCGTGTCCCAAAAAGGCTCGGTTGTGGTCGCCAGCTGCGTCTGGACTCCTAGGTTGGTCGGTTTGGTCATGGCCAACGACCGGCCGGCCAAACTCTAGGTGACTGGTCTCCTTCTACCATATTAGGGTTTGGTGCTGTATTTTATTAGTTCTCTCTCCCCTTTTGCTTGTCGTTTTCTCAGTATTCATCGGATTCACTAGGATCAAAACGTTAAGTCACTCGGTTTTGTCGCTCCTCAACAATCACCGTAGTTATCCTCTGTGGAAGATTACAGAGGGTTTTGTGAATTTCATTGATTTCTCGCTCAATTTTTTCGAATTGTTAATCAATGATTTTAAATCGCTATTCGTCGTTGGTGATTCGTTGTCCACTAATACCGTCGTCAACCATGAGGTCGAGGTGATACCAATTTGGTGCAACTGAGGTTTTGTTTCATAAATGAAATAGAGAATGAGGAAAACTAGAGAATAAACTCTCATGGAAATTAATTCAATATCAAAGTCTCACCCTTTAATGTTTATGACAACGCTTTAAGTAGAGTTATAAATTAAACGATTAAAATAAACAACTAAAATTAAAAGAAGAAATAAAATATTAAATAACATGGCTCATGAGCTTGTACTACATCAATTATCCTATGGGCTTGAAGTCGGATCACCTAATGGGATGAGTGGAAATTATTTGCATGAATTTTGGAGAAGTAGAACAAATCATGACCTTGAGGACAAATTCAATTTCAAGGAAGGAGTATTGTTGGAAAATAAATTAAGAGTGGTGCAGTGTAAGTTTTGTTTCATAATTGAAACAAGGAATACAGAAAAAACTAAAGAATAAACTCTTAAACAAATAATTCAATCTCAAAATCTAGGTTTTTATGTTTATCACAACCCTTTAAATAGAAACATAAATTAAACAATTAAAATAAAATAATTAAATGACTCATGGACTTGATTGACCAACTTAGGCCTGAAGACATGCTACTTCAATGAGGGTAATTTATGTATTAATTTTAGGTTAGTTTATTATAATAGAAGAGAGGGGAATGAGTTGAGGAATATGAATATTGATGAATGAAATTGTTATCTTAATTGATTAAGGTTTTCCTAGCATTTGACATTGTTGCTAGGCTTGTGGTTAGTTTTAGGGTTCTTGTTGTAGTTCTTTTAGCGTTTTATTGTTGTAATGGAGTTTTATACTCGTCAGAGACCTTTGTAAAAAGATGTTCTGTTTGCTAAGTCTCTGATGGACAATTACAAACCACAACATAAACTCATAATAATATTTTATTGTTGCTGTGAGAATCTTTTTAACATTGAAGTTATGTAAAATGTTATTAAAAAGCTCTCCCATGTGCAAAGCATATTGATGCCCCCCTGAAGACGTCTCACTGAAAGCGTCTCAAGGATGGTGGAATGAGGTGCCTTCACCCAGATGTACTACAATGGTAGAATGTGACGAAAAGGACACTTTAAGAGGAAAATAGCCATTCTTGTGCCAAATAATTGTATTTTGTGGGATACTTTGAGATTCGTAATTGCAAAGTGGGTATAGACTTATATTGTCTTTTTAGTTCTTATAATTGGAGAGACATGTCAAAGTCTTAAAATGTAATCTTGTTTTTCTTTTTTAAATGGGTATTGTTTTTGTTTCCCTTTATGATGGATGTTTCACATCTTAATGCATATTGGAAAAAAGGAAAAGAGCTTTTCTCTGGTGAATAATTGCGGTTTCTGTTCATGAAAGATACCCATGCTCAACTTTTCCTCTAGGCATTTTTCTCTTTCTCGTACACTGTTGCTTAAGTTGGCTCTCCCTATCTTTTTCTTATTTCTGTTTTCCTTCTCTATGACCTCTTTGTGGGTTCTCTTTTTGTTGACTCCCTTTTCCTTTGCATGGATTTCATATATTTAGTACTGGGTATCGCATGACACTTGATCAATTGATTTTGACTTCATTTAGCTCCTTGCGGAGAAAATGCCAGAGTTGCTGGACTTTGATAAGGATCTTCTTCATCTTGAAGCTGCCTCTAAGGTATGATTGCATGTTGTTAAGTTTGCCGTCTATTCATACATCTGTTCTGTGATTGCATGTTCAAATAATGATCCTTTCTGTCAACTTTTTGTAAAAAATGACTAGATTCAATTGAAAGCTTTGGCAGAAGAAATGCAAGCTGTGAGTAAAGGACTTGAAAAGGTTGAGCAAGAACTTGCTGCTTCAGACAATGATGGTGCTATTTCTTTTGGTTTCCAAAAGGTTTGTAGCATTAAATTTATTTGGCGGTTCGATAAATACAATCTCTTGTTTTCTCTGTTGCTTTGATTACTTAAGCTTAGTCCATCTCTATGGTTTCTTTTAACTGTTCCAAACATGTGAATCTTACTAAACAAAATATAGTTTGTTATTATGATTTGAATAGGCTAAGCTGATTCTCATCCTAATATTACTATGGATGATAGAGAGGGTTATGAGTAAAATAAGAACACTTTTGACTTGAAAATTTAATCTTGAAATGCTAGTATTGTAAAGTACGAATAGGGTGCATTAGCATATGCAAAAAATATCAGGTATCAATGGCATAGTTGTATTATTGTATAATAAACTGGTATTGGATTCAATATTCTTATTTTGGTACTAATTATTAGAGATTCATGCATGTTGGATGATTATGCATTTGAAACTAAGGGTTATTTAAATCATTATATAGTTATTAGTTTCATCTTTGGTTTATAGAAAGGGCAACAATAATGCACTAGATGGCAAAAATTCATGTTTTTTTTTATGTAAGAAACGATTTGCATTAAAAAGAAGAAGTTATTAATAAGAGATGAGAAGAATCCCTCTATTCTTAAGAAGAAACACATGGAAACATTTAAGAGTATAATAATTTCTCTACGGTTAGAGAGACTCTAACTGAATGATTTTAAAAATTTTAGAACTATAAACTTATTTAATGATAAAATTCTTTATAGTATAAAATTGTATACTCCATATTTCCATCCAAATCCGACTAAACATCGTTAAAAACACATAAAAGAGGCAATCGAGATTGATTGGTATGAACATTTTTTTCCTTTGAGGTTGATTTCTACTGGGCAGTCCATTTGAGGGATCTGATGTAATACTAATTCCTAAATCACTTCTTTTTTTCCCTCCAAATTACTCATTAATGAGCTCTGAGAACTGAGTTTGCATCACAAATTTTAATGACTCCAGGTGCTTAAAAATTTTCTTGATACTGCCGAAGCTGAAGTAAGGTCACTTATTTCCTTGTATTCCGAAGTGGTAAACCTTTTTTCACGTCATTAAATGTAACTTTTTAGTTATGATTTTCTGTTGTTTATTTATTCTCTAATGTGGGTAAACATTATTTTGCAGGGAAGGAATGCAGATTCGTTGTCCCAATACTTTGGGGAGGATCCAGCTCGCTGTCCATTTGAACAAGGTAAAACACACCCACTTAATTTTTTTTTTAGTTTTCTTCTAACTCCGAGGTGTCACATACAATATTTAGTCAATCATTTCCTATCTTCTTCAAACTCTGCTCCATTAGTTCATCCTCTATCAATCTGACTGGTAGCAGCTTCAAGTCACTCCTACTTTTAGTTATACTTGTTGGTTGATTTTGTGGACTATTTTATGAGTAATGTAAATGAGAACTCTTCAATAGCTAATCATGTTAAAAAACGATGATTAAGCCAAAGTAACTCCAACAATGTAAATAGGTTCTATTTATTACATGGCTGTTTTGAGTGATGTTGTTTTTGGTCGCAGTCACGCAAATCTTAGTTGTCTTTGTTAAGACATTCAAAAAGTCCAAAGAGGAAAATGAACGACAGGCTGACGCTGAAAAGAAGAAACAGGAAAAGGAGGCGGAAAAAGAAGCTATGAAAGAACGAATTATAGCTAAAGTAAAATAAGCTCACCAAAAACTCGGAAAGCTAAATTTCCAGACAGGCATTGCTAAATTTGATGCACAGATTGGTCAGCCAGTCACTCATAAGCAAGTAGTCAGAATTCTCGTGATTAGTTTTTGAAGAAAATGGTGTATAGATTCCATATTACCTCTCCCTTGAACAAAGACTAGTAAATTTTAGCTTTTCTACTTGCTTATGAATATGAATGCTTTTTAAATGTTCTTGCATTCAGATGCCTTGGACTGAAACACTGTAAGTCTAGCCAGCCCGTCATGGCTTGTAAAGTTGTTGTACCATTATTTTGTATGTCCATAGCTTAATATAAATAGGTTGGTTTATTATTTATGTTTATTGCCATGTTAATCTCTCCCCCTCTCTCGCAGTGAGGGAATGATGTAATATTACACTTGTTCAAACGTAATGGAGTCAAAGAAAACGATGCTCGTCACTCTGATTTCTGAACTTAAAATTCCACCTCTTTAAGATAAGATTTCTCCTCTTCAAGAGGTTGAAACGAGAAAGAGATGGATCTGATACAGCAATCCAGACGTTGCAGAGATTTGAAAAAAGAAAAATAACTTTCTATTCATTTTGATAACTTGGACCGAAAAATTGAATTCGAATTCTGTAAAACCATCGCAGCTGGTCCTCACTTAGAAAAGAATAACTGGCGGGTTCTAACATAATTTCATGCCGGCGTAATTATTGTATTTCTAGTTAGGACTTCTTAATATATACCCTTTTTCTTCTTCTAGTCATTCAACTTGGTCTAGACGATGCAAAAAGGGTTAAGACGATTAAATAAGTGAGAAGGGTTGGAAGATAAACAGATTTTGCACTAAGTAAACGTGGGTGATGGCGACTCGTACATCTAATCCTACATAATATTCACTTACTTTTACTCAACTATATTCCATACTACAGTATGAAGATAAAAATGCTGGTTTTGCAACACCAGCTATATGATTCAATCATATTCCATGGATGTTCGTATGATTTAAAAAGAAGAATTGATGTATCATAACCATTGATTACAGATCAAATGATCCCCATTACTCGTATAGATTCCTATTATTGCCCCGACTTTGCCTTCAGCGGATATATGAGTCGGTTTGGAGGGGATGCAAATGCTTTAATGTCTATTTCTAATGAATGATACCTGCTTATTGACCAGTTTGTGTTTATATTGAATGCCATCAACACAACGCAATCACAGTAATTAGCCCTATATTTAACCTCATAGACACCCGTTTAATCATGCTCGCATTTGTACTTTTTTCTCAGAAAATGATGAACCAAAATCACGATTAACTAATTGAAACATTAAAACATGGGAAGACTGATACCAACGCAAAAGTTATGCGGATTTCTACTTCCCCATCAAAGGTGTACATAAATGGGCTATTAGTATTACTTGGAAAACCAAAAATATGCCCTTTTAATTTAAATGACACTTCCACTATGTGTACTACATATGACATAACATAACATGATGTTATCATAACGATGGAAATATACACGAACTAACATTAGATTAGAATGTAACTTCGTCTTTCAAGAAATCAGGCTTCTTGATAAGTAAAAAGTGAATCTACACAAACAAAATAATGTGTTGAGTTTGATACATACTACGATATACAAATTTTCAAAGCTAATTTACAGTATCATAATATAGAATAAATCATAACTAAAAGAAGTAAAAATACATAAACTGCGTGAATCGATTACAGCTTAAATCCCCAACCAACAACAAAGATTAAAGGGATTAAATCAATAGACAAGTCTCTCGCTATCCACATAAAGATATATGTGTATACGTGCTCATCAAATTTCAAAGTTATAAGATAATTTAATATTCCTTATTCTGAATTTCATTTTGCACAATCATTGTTTACTTGCACCTCATAAGATAATATATTTGATGATGACTAATATCTCATTGTAATAGACCTATTTAGTCAATATAAAAAAAAAGAAACACAGTAAGGAATACGACCTGGGTACGTTTTGTCTTGGGCTATACTGGAACATTGTGAATTTTCTCATGAGTTCGGTTCCACAAAAAGGCTTGCCTGAGGGTGCAATCCAGCTTCTTTTAAAGACATGAAATACTTCTCTGGGCCATAAATAACTCGAGGGAAGTTAGAGACGAGGCTATAATCCTCAATCTCTAAACAACCCAAAGAATCAATATAGTCATATATAGACTGGATAATAGAAGAGCTGTAAAATCTCCTTTCTTTTCGTTCTCCAGTTGGAAACCGCACCAAAACCTGGTTTGTCAACAAAACACAAACACATAAGGTTTCACAAATATCTTTTCTCACTAAAAAAATGAATATGCGACAAAAATAGGTCACTGGGATCAATTAAGTGTAATGAATACTACATAAATAATTTAAATAGCGTGTCCATTCTGATAGGAGGAATCTAATAGCACCCAACAAAGATTATCACTGGCCACTTGATCATAGAAAGTGCAGCATTACGTTGTTGCCAGTTCACAAATTTGCCAAAACACCATCCCTTCAAAGAATCTTTAGTTTTTTGTTTTCTCTTCCTTCTCAAAGGCGTCAGTTAATAAGGGTACTGCATCCCGTTGAGACACCCAAGGTTTCCCCAACCTAACAATAGGCATTAGCCTTAACCAAAATTCCTTACTGAAGTCGTGTTGAACCATAAGATACCCATTTGTTTCCTCATTCTTTTTTGGAAAAAGAAAGATTAACAAGTTTGGAGAGCATTATTAAGGGCCTATCCTCATAATGAATGAATGAGGTAGTCTGCTACTGCAAGCAAGATATTGACAAAAAAAACAGATGAAGTAGCATAATGAATAACATAAAAGACAAATATAAACAAAAATGAGTAATTACGACAAAAACAATAACAGAAGAGAAATTGTACTCGTGTCACGTTGGGTCCTTTTTCAGGTTCCGCACCAAGTGACATTGCTTTCTCCTGCCGTATTCTAACCCTAGCAGCCTCTTTCTCGGCAGCTTCAAGAGCTGCTCTTGCATGAGCTTCTTCTTCCTCCTTCTGTTTCCTCTCAGACTCAGCAGCTTCTCTTTCCTGGCGTTCTTGTTCCTCTCTCCTCTGGCGTTCCCTTGCCTGATGTTTCAAAATAAAATTAAAAAGATCATATGGTGAGTCAGGGAGTTATATTATAGACAATTACAAAATGAAAAGAAAAGCTCTATTCTAAATTGGAGTTATAATTAATTATTATTTCAAACCAAAAAGAAGTCCAACAGCATACTTGATCAGCTTCAAGTGCTGCTCTGTAAGCAGCATCTTGCTCCTCTCTCAAGCGCATGTTATTTCTTCGTTCTTCTGCATCAAGCCTTGCTGCAACGAGAACTGGGGCACTGTCTTCAAGAACTTTCTGCAATATTGCAAGCATTTCTTCCACAGATTTTGTTCCCTCAACCTGCATACACAAGAAAGGAAGTGTTGAGACTCTACAAATAATAAATAATTTATCGTTTCAATCAAATTATAATTGAAAAGCCAGAAATGAGTAAGAAGGCCACAATCGCAGTATTTTCTTCACTAGTATTTAAAAACTTCAGAAAGACATTCGTATTTTGTGTGATAGAAGAAAAATATTTAATGAAGAACAGAATAAACACCGCAAAAGTGAGGAATAGAAACTGATAATCACAAAAAACCTTAAAATAAACACTAAATTTTGCAGGGATTAAATTATTCAAGTACTTGTCCAGATAAGCCTTCTAACATGTTATCATGCACAAATCATATCTCTGTGATTGTACTTCTACATCGTGGATCATCTCTCAATACTTATCGCATGTTTAAATCTTAAAATATTTTTACGCATTAGAAGTGGATGCAAAGCAGAGAAATAAGACCATGACAAATAATTCCTTCCCTCTACCTGCAAAAGATATATAGCCTAGTTGTAAGACAATGTCATTAACTCATTATTACGTTTTAACATCTCCCAGCAGTAATTCATATGTTACGACCTCAGGCCTACATCATACCTGCTGGAGCAATGCGATTCTTTGATTCGTTGCTGCCATGACCACAGCACAAAATGGAAAACGGGAAGCTTTCAAGCTATTGCTCATCTTGAAACCTTCACTGTTCCGTATACTTCCTCCCCATGACACGAAATTCTCGTTCACGAACGCTGCTAGAATCTCCGAGCATAGAGTCCTCTGACAGAAAAAAGGCGTGTCTGGATGATCTGGCGAGTGCAGGTACACAAACAGTAATTTAAATTCATTTCTTGACCTTTGCAACGCGTCCATAAACCCTTCATGCACAAAATTTGGACGATTCGTCCCATAATCCCTCTCAAAGGCTGCCACAAAATTCATCGCTTCCGATGCTGCTGCAGACACGGAAACCAAGGGAGCGGACGAATTAGCATTCCGGCCCGAAGCAGAGCCGAATCCAATCATCCCTAGGGAGTACGAAATTACACCACCGGCAGCCCATAAGCCGAACCCAACCACATTAGATACTAACCCTAAACTACTAGAAACCACAGAAATCGGAAGCGTTATAAGTTTCCATGCCAAACCAGGCCCCGCCACCGTATTCTCGACCGACTCGGATCTATTTAGGGCTTGTGACGATTCAGCGCCAGAATGCGCGATACCACTGGAATCATCAAAGCCAGTACTCATCTCCGCGGCGCCAAAAGTCTCAGGACGGTCCGAATCGCCAGTGAAAGAGGAGATCGCAAGCTCGAGGTCCCAGCCATGAGCGGCAAGGATCTCCGAGCAGAAATCGGGATCTTCTACGCCTGTTATTGCTTGAAAATACGCTAATTTGTCAGCTACATCAACCATATCTAAGAAAAACTCAACAGCAGACTAAACACTTGAGGATCTCCTTCGAAATCTTTGATGGACCTCTGTCTCTCTCTCTCTCTCGATCGACAGAACGAACTGGAATGTTCTTGAGAGAAGTAACGGCGGCTATTGATTCAATTCTACAACCACCCTGCGTGGTGTTAGAGGTGACAAAAGAGCCCGCTGAGAGTCCGAGACTGAAAAAGTCCACTTGATTAAAACTAGCGAGCGAGTCAATCGAGCTGAGCCCAACGAGTCAGTCGAGTTTTTAAGTAGCACTTCTAAAAATTTTCAACTTAAGCTAACATGCAAGTAGTGAGTTGAGCCAAACGAGTCAAATTTCATCGAGCCAATGGTAACGAGTTAATTATACATAAATATTTTTAATTTATATTAATATAATATATATTTTTTAAAATTTTAATTATGAAAATTATAACAATTATTTATTACAATTTAATTATTTGAGATAATTTCGATAAAAATATATTTCATATTAATATATCATTATAAATATTTAAGATAATAAAAAAATTTTAGATGAAAAAAATAAAAAAGTAAATTAATATTTATAGAAGTGAGAAAAAAAAGAATATGAAAAGAAAATGGTGGAGCAACATTCATGAAGATATTTTTATTATTAGTACTTTAGTTGCATGAATTTTGTAATATTATTTGATTTTCTATTAAATACAGTACATCTAACATATCCACATGACGTAATTGTATTTCTAGCAATACCCGAGAAATAGTATAAACAAAAACCATTGATTGAAAAAATTTGCAAATATCATATTTTGCTAAATTTTATATTTCAATGATTAATTTCTAGTTAATTATTCTAATTAACAATGAAATTTATCTAAAATAATTTGGTTGAGAACAAAAAAACTTACTTGTAATGATGAGTATTAGTTAAACAACTTACTTTCATCGATGAAACTTTTATTTTGACATTTATACAAACATGTGGGTTGCATTTGAAGGTAGAGGTGACAAATGAACTGATCGAGTCTGAAAAAATTCGGCTCACCAAACATAGCGAGTTACATGTAAACAAACGTCATACATGAAAGTAAGATTAGAGAGTATCTTCATGTGTTTATATCTAAACACTATCTTATAAAACTTAGAAGATTCCAATTGAGTGAATAATATTACTAGAAGAACAATGTAGCAATGTTATCACTTAAAAATGGAAATCCAAGATATTCCAATTTTGTCTCGTAATTTCAAAATCAAACTTCTCTTAATAACACTATTTCTAACTTCAATCACTCAAGTTATCACAGTGTCACATGGACTACTTATCGTGGTTTTTGAATTCACTACTTTTCGACCTTTAGACGAACTTTAAGGGCTATCTCCTCCCTTATCTCGAAACGTTATGAATTCGGCCAGATTGAAACATTAACTAGGCCTTGCATGTGTGCTGAGATCTCGATTGCAAAAGAAGTCAATGGTGCCATTGGAATGATTCTCTACTAAAGGGATCGTTATCTCAATGGTCGTGATTCGTGATTGGTTCATGATTTCACGAGTGATTCATAATTGGCTATTGTTCTTATAGTGATTAGTAGCTCTCTCATAATGCTACAATTTTACGAGCTTATTTTCAGACAGTTTCTGCCTAGATGTTTCTTTATATAACTCGGAGCTTGATGAAAAAAATTAGTCTAAGTTTAGAGTATAATATTTCAAGATGTTTTCAATTTCTTAAACTAAGTCTTTTACAAATAGAATTTAAAATTTTTAGATGTCATCAATTTTAGTATTATCATCAATTTCTTCATCAAATCCAATGTGAGTTTCTTAAGTAAGTGTTTTAATAAATTTCTAACTCAATTTCAAACTTTACTGACAAAGTTAGAAATTGATTTAAAACAAATTGTTAAATAAAAACAATGTAATATATATATATACAATAAATTTAATAGATAAATTAATGATAATATCCAAAATACTAATAGTTAAAAGATAGAGATTCCGTTTGTAAAATAAAATAGTGTATAGCCAAAATTGGATTTTAGCGAATAAATGAACTCATTGAGATAAGAAATTTAATCTTTTTAACCATTTCACTTGGTTTTAAATGAACTCATGAACTACTTGGATGCTATATGCTATCTTCCGTATTGATGCCTCCATTTCCAAAGTCACAAAAACACGAGTTATGAGAAGTGTAAGATTGCTTAATTTGAACATTACCCAATGATTTTTCTGGAAAACAAAATGCATTTATAACCCATCAATCTTTCCTCTATTTCATCAAACACATCAGCAACACAGGCACCTAAGGTTAGGTGACAGTGAGGACAAGGATCATCGCTCTTTAATCGAATCCAGATTTCATTTCTGGAATAAATTGAGATTTTTCTTGAATTAATTACAGTTCAAAAATTTAATATTTTAGAATCTTAAATGAGTGCTTCAATGTTTAATGTTGTTTGAATCATCATAAGCATAACAAAACATATTTCTAAATTTATCTTAAAATATAGATTTAAAGAGTCTAAAATAATTAATTTCATGAAGATGGTAGAATTAATTTTGGTTAGGAGATTAATTAAGTTGGATTAAAAACGGAGTGTAAGTAGAATTAATGTATATTACATAATTTTGCCATGAAATGTTGAATTCCCTGCAATACAATTTCAGTGTAAATTTTAAATACTAATTAATTAATTAGCACACACCAAAAAAAAAAAAACGAAATATTAAGTAAATAAATTTAAAATAAAATAATAATTAGAGAAAATGACAAATCAACCATCGTGGTTTGCGGTCAATGACAAGTCAACCACTGTGGTATGTTTTCTAACAAGTTAACCACCAACGTATGTGAAAATGACAAATGCACCATCGCTGTCCGTAAAAAAAAGCTGATGGCCCCACCATGTATGCCTGGACGCCAATTTTGGCCTGCACGCCGCGGCGTCCAGGCCAAAATGATTTTGAAAAAAAAAAAAAATTATACTTAAACCAATTTCGCCCAAATTTCAAGCCCTAATCTGCAACTCTCGATAGACTTGCGACGAGGAGTGCGACGAGGAGAGGAGCTGCGTGCGACTAGGAGAGGATCTGCGTGCGACGAAGAGAGGAGAGGAGCTACGTCCGACGACGATTTGAGGTAGATTTGTGTGTATATGTTGATGATTTGAGGTAGATTTGTGTGTATATGTTGATTTGAGGTAGATTTGTTGCGTTTCTTCGAAGTCTCTATGAGGGTCGGCGTCGGTCACATTTCCGCGGCGTGCAGGCAATTTTGGCCTGCACGCCGCGGCGTCCAGGCACTTTTGGCCTGGACGCCAAAAAAAAAAAAAAATGGAAAACTAACTGAGACATGTTGTGTGGGTTATTATATTGCAGGTTGGTGAATTACTCTCAACTATCAGAATGCAATCCCGGACTAAGAAATTGACCTCCAAGCGTGGGAAGGCAACGATGGAGGCAGTTGAACCCGTTCAAACTGCGGCGTTCGAAGCCGATGTAGTGGCGGCGGTGGAAGAAACCGCTGAGCCTGAAGAAGGAGAAGCCGGCTGCTCCAGCGACCCGATCCAACCCGTTCAAGTGGGTTCAAGGTCGAAACTATATTGGAACCGGAATTGCAAAGCACGGTTCGTAGAAGATATCCAACGCCGTACCATTATTGTGTCCAAGATAGTAGATTTGGACTCATTCGCAGGGATGGGAATTGATCGTATGCTTGAGGCTGCTGGGTTAGCCGGGTTGTGCCGGATGAGGGGCAGTTATTGCGAGCGAGTTATACGATTGTTTTATGCAAATTTGAGCATCTCCACCCAACCCTTAGAGGTGCACACATATATTTTTGGACATGAGGTCAGGTTCACGGCCAATGATGTGAACATTATGCTTGGATGTTTGTTGGAGGAGCCAAGCGATGAATATTATCAGATGTCTCGGGCGCCACCATTCGTCAAACAAGGACGTGGGTTAGAGGTGATTAGATTGTTGCATCAGGATCCCGAGGTTGCCGAGTACAGCAAGCCAAAGGGCAAGGAGTTGAATGCCTTAGCCCGATTGATCCATCTGATAATGACGTACACAATTTTGTCTCGGAATGGGCATCGAGACCTTGTTACCAGCATGGATCTCTACATGCTAGAGAAGGTGTTCACGGGACAAAAGGTGGACATCGGATATATCATCCTGAGCCACATACAAGAGGTGCTCAACAACTCGGCGAAGTCACTGCCGTACAACTGGCTCATCCAGAGTATCGTTGAGCAGTTAGGGGTCCCCATCCCGGAGACGGAACCTAGAATTGAAGAGTCCGTCAATGACATTTACAACAATTCATTAGTGGACCGAATGGGGATCACCCAAACTGGAGGGGAATGGATGCGCAAGTCAAAGAAGGAAGCAACACATCCACCCCGGTCAGAGCCAAGGCATTCAGTCCCGTTTCCTGAACAACCTCCTCCTCCTCAGGCATCTCATTTTAGTTCGATGCCTGATGAGACGTTCGCTTGGATGAGCAGGATGGAGGAGCTCCACCATATGTCCATGACCCACATGCAAAAAATGCAAGAGCAGCTGCAAATGCAACAGGTCCAAATACAAGAAGCGGCCAAGCTCGCAGAAGATAGGTGGGCCATAGCACAACAATGGCATATGCAATCTGCCGAGTGGCATCGTGACATGGTGGCAGCCCTGAACCCAGGTGACAGGCGATCACCCCATTTTGCATCCGCGTCATCCTCCTCAGACGCACCTGATACGACATTTCGATTGTAAGTTAATTCCGTTGAACGCTAATTCCACTTTTTTACTTTATTTTGTTTCATGTAATGACATGTTTTTAATTGGCAGCAACCCTGTTGGAAGCAGCCAACATATTCCTCCAGCGGTGCCTCTGGAGCCGCCGCCCCTGAGAACTGTGCGCGTGGTATGTCTTTCATTTCAGTATATATGTAACACCCCATTTTCATTTTTCTAGCTTCGCAATGTAGTCAAGTTAGAATAAATAAAATATTTCGATTCGCGTATTGACAAGTCGATTTGGACGAAATTTAAGTTGGAAGGGAATCTAATAATTAAACTTAGAATAAATTATTTAATTGAAATAAAGAAATAAATAAATAGATTATTAATAAATAAAGAAATAAAAAGAAAAAAAAAAGGAGAGGGGCTTTTCTGGAGATCGACGAAATGGAAACGGAGGAGGGAAATCGGAAAGGGAGAGGGAAGGCTCGGCGAGGGAAAAATCGACGCCGGGGAGCTGCGACGAGGGCCGGCGACACCACGGACGGCAGCGTGCGCTGTTCTGGACGGAGCTCGATGTCGGAATCGCTGCTGGAACGGCGGCGAATCGTCGGATCTCGCAGCCCTGCCCTGCTCGGTGTAGACGACGGCGATCTGCTCCTTTCGTGTTCGGTGGGTGCTCCGACGACACGATTCGTCGACATTCCGCAACAGCCAGTGGCCTTGACGATAGATCGTTCGGTTGTTGTGCCAACGTGTCGTCGGGTGTGAGTCGATAGGTCGATCCAGCTAAATTCAATTCAAAATTCTGAATTTAGGGGACTGCGAAATTGAGGGACGTGTGATCCGAGTTGGGTAGCCACGAACACAACTGACTGATACGATCCTCATTTCAAGGAATCACGTCCACCAATTTTCGACCATGGCTCTGTTCCGATTGGTGTTCGCCCCACTTCACAGGTAATTCTAATTCTTTTTAAACGCTGTTGGAGACGTCAACTAAGGGAATTATTTTCTTCCAGTGAGTGAGAGAAAAGTGAGAAAAGGAGAGAACGAAATAGAGGAAGGAAGTCAGTGGCAAGCTGCGAACAGTGGGCAGTGGACATTCCTACGTCGATCAATTTCTGTTCTGGATAGTTCCGTTCAGTGTTACCGGTTGGTTTTCGTCACTGTAGGTAAGGATTTGGGTTGGCCAAGGAGGCCCTACACCCAAGTAATGAGTGTGTGCGTATATTGAATAGGTGAATTCTATGTGTATTCTGCCGTAACTATTATTTCATGATCTTCTATTCTTATCAGACTTTGGTTGCTCAAAGTTCAATGTTTAGTTTAATTCTCTCGTGATATTCTTTTAATACCTGTGCTGAATGTTATGTTACATCCTCGTAGTAACAATTTGTCAAGATTAACAAAAGAAAATAATAAGTTGTGAATGAAGCATAGAAATGTTATGAGGAGATGAATTGGAATATTTGTGCGAAGATGAATTCAGCTTAGAATTGGTGATTACTGTGTTGTCGTTTCTAAAGATTTCTCTAATGAAATTCATATCACTGTGCATACATCAGTTATTATTAGACTCTGTAATAGATGTTAGATTTGTATATTTGTTTTCCATTAAATACCAATGAACGTTAACAAAAGTAAAGGACATGTACTCATTATTCAATTCTGTCATGTATATTGCTGTGATTTAGAGTATGTAACTGTTATTCTTTTTCGTAATGTATGGTGCTGTCTCAATGAGTAAAGAGTCTTTATTCATTACTAATCCTGTCATATATGCTGCCGTAATGTAATGGTTTAAGAGCATGATTTTGTTATTTAAATTAATGATATATGCTGCTGTGATTTAGTAAGTAAAGAGCATGATTTTGTTATTCATTTTAATGATATATGCTGCTGTGATTTAGGAAGTAAAAAGCATGAATTTGTTATTCATTCTTGACATATATGCTGTTGTGATTTAATAAGTAAAGAGCATGAAATTTGTTATTAATTCTTGTTGTATATGTTGCCATGTTTTGTGGGTTAAAGAGCAGGTATTAATCATTTTGCCGCATCCTAAATGCTACAGTAATATTGCTTTATATCCTCTGTTGTCAAAATATGTTGATATTCATTAATTTATGCTTTGTTCTGTTAATTCAAAACCTATGTTCGTTGTTCTATTCAATAGTAATATTCGTTGTTGTAGTACCATCTTAGAAGCATGCCCATTACTCCACCTCACTATTAGGAAATGTACTTGTTCATCTTGGGTTAGGAATGTGTTTCCCGTTTCTTTCTAAAATTGTTACTGTTATTTAATTCTTTTAAGAAGTATGCTTACGCTATTTTATCCATTGTTAAAATCAATGAATCATACACTGCTCTGTTTTGTTAATAGTAATAGTATAACTTCGTTATTTGTATGATTTCATTGACAGCTTGTCAGTTATTTTATTAGTATTGATGTGATAGCATGCTTGGATGTCATCATTTAGTAATCATGATTAATTTTGTGTACCTTGATAATTATGCTTATTGCTTAGTTAGTGTTAAAGTATATGTGGATATGATGCCATAACATTTTATACCTTGTCGTTCTTATGTATGAAATTATGTTAAATTTACTATAAATTCTTCAAAGTAGCGTCGTTCGATATTCTTGTATGTGTTAGATGGGTAGGGTGCACTCATACATTCATATAATAGAAATCAAGTAGGGAGTACCCCTTGGGGTGGTACTCACAAGCATAGTAAGGGAGAGTAAAAATGATAAAGAAAAGACCAAAGGAAAGAAAAGAAAAGAAAAGGGAGTTGGGGGGCGGATGGATAGCGGGTCTAGTCTGCAACTAGCCGAAGCCCCTCCCTCATAGGGTACGGGAGTTCTAGTTGTAAGAAAAAGGTTAGATTCGATCACTATTTCATCACAAAGGAAATCCTCCAATCTCCAGCTCGAAGTACGAGTAAAGAAAGAAAGAAAGAAAAGAAAGAAAAGAAACGTAAATGAAAGAAGTTGGTTTGGGTGGTTCCCATTCCAAATGAACTAAAAGGAGAGACATTGCATTTTTGTTTTCCCCAATTCCTTACTGAGCCCAAAAGCTCACATCCTTACTTGTGGTGTAGGTGATGATATGGCCGTGACAGGAGTTAAGGAGGAGGTCATTCCGGTGGAGCCTGTGGCGTATCCGGAGGAGACGCAAAGAGAGCAGTAGTAGGGTTACGGTATGCAAATAAGGAAGAAAGACAAGAAATAAAAAGGAGTTTCAAAAACTTTGTTATGAACGTTATTTAACTTTTTCTTGCTTAGTTGACTGATATTTAAAGTTTTATTTGGATTTCATTTATTATGTGATTTTGATACATTTTCTTTTATTTCACGCTTCCGCAATTTTAATTAAGTAGGGTTAAATTTCTTTAAATTTAACAAATTGTTTTAGAAAGTTAGTAACACTCGAATTATTGCACTCTGTTTTCAAAAGTCTAAGTATTTAAGTTGCATTTTCTTTAAGATTTTAATTGAGCTAGAAAATTAATGAGTTTTTAAATAAGTAGAAATTCGGGTCGTTACAATATATGTGTGTTCATTAATGTTTACGCTCACCCTTTTTTGACATTTTGGTTGCAGGCTCATGATTTGATGAGTAAGTTCAAGGATTATTGTCAGGGTAATCTTCGAAGGAACATTGAGACATGCGCAGTTCTTGGGGGAAAGCTGATCGACAATGAGTACGTCGTCAGCGAGATCATCTTCCCGGAGCAGAAGGGCACGACAGATACTGTGAGAGGCCTTCGTTGTGTGCTAGTTTATAAGCTTTTATCTAAGTACTCATCCAAACTTATATGCAGTGCTATGTGGTCGACGGCGCAGACGAACATGTTTTCAGACATCAACATGAACACGGTCTACTCACCGTAGGATGGATTCACGTAAGTATTCAGCTCGCGTCTCCAGTTTACATTGCAGACACACCCGAGACATGATTGTTTTATGTCGTCCGTTGACCTGCACCAGCAATACGCGTACCAGAAATTACTGCCAGAATCAATATCCATTATCGTAGCTCCCACCGACAAACAGCGGTAAGAAGTTTCCCTTGTGTACATTCTTAATATTGCTTTCCACGTAATTGTTCCCTTTGCATTACAGGCCGTTCGGCGTCTTCCGGTGTACCCCTGCGGGGATGGAGGTGATAGGAAAATGCAAAATTAAGGAACAATTCCACCTGCACGAACCTTCAACCTTTGAGTATGAGGGGTCGTTGTTCGCCGGAGCAGATAGAGTATTTCTTGACCCGCACTTGTCGTTTCTGATCACGGATTTGCGCCCGAAACCGACCAGGAAGAAGAAGGCGTAGTGTAGGTCAATGATATGTTGTTTGGATGTTATGTATAATTTACATTTAGTGGATGATTTGGATGATACTGGAACTGTTTGGGATTATTTTTTGTGCAGGATGTACGAGAGTTGTTTTGGGGGAGTAAAGAAACAAGGCACATTATGTCAAAATTTTTAAAAAATTATGAAGTCAGGTCAATTGATTAGTTGTAACGCCCCTGGAATTGAAAAAAAAAAACATTAACTTAGTAACACAAAACTTTGAATTTGCAAAACTTCTTTTTATATCAGAAAAACACAACTTTACATCAGTGCTATTTCACTGTCATCTACATTTGTCGAAAGAAAAAACAATTGTATCACGGCAGGTTAAGGTCCACATTTGTGTACGTTTGTGTGGGAGGACCTTCCGTATCAGACTCCTGCAGATCACATTGAAAAGGAAATGAGCATATTTCAAATAACAATTGAAAGCATAACGTGATAATGCACGGACCTGCGTCTCATGAACTCTATCAGGAACTCTGAACCCCATAAAGGTGTCCTCCGACCTTCCTCTGCCGCCTCTGCCTCTCCCTGTGTTGCCACTGCCAGCCCCTGCACTGGATTGGCCTCCCCCTTCGCACGTGCGGGCATTGTGCCCCACACTACCACACCGCCCACACGTGACGCTCAAATGTCTTCTGCTTAGCACTGTCCGGCTGGGGGCCTCGTCCACATCCCGTATTCGACGGACGCGCGACCTTCCTGGAAGCCTTTTAAAAGGCGGTGGGATAATTGGATCAAGATTCGTCACAGGAAGCCACTCGATTGGTCCATTAAGGGGGCGGAGAAAGTGGGAGTACATCACCATGTATGTTTCCCGGTGATAGCACCAATGCACAAAATCCTCAGGAGATCTCCTCATGAAGTGAATGCACGGGATTGCATGCACACACGGGATGCCGGTCAACTCCCACCGGTAACATGTACAGGTACACCTTTCCAAATCAATAGCGTACATGTCGGTACCGTTGCTGACCTCAAACTGGGCAGCTCCTGCAAACTGAGGGCTCCAATTTCTACTGGCATGTTGTACTTTGGCGAGGCGGTTGCTGATAATTGGACACAACCGTTCGGTCGACTGAGCCATCTTTTCATATTTTTTTACGATCCTACCCATGATGCCCTTTCGAATGATCTCGAACATACTTAGAATAGGTTTGTCCCGGGCGGGTAGGATGCAGGCATTGAAGGACTCGCTGAGGTTGTTGAGGCTTATGTCGCACTTTGGGATCGAAGAGAAGGCATGTTTGGCCCAACATGTCGCCTCTATTCCACGTAAATAGTCATGGGCCGCCAGGTCAAGGACACGTAACTTGGCCATCTCTTTCTCAAATTGCCTCACTGTTGTGGCTCTTGATGCAGCCCACATTGCATCTTTCAACAACTTGCCTTTAAATTGTTTTTGAAAATTGGCATACAGGTGTCGGATGCAAAACCGCTGGTCTGCTTGCCATGCCACATCTCTCACAGCTGGCACTAGTCCCTGCAAAGATGCATAATATGAGACAGACATTGGTAATATATGACAAACATAAACACATAATGCAAAAGTAGTGCATAACACCTTACCTTTTGTCGATCAGAAATAATCGTCCACCCATTGCCAGAAGGGGTGTTTAGATCGTCCAGCAACAATTCTAGAAACCACCTCCATGAAGCCCTATTTTCTGCTTCAACGACTGCTACAGCAATCGGGTACATACCATCGTTCCCGTCGATGGTGACAGCAGTAAGCAGTTGCCCCGGAGTCGCTGCCTTCAAGTGGCAGCCATCTAAACAAATAACAGGTCTACCACCATTCAGCACTGCCCTTTTGCATGCATCCAAGCACATGTACATCCTTTTAAATACACTCATATCGAGGTCAACACGCAGTGAACTTCCGGGATTCGACCTCTGAATCTCCTCAGCATAGAACCATATGAGCTTGTATTGCTCATTGGCATCCCCTTCGTTAATTTTCTTAGCTGCATTTCTTGCCCTTTTAGCAAGGCTGGATGTAATGTTGACGTTGAAGTCCTTCATGACAGTCTCAATTATGGAAGATATGGCCCAGTCGTCCTGACTTTTAAATCTGTCCAAGTAATGCGTTGCCACCCATTTGGCTGTGGCATGGCGGCTTTCCATTTGTCTGGAGCATGTGTGAACGTCGTTGTACATCTTTATTTGAAACGTCATTTCATTTTTTATTTGTGAGGCTTGCAGCCGCCACATGCACCCTTCTTGACAAGCAGCTCTCAATCGATGCGCATCACTGTGGGTGAATTTTATCCCGTACCCATTATCCATTGCATAATCAACAATTTCTTCTCTAATTTTATTCAAGGAACTATATTTTTTGCCTAGCCCCATACCAACAAATGTGCACTCTGCTTCTGGTTGGCGTCTCAATCTACTCTCTGCCATGTCCATCTCTTCATCACTAGTGGATTGGCATGCTGATCGGAGTTCCTCATCGTCCTCTTCGTTTAAATTTGCTGAGACAGAATGCAAAATAATAGCAACTTCGTTTCCAAAGCCACGTACCTCCTCATTGGCCAATAATGTCTCTGAAGGGCCCACTTCAGCTTCACGGTTAATACCACATTCTCTAACACTCCAAGATGCCATTTTTTCCAACAAATTCTTCAACTTTTCCAAAATCCCTTTCTCTACTCGCTTCAGCGCAGCTCAGACTTCTCTAGGGTTAGCTAATAAGGGAAAACGATAGAATACAAGCGAATATCGCAGACCACTCGGATTATGTATTCTGCTGAATTAACATTATGTATTCACCTGACTTAACAGAGGGACGCAAATGGCCTGGAGGCAGCCAGAAATTGCCTGGACGCCGCGGCGTGCAGGCCAAAATTGCTTGGACGCCGCGGCGTCCAAGCATACATGGTGGGGCCATCAGCTTTTTTTTACGGACAGCGATGGTGCATTTGTCATTTTCACATACGTTGGTGGTTAACTTGTTAGAATACATACCACAGTGGTTGACTTGTCATTGATCGCAAACCACGATGGTTGATTTGTCATTTTCCCTAATAATTAAAAATAAGAGAGAGAGAGAGAGAGAGCATGTGATGTGCCCATGAGCGACCAACCAATTAAACAAACACAACCGATCTTATATCTCACTTCTCAGGGTTAAAAAGTGCACCGCAGCTAAGTTTATAAATTGATAGTAGGACTTCACTAAGTAACCAACAACTAAAATTTATATTGTAAAAAATATTACAACTATGATTTCATTTAAATACACTAATTTGCAAACCAAATGAGAAATAATCAATCTTACTATTCTCTCATTTCATTCTCTAAATTGCAATCACATCTTTTCAATGTCAATCATACTTTTGGATTTGGGAGGCCCCCATTCCAGAGCGTCCAACCATTCTTTCTCTTCGCATTTGTGGAAATGGTGGGTGTTGTCTACTTAGCAACTGCTTGTACGTGTTAAAATCTGAGACCTTGATTTTCTGTAGATGACACACTTTTTTAAAATCAACACCACCTAACCTCATCATATCCCTAGACCATGCATCACTTAAACTAATCTGCTTTTTACTCCAATCATGATTCCATTTTACTTCATTTGTTCAATGAACATGAGAAAGCTGACAAAGTCCTTAAGCTGGGCAGTCAAATGTTCCAAATTGTTTAAAGAGTTTACATCCTTAACTTCAAATCTAGCTGTGATTGCCAATCATTGAAGAGCAGTTAACTTACTAATAACACCCACACCAATTCGGTAGATCTCTGTTTCACAAAGGTCAAGATATCTCAATTTTATCAAGCTTCCAATGTCTGGCAATTCGCTTACAAGTGCCCCATAAAGATCTACTCTTTCCAAAGAACTCAGTTCAGACAAAGATTACACATTTTCCAAATAACTGCAATTCGCAAGTATCAATGCACTAAGGCTTTTCAACAATGTAATGGATTTCGGCAAAGTTTTTATTTCACTGTTGGATAAGTTAAGATATTTGAGCCCGTGTAAATACATAAAGAAATCATCAAAAACATTATGCATCCTGTTATCCTGTAACAAAAATAAAAAATTTCCTCAATTTGATTTTTCATGAGGGAAACAACCTCGATGCTATCCTTCCAACTTTCTTCATTAGGAATATTTTTCAATCTTATGCCAGCTTTTATCATAAATTTAGAATCTGCAATTTGAAGTGCCATATCTCTAATCAAATCATGTAAACAAACATACACTTCTTCTGGATCCTCGCCTTCTATTATAATTGAAAGCAACGCGACTCGTTCAAGTTTTTTAAGTATAGTGAGGCCTTTATCAAACATCTTAGTCACACCAATATTCTTACCCAACACCCCTACATCAATAAACAACAAAATTAACTCATTTATTTCTATTTGAGCATCTTCAGGATATATGGCGCAGTATAGAAAACATTCTTTTATTTACAAATCATTGAGTCGCTCATAGCTCAATCTTAATACGTTAAATACTTTGTCTTCCATGTCTTCTACTTTACCACTTGAGTTTCTTAACTCATCCAAAACATTCCTCCACTCTTGAACATCATTACATCCTATCAAGCTCTTTGCTAAAATAATTATTCCAAGAGGCAACTCTGCACACTCCATAAGCACATCAATGCTAATATTTGTTAAATGATTAGGTATTTCATGTCCAATACTCTAGACAAATAGTGTCCAAGCGTCCTCTTTTGAAAGAGGATCCACTTTGATGATGTTATGACAATACATTTTTGAACAAACGACTTTCGATCGACTTGTCACAATCAATTGATATCCAATTTCTTTTGGAACTCCTAATCCCACCTCATTCAAATCATAATCAGACCACATATCATCCAAAATCAAAACAAATTTTTCCCTCTTTTTCAAAGCTTTTGCAAGTATTCCAGCTCTTTGAGATTCATCCAGATTGTCTGAAATAGACTCTCCAATTCTTTTTGCAATATCAGATTGCAATTTTTGAATGCTACAATCTTTTGAAACTGTGATCGAATAAATAGAGCCATAAATGTCATGTTGATCCATCATCATGTTGTGTAAATGCTTTATCAAAGTAGTTTTACCCACTCCGCCCATCCTCCATACTCCGATTGTCGACCCTTTATTCTTGGTTAGTAAATCTGAGATCTCTTTCATGTAACCCTCAAACTTTTCACCGACTAAGTTACTTGTGGGAAATTTAACTTGTATTCCCTCATGGTCTTCAATTGTAAGATCATCACCAAACTTGCTAATCTCTGCAAGTTTCTTTACTTCTTTAATCAATTTATTCATCTCTCTACTCTTTTCAGCAACAGATGACATTCGACACTTTTCCACGCTTCGAATTCCAAGTTCTTCGCTTCCACCATTTTTACTCGAATCTCCATCACTTTCTTTCCTCCTTTTCTTAATATCAATAGATCCACTCAAACTATTTTTCAACTTCTCCACCTCATCTGGGTTGGTGCAATTGCCAATCTGGTTATAGATATTGAGTAAATTCTCAAAGTTTTCCATACCTAATCAAGGTCGAAGCATGGGAGATCAAAATTTAATCTAAGAATACCAAGCAGCAACAAGCTTCAAATGAAAGAGGAAACTATCCAAGAAATTTCTAGTCGAAGGAAGTCAACATACCTACCCTTTTACTGCAACGAAGAAACTTTTCAGTCTCTCTCAGCACTCTATCAATCTGTGCATAAAGAAAACCTAGCCTCCATGTAAACAAATTAACCAGAGAGAACTTTTATTTATATAACAGAGAAAAGCATGATTCAAGAAGAAACCCCTTCCATTTGAGTACCAGAAATAACAAATATTTGTCGATCTACCTCATATCTAATATGCTAGAAGCTTAAGCCGAAGCGATTGTGAAGATGGAAAGCAAGCCCTAAAAAATATAATATAGCATACCTTGTTAAGTGACTGAATCGAAGAAGATTTTGTAACCGAGAGGAGGAAGAAAAGTAAGTTTACTGGAAAACCAACCCAGCACTCAATAAAGCAGGATCTGGAGCGATCAAGAATTGATGAATATTATATTAAATTTTGAAGAGAGAGAAAAACCCACTTGCTATTTTTTCCCCTTAAAAAAATTGATGTGTGCGTCTTCCTGTTTGACATTAAATTGCCCACCTGCCATGGATTTGAACATGAGAGTGGGTTCTCATGGAGTTCACAAGCAGCGAAGCTTGTTCTTACGGAATTGAAGCTGCCATGGAAGTTTGACATTAAATTTCCCAAAAGAATCTCTCCCGTTAAAGAATTGTGGAATAAATGTAGCTGTTCAACAACCTCTGGCTTCCCCAAAATCCCTCGGAATTTCACTAGAAAGACTATTTACATAAGCATCGAAAACCACCCTTGCAGAACAATTGGAAAGCTCAGTGGGATATTTCCTGATATCCCACTACCCCATAAAAGCAAACTAGTAAGCTTTGTTAACTTACCCAGTTGAGAAGGAATTGAACCAGTGAACTTGATCATATGTTAGTAGAGATTTCTCAAACTCAGAACAAAATCCAAGTTGAAGGTTCCTTCCGAATCCATTTCTTGGAAGGAGAAAATTCACCCGAAGAAGTGTCGGGAAGAGCCATAGCGGAGTTCTTGCCTCCTGGTAGTGGAGATGAGAGAGAGAGAGAGAGAGGAGATTTTTGGAAAAAGATTCAGGCATGTGCATTGCACAATCCACAATGCGCCGAGTAAATTGGTAGCCACACTTTACTCTTTTGAGTATTCACCTTTGTTAATTCCTTTGTTCGATGATGACACAGAAATATCATTTAATTCAACTTACTAAATTTCAACATGATACATTAATTTTATATTCTCAACACATTATGCATGATATGCAGATATATTCATATTTTATATAGATTCAAAGTTTCCATATAATTATTGTGCATTATTCTATCTTCATTCAACATGCAAGTTATTTTTCAAATATTTTTTTTTACGTGTAATAATATTAATTTAATTAGTGGTCAGTTAAACATATCACAATATATTTGCGACAAAATAAACAAACTCATTATAAATAAATAAAAATAAAAATAGATTACATTTACAAGTAAAACTATGGTTAATCAATGTTGTTGTGATTTCCACAAGTATTGTGCCCTCCAGCTTCTAATCTTCATTTGCCGTTTTTGGTGTCATCTATTTATAGTATGTCACGAAAGTTGGCGAATGATAAAATTTATCTGATTCCTCTATTTATAGATTGTCACTAAAATTGGTTTGATCGATGTAACTTACCCGAGCACACAGTTGAGCACCAATTTACTAGTACTCAAGTGCTATGAATTCTGGTTGAGAGGGTTAAATTGTGAATAAAATGTTACCGTTATTAAATTTGGATTTGTCTGGATTTAAGTCATTAAATAAATGATTATCAGCACAAAATATAAATACCTACTTAAACACTTCATCTTTTCTGCATATTATCAAAAAAATAATCTGATTTAAAATTGAAGAAGTTTTTATTCATAAATCAACATTTTTGAGATACTTTATCTAGTTATTAATGCTTTGGAGTTCTTAACTGCTGGATTGTTAAATGAAGGGACATTCGTGTCTAATTAGTTCCTTTTTCTTCGCTATAATAACTAATCAGTGCTAAAAGGAAAAATTTTGTATTCTTTACATATATCAATAACAAAATAATACATACTTTCAGCTGAGTTTGTTTATTCATATTTTCTTCTATATTCTTAAGAGATTTTTATTTTCCATACTTAATTTTCTCTCTTAAATTTCTATGGCCGGATAATTCTTTTCATTTTCTCTTTTTTTGGATTTCCATTTTCACATGACTCAGATGCAAAGTTGCATTTTTTATTTAATTTTTTTTCAATTACTTATATATATATATATATATATATATGTAGTAATTTATTTGTTAAACACTTATATCAAGGAAAATTGTAAATGCAAATGACACCATAAGAATAATTTCTCTAATTTTGTGCTTTCTTAAAAGAACATAAAGAAAATTCAAAATTTGTCTTTATGTCAATGATTATCCATCTTTGGACAACCAAAGATAGTACAATTTACTACAAAAGATCTCAAGAGTTGAAACTCTAAAGTTAAGTCAAAAAAGAAAAATGCAGAAAACATAAACATTCATATTTGAGTGAAAATTCTTTACAGAATAAAACCGAAGATAAACGAGAAATATACTATTAAAATTAAATTATAACGTATTTTGCAACTCAAACAATCATTTATAGAGTAATGTAAAAAGCCATAATATTGAATATGAATTCTACCTGATCATACTATAATTCGATTCACGTTAAACTCTAATAATCTCCACATTGATACAAATTTTACTTGAGAGATTCAAAATGTATGCTTCTTAACCAAACTCAAAACGAACCCAAAATACTAAACTCCGACAATCTCCATCTTTAAGGAATTTCGATGCAAGGAACATATTTGCCAAATTCCAACAAAAATAATCTCCTCTTCTATAGATGCCCTTGAAGGGTCAGTTCAACAATTGATACCGATTAAATTTAAGTAATGCTTAATTTCATATACATACTCGAGAAGAAATCTCATCTCTTATATGGTATCATCGTATCATGAATACCAACTATATCTGAATATGTAGAAGACCACTCACTGGAATTTATACTCTTGAGCACATTTAATGCATAACTCATTAAGCTAGTTTCATTATATCGAAGTGGAGGTTGAATCTTCTTCCTAGATCTATCTTTAGAGATAAATCTCTGACATGAAGCTAAACTTGGGACGATGTGGTGATGACATCAGCCTAAACATTTGTGCTAGGCTGACATATCTACTCTGATCTAAATTATGATCTCAACTTAAACTTCATTTGAGAATTTTATAGGACCTTGTGTACCTATAGAGGAGGGGATGAGAATTTAGGCGTCCTAATATTTTCGTGTGATATTTAATTCTACAAACCCTATGTGTTTTATTTCACACAATTAAAGCAATAAAGCATAAATATAAAGAGAGAAAGGATAGAGAATTGCACACAATATTTGTTTACAAAGTTCGACAATCTTGTCTATGTCCACGCTCCAAGCCACACTTGGAGATCCCTAATCCCTCCAACCTTCTCGGTTGATGATGTTTGACTTACGGGTAACAAACAAACCTTAACAAATGACTATTCGGGTTGTCACCCTTTCCTTTGACTATTATTGGGCGTCACCCTTTGATTGACATTCTGGGCGTTAATCAAGCCTTTGACTGTTTCGGGGTGTCACCCTAATTTAACGAATTCGTAGGGAGTTACCATTTACAATTGAGTACAATAGATTTGGAAAAGTAAAAACCAAAATTTAAATCCCAACTCTCCCAATGTAACTCTCAAGTTTAAGATTGAGGAGAGTAGGTTTACAAGCTTACAAAATGTATGAGAAGTTTGAGTAAGAAATTTGGTAAAGCTTCACTACTTCTTTCAATTTTTTTTTGTTGAGCTTCAGAGTGCTTCTATTTATAGACACCGACAAAATTCAGTTGCCCCAATCTTTTCGATCAACCACATCCAACTGTTGGAAACTAGTCGTTGGGTCTGCTATGCATTTTCAGTTGCATATCTCGACCGCAACCTCGATCGTGTCACATCCAAAAAACTTTGGAGCTCTTTTTGTACAATTTCGATTGCTGTTTTCGTCCGCTCCTTCCATTGTGTCATTTTCGAAAAAATGCCAAATGAAATTCTAGAAGCAATCTGTGCCCTTTTTCGATCGTCACTCTCGTCTGCGCCTTTGGTCGCGTCTTGATCTAAAAACCTCAGAGCTTATTATGTTATGTTTTGGTCGCGTCCCTCAATCGGACCATTCGACCGCAGTACGACTGAAAAACCAAAATCCAATTTTGGTCATTTATCTCGTCTGTAGCACGTCCACAACAGCTCCATTTGCATTCCAAGAATTTTCTTGTAATATCTCAACTTTTATATCGGAATTTAAAAATGATAAATTAGAAAGTAATTGGATTAGTCGAATAAATTATCAGGATATTACTAAGGACGTAATTGTTGTAAATGGACTGAATCGGTTTGGTCCAGTTCAATCCGAAAACAATTATGTGGTTTGGTTTTAATTAAAAAGGAGGAAAATAAATAATGAATTAATTTGGAATAATTAATAGGGGGAAATTAAATAAATGAAAAGAGAGATTAATTGAATTAATTAAATTAAAGGAAATATATTAAATGGAAAAGGAAAAAAAGAATTTGTGAAATGGGGAAATAAACCGGTTCCTCCTGAACCGGTTTGATTGAAGTAAATTGGCCTTCAGCCATTTGAGAGAGAGAAGAACAGAGAGAGTGAGAGAGAGATCGCGAGAGAGATCGAAGGGACGAACAACGAAGGGATGCACGGGACGACTCTTTTGCGCGGTCCGATGAGCTGGACGACTTCGGTGTGACTCATTGCCAGCCTCTGGCGTGCGCACTGTCAGGCGCACAGCGAGCAAATGACAGGCTAGGGCACGGTGTGTCGTGGCTTGCTGAGATGACATTGGAGCACTGTGAATTTGTTGTCAAGGTAAGCCATTCAATTGGTATGCATTTTTTTCTCCTGGTATCCTGTCTTGGACGAGGTTGGCTGATGGAGTGAAGGAAACTACTGGGATGAATTGGAAAAGGAGGAATTGGCGATGGCAAGGGTGAATTGTTCATGCTGGACTGAACCAGAGCTGGTTCCTCCAGCTCCTCATCTGACAAGCTTTCCACGTGGAGTTTGGTAAGTGGACCACCCTTCCTTGAAGTGTACAATTCACCAGCCTTCGTCTGTGACAGTCTTCACCTCTAGCTATAAATAAATGCAATGAAGTGAAGCAGAGGTGTATTCTGTAATATGACAGAGTGTGAGGGAGTTCCTCTTAGGTGTTCCTCCATTTGGTGTTGCAGTGGAAGCTATGAAGGTGACAACGTGAGGCAGTGAGAAGGCCGAATGAAAAGAAGGAAAGATAAGGGGAAGGTGGTGCTCTCGGGTCTGCTTGTTTGCAGTTTCAGGTAACTCCTTGCTTCCTTCATGGACTTATGCAATTGGTTGTAGAAAATCAATGGGTGCTAAATGTTAGATTGAATCAATATTTTGTTCTATTTATGTTGTTAGACATTGTGGGAAAATTTGTCTTGCTGGAAATTGTTTTGTTTCTTTTAGCTTGGTTCCTGCTGAGGAATATATGTGGTTAGTAATGAATTTTAGACTGTTGAGTGATTAAGTGGTGAAAGAGAAAGTGATTGGGTGTTCTCTGTAGTTTCCTTTATGCTTGATGAATATTTTAGAAAGTCTTTGCTCAGTTGAATGTGCTTAATACATAAAGAGGTTTTATGTTTTATGGCTTGAATATGTGCTGCAAATGAGTTTTGTCCTTGTTGTGGTTATTGCCAAGTGTTGTGATTGCTTTGTTTGGGTTAGGTATACTGCCTCTTGGTTTGTAAGGGCAGTGCATATATTAGATTTAGTTCATGTTCTTAACTGCCTCTTGGTTTGAAGTGGAA
Source organism: Begonia loranthoides (assembly GCA_022433065.1). NCBI lineage: Eukaryota > Viridiplantae > Streptophyta > Magnoliopsida > Cucurbitales > Begoniaceae > Begonia > Begonia loranthoides. The sequence continues at coordinate 5,985,037 of CM039486.1, forward strand.
ATATTGTGCATATTGGATTAATTTTCCCTACGCTATTGAGAAGGAGATTAAGTGTTCTCTGTGTGTATTTTGCCACTGTTGTGTAATGTATGTTTTGGTCACATGGATTGGTGGTTCAAATGTTAATAGGTTGCTTAGTGAATGAAAGCTTAGCTGTTAGGTGGGATAAATTATTGGTTTCTGCCACTTGAATTATTGGTTAAACTGAGAAGAGTGAATAATGTTTTGTACGTTGTTGTTGGCTATGAGGCTTGCATAATTAAGGGTATAGGGGAGTTAAATGGTTCTCTACTCTGCTGTGAAAAATATGGTTTTGTGATAAAATATTATTCAGTTTTGTGAAATCAATGCTCTATATTTTTATGTCACATTGATGGAATGAGCAACTCTTGTGAGATATTGTTATTCCATTGTGATAGTGGAAGTGTTAAGGTAATGAGCAATAGAAGTAAAGTTATTACTAAGTGATTTTAATGATGAGTTATTTAATAATTTTGAAGGTATTAAAGAAAGAAGAATGACGATTATGGGCTAATGTGCATTTCGGACACCAGGTAAGTTGATACTTACTGTGCTTTGGTCTACGGACCCTACATCACAAGAATTATGATTGTATGCTGTGTGTTTACTAGATTTAGGTTCTTTTAATGATATGTTTACTAGACATTTATATAATTATATAGGGTTGTATGTATTCACAAGCATATTGCATGACATAATTAATATATGTAAATAGGCGTGTGGGGGTTCGGGTGACTTGGTGACATTCTATACGGTAGGATACTCCCACGTAGGGAGCACTGAGATGAGAGTTAGCTACGTGGAATCTAGGGTTCACACTTCCCCCGTTCTGAAACCCCCAACGTCTTTAACAAAAGTGAGGATACGGCATGTGGAACACCCCCAATGGATATATCTCCTTGTCGGAGTGAAATAGTTCAGTCACATGACCCTATGGAGTATTCCACCCTTACTTCCAGAAGAGATACAATTCTCTTCTGTAATGCATTGTATGATTATGCATATCATCTGCATTGTATTTCATTTTATCACTTACTGAGCGTTAGGCTCATTAGTTTAGATCTTGTGATGTAGGTACGTACAATAAACAGGAGAACAGGTTAAAGACAGTTGATGAAGGATTTACACGGGTGGATCTTATGGCTGGCTGGGCTAAATAATTTAAAAAGAAATTATTTGTAAAAAGAGTTTGTAAATTACTTAATATTCTTTTAAGTTCTGTTTTAATTCTGATGTGTTTCATAAAAGGATTTTATTACTTCTGCTGAAATTGATAAGTGTTTTAAGTAAAGAGTTTTAATGATAGAGTTTTATAAAGGAAGAATACTCTGATGTTTTTATAAGAGAAAAGAAAAGTTTTAAATTTCATGCGATTTTAAAGTAAATTAAAACCGGGTCGTTACATTTCCCTAGTCCCGAAACAATGTACATTCACTACATGGACTTAGATAGACATATTAGAACATAATAATAACCGTTTTGAGGGTATTTCCAATAAATACGAGTATCAAAATAATGAATAAAACATTAAGTACATTATCAATACAAATACAATAATTGACTTATTAATTCCATTAAAATAGTTATCATCAAAATACATTAAGTTTAACAAAAGGGCTAACAAATCTTACTTTTCCAAAGTCTTCTAAAAAATAGTCTTAGAATGTGAGTTAACAAATATAGTAGCTTTATTACCCCTTACTATAGTAGCTTGCAACATATACAAATTTGTAGGCATTTTGCATCCATTCAACATAACAAGAGCACCCATACTAATTTTCACGACTTTACCTCCAATGGTATACTTGTACTGTCACAACCTGAAGGCAAGCCGAACAGAACCGTCGGGTCACGGTTACCCAGCTTAAGGCATAAATTTTTATGTGGAAGACTTAATGGGAATGATATCAAGCTCAAGCTCAATAACATGGGTCGGGGCCCATAGAGTGATCAACTAGAGACATGATAACATAATAAAGAAAAAAACTGTGCAGGAATTAAATCAAGCAACACAAAAACTAAAATCCCAACGTACCAAGAATAGAAGGACTTAATTGATGAGTCTGCGCCCATCCACGGGGAGATCTAAACACCCATATGGAAATGCCAGCATCGCCCAACTTCCACACGCACAAGACCATATATTGAATCTACATCCTAACATGGGGAAAAATATAGACTAAAAGGTGAGTGACTAACTCAGTAGGGAAATCTATACTAAATGCAATGCATACTAAAACCGTTTTCTTTATCTTTTGAAAACCCTTTCATGTTTCTCATTTACCGTACATGAATTTTAGATATTTAAAATCTCTTTATTATTTTATAAATATAGCCCATGACCCTCGATGTGGCTTTATCAAAATCCGCTATATACATAAACAACTATAATCGCATAATATGCCAATATCATTTTCTGTATGAAAACGTCATTAATGAAAATAGATAGTCACTCAAGGAATCATCTGTCACAAATTATCGAAAGGTGGTGATCTCTCGGATGTGTCGATAGGCCGTAACCACGTCAATACGATCCGAAGATCTAGCGTGTTACCCGAGTTGTTGGCAAACCAGTCAACGACAACATAACTCGTGTAACCGTCCAACACCAGTCACAGAAAGGTGGCTACCCGCCAATAGCAGCATCTCATGAGGCAATGACAGTGGTCTGAAGACCCCACACGTCACTTGTGTTGCCAGCGATCAACTCAATAGTGATACAACCTGTATAATCGTAACAAATGAGATTGCCCCATGATAGACCGCTTCTCACTAGAACCTCGGTGTCCTAAATTGACGAGGGTTGTTGACGAGTAAACTCAAGTTGGCCAGCCAACTTGCCAAATGGAATGGTACAGTGATAGGCTAATCTTCGTGACTAACAACATTGCCAACTCCGTATGACAATACTTTGGCTAGGTTTAGGGGCTTGCAACCCAAGGAGGTGTTATCACCCTCCTATCCAAATTTCCTACTTTCAGGACATGTAACCTGATGACACGTCACCAATGACTCACTTATTTTCTTTCACTTCTAGAACTTGCAACCAGAGGATATGTCATGAATGACCCATCGTATTTCGCACGTAACAACCAATCTTCACGCATCAGAAGATTGCACAAGGATAACCTTGTGATGCTTTAGCTTTAAAGTGCCTAAAACATCAAGAGGATTCATTCTCCCAATGTACATAACCAATGTCAAACCTTCTCGTAGTCGAAGGTTGACGACATAGCCTCGTGATACTTTAGCGCGAGAATACCTAAGCATCAAGAGGATTTATCCCACACAAGCACAAAATCACATCATCAATATATATATATATATAGCAATAAACTATGTACGGAATGTAAACATGAGAAAACATACTACTAATAAAAACTAACGTGTTGTCGAACAGTCCCCGTTGGGGTTTCAAGTGTGGTAGTCCACAAAATAGTAGTTTTGAAAAGCATGATGCAATGCAGTGCGAAGAGTATAAAAATCTCTATCTCGATGGCGACCATGACACGCTTAAACGATAATCCTGCTCCAAGGGCTGTCATAAGAGAAAGGTCGAAACATCTGACACCTCCAAATTTTACAATAAGGTCAGTGTCAATATCCCACAAACATAACAAGGATACATACAAGTCTTAAACTAGACTAGAATTCAAAACAGTTCCTAAGGTCGACTTCGAATTCTAACCCGAAAACCAAAACTGGGAATCCAAACAAAGTCCCAAACCAGGAAACCAAATCTATGAATCCCAACAAAATCCTCAATCTTATCTCTAAAAAAAACATGACAAAAATTCAGCAAGATATCAATTTCATGATGACAACATATTCATACCGATCCAGCAAAAATCTAGAAGTGCAAATTCCAACTCAACTTATATAACAACATCCCCAACAATTTCTATCAGCACAGTACAAGTCCTAAATGACCTACATCAAGGCAAAGAACCAAATGGAGAACAAAACTAAATCAGCAAGGTATAAGTTCTCCATATTGCCCTCACACATTAACCAAAGTGATGAAAGGAACTCAATCAATAGAACATGAGTCCTAACAAGATCTATCAATTAATGACCTTAATGAGGATATAAACATAACTTGATTTTCAACAAGGTTTATTCACAGTAACCAGAGTGAGGAAGGAAATTTTAGATCAGCAAAATAACTCCAACAGTGTCCATCAACACATAACTAAACCCAAATTATAGGCTAATATATCCCTAAGAAACTGAATCACTGAAACCAAATTTACAAGTTCTCAACTATGCAACGATCTAACAGTAGATTAGAATCCGTCAACACAACTACAAAACATGACCAAATTTATCAACTAAAAACATGGGCAATCCATAACTGAAACTTATCAACCTATGGTGTGCATCCTCGATCCACAGAGCAACAAAATTGGAACTGAAATATGATATGAAAAGAAAACTGCAGCAAGAACAGGAATCCAATCTGGACAGTCAACAAACCCCAGAACTCCATTCATACCCATCACATTCGGTAAAAAAAAAAAAGCATAATTAGCACAACTACACTTAAAAATCTAACACATGGTTCATGAGTCTAGAACAAAAAAGATAACCGAACCCATCCTATCACAGAGCCTAACATTTCCAACAATACCGCAATATAACAGGGAATCGGAAATACCAAGACCACAACCCAAATGAGTAGAGCAAAAATCAAGCCCTTGACATTCACAAAGTAAGAACGAGGGGAAGACCAATTCGGCCGAAGCTTAACAGGAATTAGAACAGAACAAAAACAAAACAAAAAAATAAATCAAAAACCCATCACTAACACAGAGTCCATTCATCAAAATAGATGTTACAACCTCAACTACTCCATGTGGGGTCAACATCGTAAGCGAGGTAGGAGAACTAGGAGAGCGGCTCAGAGTGACCCAGTTCTTCATCCAATAGCGGCTCAACAATTCACGAACCAGACCAACCAAAGAGCAGATACATCAACGCGGGAATCGGTCAAGAGCGCCAGCGCGGGAAGATGACGAGGCAGGAGCTACAAAGATAGATAGTGCAGGAGCTGCAAAGACATATAGTATAAATAAGTAGAAAAATGATAGGGATGGTGTGAAAAATGTGTAAAACTTAATTTTGTTCTCTTCCCTGTAACTTAGGTTTTGCTCGAACTCTCGCAGGGGGAAAAACTCCTGCGTATTGTTTTGATTGTTCAATTGCAAAGTAAGCTCTTTTGACTTGTTTGAGTGTTGCTCATAAAAAATTGGTATCAGAGCTATCTCGATCGGGATGGTAGAGACTCGCTCTTAGCCGAACGACGATCACTGGCGATGGATAGAGGGAGACTTGAAGAAGCTGAAGAACGTCGTTAGTTCCCTCTGTTCGCGACTGGACCATACGGACAAGAAGATGGAATAGTGGGGGGAATGCATGGATCGCTCGGAGGCTAGACACGAAGAGATTATGGCGGCGTTGAACCAAGTATTGCAACAAAAGGGAGACCCACGACAGAAACAACAGTGTGTGCCAACTATAGGAGAGACTTCTACTAACCCAACACCAACTTTTCCCAACAACAAGAAGGGTTCAGACTAGAGGCTCCATTTGCACATTGACTGCCACAGGTAGATCTTCCCATGTTTTCAGGCAATGGCCCGAGAGAGTGGCTACAAAAAGCTCAAAATTTCTTTACCATTCATTTCGTGCCCGATCATATGAGGGTTAGTCTGGCTGAACTTCACTTACAAGATGAGGCCGATGTATGGTTTGATGGCTTTAATGCAATTTGGCCAAGGGCGAGCTGGGAACAATTTGCGGCAGAATTAAACAGACGATTCTCGGATGTCACAGTGGAAGATACTATGGAGACCATCAGTAAATTAGTGCAACTGGGTACCATGAAAGACTATATCCGCAGGTTTGAATCCTTGAAGTCCTTGGTGCAGCCAGCGCTACCTAACATGTCCGAACAATATTTCATCTCCTTGTTTTCCAGCGGCCTCCGCGAGGAGATCAAAGCTATGGTTAAAATTATGAAACCTCAGTCGCTCGCTCATGGTTTTGAGGTGGCTTTATTGCAAGAATCAGGTATGTTAGCCATCCAAAAGGTCCCCAAGCAATCTCATCTTGTTGCTGCTTCAAAATGGCCAAATAAGTCCTTGGCTGCCCTGCCTCTGCTTGATGAATTGGGACCTGAAGATGACAAAAGAATTCAAAGGTTTCAGAAAATTTCAGTAGAGGAGCTCCAAAAGAAATGTCAGTTAGGCCTATGTTTTAAATGCAATGACAAATACTTTGATGGCCATATTTGCAAAAATAATTCCATTTATTTATTAGTCACTGATTCACCAGAAAAGTATGTGGAAGGGGAGGATCAGATCGAAAGACAAATCTTATCTAACAATGTGGAATTTATGGAGGTCTCTCTGAATGCTCTAGCGGGGCAAGTGTCCCACTCCACTTTTTGCATTGTAGGCTTTGTACGGAGCACCCCAATTTCGATACTAGTCGATAGTGGCAGCACGCATAGTTTCTCAGATCAATTGGTTGCAAATCAATTGCACCTGCCCATTGACAATACAAACTGTTTACCTGTAATGGTGGCTAACGGGGTAAAGATATTGAGCTCCTCCATTGCACAGCCAGTCAGATGGAGAATGCATAACTACTCCTTTTGCTTGTAGTTCAGGGTGCTGCCATTAAGTGGAAGCGATATGATTTTAGGCATTGATTGGATTAATGAGGTCAACCTCGCTACCTTTGATCTACCCCAAGGGTACTTACAGATAATGGTGGGATTAGACCAGATTTGCCTTCCATTCGTGCAGAAGCCTTCTTTGTTGGAGTCAGTTTCACAGAAATCTTTTTCTTATTGGCTACAACATCAAACTTATGGCATATTGGCTCTACAAACTGTGGACAACGAGTTGATTGAAGCTAAGTAGTCTGTTCCTCTTAGCTTACAACCTCTATTATTGGAATACCAGGATCTCTTTGAGGAACCTAAGGGACTTCCCCCTGTTCGCAATCACGATCATGCGATTCCCCTCATACCGTCGGCCAAGCCATTCTGCTTAGCACCATACCGCTGCCCGTACTTCTACAAAGCAGAAATAGAACGACTCATGCAAAAAATGTTGCAACATGGAATTATTACACCTAGCAATAGTCCATATGCTTCCCCGGTCTTATTAATTAAGAAAAAGGATGGGAAGTGGTGTTTCTGTGTGGACTACCACCAATTGAATGCTTTAACGGTCAAGGACAAATTCCATATGCCCTTAATTGATGAACTGATGGATGAGTTCCACGGCTCTGTGATTTTCACTAAACTGGACTTACGGGCTGGTTATCATCAAATTCGGGTCAAGGAGTCCGATTACCACAAAACCGCTTTGAAAACACTACAAGGCCTGTATGAATTCAAAGTGATGCCCTTTGGGCTATCAAATGCCCCTGCGACCTTTCAATCATTAATGAACGATATTTTTCGTCCCTTCTTGCGCAAATTTGTGTGGGTCTTCTTCGACGATATTTTGATATACAAAAAGGACACTTCTTCCCATTATGATCATTTGGCAGTGGTCTTTGAACTCTTGTTGTGCCATTCCTTATTTGTCAAACGCAGCAAGTGTGCATTTGGCCAAGACCAGGTAGCTTATCTGGGTCATGTCATTTTAACTAAGGGAATTTCTGCATATTTAGAAAAGATTATAGCCATGTCTAACTGGCCAAGACCAACCTCGGTGAAACAATTGAGGGGATTTCTAGGGCTCATCGGCTATTATAGAAAATTCATCCGTGGGTACAGCCATATTGCTCAACCTTTAATAGCTTTGCTTAAAAAGGATGCCTTCGTATGGACACTAGAAGCCACAGTTGCCTTCGATCAACTAAAGGCTGCTATGACGTGTGCCCCAGTCCTACCATTGCCCGACTTCACACTGCCCTTCATTATTGAAATGGACACATGTTACTATGGCTTGGGAGCTATGTTAATGCAGCAAGGGCGGCCTTTGGCTTTTCTCAGCAAACCCTTTCACAAAAGACATATGGGATTCTCCATCAATGAGAATGAGCTACTGGCCTTAGTTGCAGCCGTCCGTCAATGGAGACATTACTTGGAAGGCTCTGAGTTTATTATCCAAATAGATCGCCACTTGCTTAAGTACCTGCTGGAGCAACGTATTACTATTTCGCTACAACAAAAATGGTTAACCAAGCTCCTTGGCTTACAGTATGTTATAAAACACAAATAGGGCCGCTCTAATACGGCGGCCGATGCTCTCTCTCGCATTCCCCACGAGCCGTCCTGCATGGCCATATCTAGTGTTCAACCACAATGGATGCAAGAAATTATTGATAGTTATTCAGGGGACACGTGGGCTACCTCCATTATTGCTGAATTGTTACTTGATAATCCATTGCCAAGTCAGTACTCTTTGATAGCAAGAGTCATGAGATTCAAGGGCAAACTGGTAGTGAGATCATCTAGCAATATTAAGGAGAAATTAATTTTGCAGCTACACGAGTCTACCAATGGGGGCCATTCCAGGGTTCAAGCATCCATTCATAGGGCCAAACAGTATTTTCTCTAGCTGGGTATGTCTAAAGATATTAGCCAATAGGTTTGCAACTATGACACATGTCAAAGGTGTAAACATGAAAATAATCATCTTCTCGGTCTACTTCAACCGCTGCCAATTCCACATCAGCCTTGGACACATATCTCGTTAGATTTCATTGAAGGCTTGCCCAAATCAGACAGGGCTGATTGCATATTGGTGGTTGTTGACCACTTCACTAAATTTGCCCACTTTATAGCTATGTCACACCCTTTTTCGGCTCCGCTGGTTGCTAAACTTTGCCTCAATAATATATTCACGTTGCATGGCCTTCCTCAGCAAATTATCTCTAATAGAGACCGGATTTTCATTTCACAATTTTTGAAGTAATTATTTGGGCACAAAATTGGCCTTGTCATCAGCGTATCACCTGGAAACGGATGGCCAGACAGAGAGAGTTAATCAGTGTGTGAAGATGTATCTCCGATGTATGACTCACTCTCAACCCTCCCGTTGGAGACAGTGGCTACCACTGGCGGAATGGTGGTACAACTCCACCTTACAATCAACTATCAAAATATCTCCTTTTGAGGCTTTATATGGCTACAAACCTCCTTTATTGGCATTGGGACATTATTCCACTTCAGAAACAGACGCAGTGGATCACTTTCTGGGTAACAAACAACAAATGGACAAAATTCTCAGGGACCACATAGCCCAAGCACAAGCTCGCATGAAGTTGTATGCAGATAAAGGGCGCATCGAACGATCTTTTCAGGTTGGCGATATGGTATTCTTGAATTACAGCCTTATCGCCAATTTTCGGTGGAACCTCGTCCTTCTCATAAACTATCCCCCAAATATTTTGGGCCCTTTCATGTGCTGGAGCATATAGGCGAAGTGGCTTACAAGCTCCTATTGCCGGATTTCGCTAAAATCCACCCCGTATTTCATGTTTCGCTTCTCAGGCAACAGCTGGGGAATTTTGCAGTAGTCAGTTCCAATCTACCAGATGAATTCCTTTCAGCTCCAGAGCGCTCACCGAAATCCGTTCTTTAGACTCGAATGCTGAAGCGCGGAATACACAGGTTACGCAATGGTTAATCTGGTGGGATCACCAGTCCGAGGCAGACGGTACGTGGGTCGATTCATCCATTATCACCGATAGTTTTCCTTTATTCCAACCTTGGGGGCAAGGTGCTATTAGAGGTGGCTAACGAGCCGAGCCGAGCCGGCCGAGCCTGAAAAAGTTTGGCTCGTCGAGCCTGCCGAGCTTATCGAGCTGAGCCTAACGAGCCTGTCGAGCCCAACGAGCCGAGCCTAACGAGCCGAGCCTAACGAGCCTGCCGAGCCTAACGAGTCGAGCCTAACGAGCCTTAACGAGCCGAGCCTAATGAGCCAAATATACATAAATAATAATATCTTATATAAATATATTATAAATTATTTTTAATATTATACAATTTAAAACTATAATAAACATTTATTATTATAATGTAAAGATACTATAATTAATAATTTAATTGAATAAATATTTTTATTGAATTGAATAAATATTTTTATTACAATTTCAAAATAAAAATGAAAATTACAATTTCAAATTTAAAGTACAATTTCAAAGCACAACTTACAAGATAAAGAAAATATATGAAAATGAAAGTTACAATTTCAAATTTAAATAAAAATTTAGTCTTCGACATCTAAATTTTTGAATTCTTCAACTATGTCATCTTCTCGTTGTTGATCTCTCGTCACAGCGTCGTTTCAATCCTTCATGCAAAGGAGTGCCTCAACGATTTCTGGTGCAAGTCTTCCTCGTTTATCATCGTACACACGTCCACCTGAACTAAAAGCAGACTCCGATGCTACTGTAGAGACCGGAGGTGTTAGTAGATCACGTGCCATTCTAGAAAGAATAGGAAATGAAATAAAGTTGACTCTCCACCAAGCCAAAATATCAAAATCCTCGGGGCGAGAAATGTTATGGTAGGTGTTAAGATAAATATCGAGTTCCTTTCTTTGTGAATTATAAGAATGAACATTGCTATCTATTTGCTTAAATATATCATACATAAAATCTTGTGGATCTCCACCACAAGCACCACTACTAGAACTAGCATGTATATCATATGAAGGAATTGAACGATTATTAGAATATTTAAATTCATAAGAAGAAAATAAATTATCAATTTCATTTTTTAATTGAGCACCATTAATTGAAGAAGAAATACCTAAATTAGAAGAAATTCTATCAAGCATTATACACACTCCATTTAATTTAAATCTAGGATGCATTATGCATGCAAAACAAAAAATATGAGGTATGTTAAGCCAATATTTTTTAAATTTTCTTTCCATTTTTTCAATTAATGCACAAAATTCGTTTCTTTGTCTATATTTTTGAAAAGTACCCGTTAATTTTATAAAAATTGGGAGAACAAGATGAGTAGTGGGATAATAAATTCTCGAACATTCATTTGTAGCTTCAAAAAATGGTTTTAGAAAATCAAGAAATAAATTAGCAATATCGCAACTATTATGATCAAGAGTAATACATTTTGTTTTTTCACTAATATAAGCACAAATAACTAACCAATATGACTTAGCATTTTCTAACATTAAATAAGTTGAATTTCACCTTGTATCTACATCAGTTTTTAATTTTCTTGGTTTAAGTTGAGCAGCTTTACAAAATTCTTTATATTCTTGCTGTCGCGCATTAGATGAAGTAATATACGAAATTGCAGATCGAATAGATTCAATATGAAGCGAAATAAATGACATTCCATCTCGAACAACTAAATTTAAAATATGACAAACACATCTCATATGAAAAAGACTATTATGAGCCGTATCTAATTGAAATAACCTTTTAAATTCACCAATTGCAACATCGTTAGCAGAAGCATTATCGAGCGTAATACTAAAAATTCTATCTCTAATAGCATATTCTTGCAAAATTCGAACAATATATCTATAAATGGTAACGCCACTATGTGGATATTCACAACTACGAAATCCTAATATTCTTTTATTTAATTGCCAAGAGTCATCAATAAAATGAGAAGTTACGACAATATATCCTAAAGCATTAGGTGCACTCCATAAATCAGACGTAATACAAATAGACATAGACGGAGCACTTGAAAAAAACGCAATTAATTCATTTTTCATATTATTATACATTTTAATAATATCACTTCGCGTAGTACTTCTAGGGACTCGTCTAAAACTAGAATTAAAATACTCTTTCATAAAATTTTCAAATAACTCGCTATCAAACATAGATAAAGGTGCCTCAGATTGTGATATATATTTTGCTACTCCTCTCATTTTATTATGTGAATACATAAAATTGCCACTGCCACTAGCATTTATGAGTGTTTGTGTAGGGTCTCTCACTTGTTCGTGTAAGTGACATTTTGTATAATGCCTACCAAGTGTGCTAGTAGAACTACCGGATTCGTATGCATAATGTTTAATACAATATTTACATTGTGCTCTACTTTCTATTTTTCCACCAATTTTAATATCTTTCATTTCAAAATGATTCCATACATCCGATGTTTTACTTCTTTTTTTTTGTAGGTGACGATGTGGATGCATGTGCCGATGATTGATCAATTGAAATTGTGAGATTATCTTCCCTAATTTCTTCAATATCATCGTTAGTGTCATTAAAAGTGTTAAGCAAAAAATCACGAGGATCCATAATTAAAAAAATTGACTATTGCGAAACAATTAATAGTAAAAATGATACCGCACACCAATTACGCAAATAGTATGTAATATTGTAATTGTTGTGACCACCTCGTCCTCCACAAATACGACGAGTCCTACATAAATTGGGAAAAAAAATTTGTTAGTTAATAGTACACATTACACATTACATTAAAAAACATAAAAATGAATAAAATAAAATATACCTTTAAAATGGTGAGAAATATTGAGAGATTGAGAAATTGAGAAATTGCTGAGGAATGTAAGAGATTGAGAGATTGAGAGATTGAGAGGAAGATTAGATGAAGAATTACAAATAATGGTAGTGGTATTTATAAAAAAAAAATGGAGGGGGAATGGGGGCTACTGGATACTAGATAGTGCCATAACGGGCATGAAGGAAACGGTCTTCAGACCATTGCAATTGCAACGGTCTGAAGACCGTTGCGGCGTTGCTTCTCTGTGATCACACAGAGAAGCAAGCAACGCCCCCCAACTCACCTCGCCAACGGGGGGAAGGGGCCAGGGGGAAGGCCGAAGGCAACGGTCACTGGACCATTGCCATTCTTGCCAACACCACCAACGGTCGGAAGACCGTTGCAAAGAGCAGAGCTCGACTCTCACAGTGAGTGAGAGTCGACGCTCCTGCTCTGCTCTCTCTGACTCTCACAGAGAGAGTCGACGCGTGACTCTCACAGAGAGAGTCGACGCTCTCTGTGAGAGTCCCGACTCTCACTCTCCATCGCCATCGTCTTCGACTCTTCGTCATCGCCATCGTCTTCGACTCTTCGGGAGACTCTGGGACTGGCCGAGGCCGACTGGGAGACGGGAGTCCCACTCCCAGACTGGAAGTCAGTCTGGGCTGGGACCGCCGGATCGCCAGGATCCTGGCGGGCGGGCTCGCCGGGCTAGCCCGCCTACTGGGCTCGGGCCGAGCCGGCTCGGTTACTGTAGCGGGCCGAGCCGGGCTGAGCAGGGGGAATGACTGTTACAACCTCAATTACTCCAAGTGGGATTAACAGCGTAAGCGAGGAAGGAGAACCAAGAGAGCGGTTCAGAGCAACCCGGTTCTTCATCCAATAGCGGCTCAACAATTCACGGACCAGACCAACCAAAGAGCAGACACATCAGTGCGAGAATCGGTCGGGAGTGCCAGCGTGGGAAGATGACGAGGCAGGAGCTGCAAAGGTAGATAGTGCAGGAGCTGCAAAGACATATAGTATAAATAAGTAGAAAAATGATAGGGAAGGTGTGAAAAATGTGTAAAACTTAATTTTGTTCTCTTCCCTGTAACTTAGGTTTTGCTTGAACTCTCGATGGGGGAAAAACTCTTGCGTATTGTTTCGATTGTTCAATTGCAAAGTAAGCTCTTTTGACTTGTTTGAGAGTTGCTTATAACAATAGGGTTTCAAAAATTGACTCTAGTTCACGCATTACCCACAAGAATAGACAAAAAGACAACAAAAAGCTCGAGTGGAGAAGCCCTAGCTCTCCTGAGCTTGCTGTCAACACTTCTTGCAAAAAGATCTCGGACCGATAGCGCAACCATCCTCAGATAGAGACCGTCGGTCGCCAAAATCGTCAAACCAACGCGGTCCGTGCTCCTTCCTCTCGAAATCACCTCGCGCTCATCTCTCTCTCTCTCTCGGTATCTTCTTCGTGGTCGAAGAAGAAGTAGCAGAGCTTCTTCTGCATACTCATTTTAAAAAATTAGAAATTAAAAAAAATATTTAAATATATATATATATAAAATTTCCGTTATAAAATTAGACCCATTTTTGAAACGTTAACTAAAAATGATTTTCTTTAGTCGGAATAGTTTACCAAAACATTTCAAAAATTTTAAATTCCCACTCAGAAAAACTCAGTTTGACCGTTTAACTTAAAACATATACGTCACCGCTACGCGACAAAACAAGTTAACCCTACCACATTTGACTGAAAATTCGCAAAAAATTTACACGTATCATTTTTAAAATCTTGGATTTCACATGTACCCTTTCAAATTCAGAGTACTTAATGAAATCATATTTTTCTTCAAATCGAGGATTCTGACTATACCGATGCTAAATATCTTGTAAGATATGTTTATTCTCATAAACATAGTACCTTTAGATATAGTCTCATATGTCGAAAACTCTTTTATGATTGAAACACATCTGAAATGAACAAACTATATTCAAAATCTAATAGTTTTTTGGCTTCAAGTTTCTTTCAAACACTGTCAGAAGATCTCCATCACCATGAAATTCTTCAACAACGACACCTTCACCGAAAGTATTCAGTGGCTTTTGCTTCACTAAAACTCTATTGTTTTGCAATTTACAACACTTAAATTTAATGTGTCTCATCCTCTTACAAAAGTGGCAAGTTCTATATCTATTTCTTGAATTTGATCTATCATTTGAACCTTGAATATTATCATTATCATTGTTCTTTGACCTCCTGTTCTATTTTGAATGTCAAGTCCCTCTTCTCGAGATCCGATATCAATTTGCTTCATTTTCTCATTTGATAACAAGGCACCAAAAGTTTCTTCTAGAGTTAGACTTTCCGGTTGTCAAAAATCGTATCTCTAAAAGTATTATATGAAGCACACAACAAACACAGTAGAATAAATCACAAAGCCTCTTCAACATACTTGCATCTCATACTCTCCAAATCTAAAACTATTTTCTTCAATGAAATCAATTTTTCATTCTTTCATTAACTTATGTGAATATAACCATTGTTCCAACTACAAATTATTGGTCAAGATTATCTTCATACATATATGCTTCAATTTTAACCATAATTAAACAATAATGTTCTTTTTCTGAACATCCTACAAAATCCAATTTGACAAATGCGCACACATCGAAAATGAGATTTTTCTATCCTCACAAATATTTTCCTCTTTACTTCAAGATATTAACATTTTGTTGAGCCTTAGCAACGTGTCATTTAAATTTATTTGTGCAAACACATTTCTCATTTTCACCTTCCATAACAAAAATCTTGTAATCCAATCTAACAATAAAATATCATATTTCATTGAAGTTATCTCTCATCCCACCCATTTTAGAATTTACAAAAGTTATCTTGATTGTAAATCCAAATTTCGAAGAATTCACAGAAAACTCCAATAATCCAAAATACCCTAACAATTGAATTATTCTCTTTCGTCTCTGCCAATGAAAAAACCAAAAATTTCTTTCAACAGACACGAATCGGAGCACAAAAAAACTTCTATCTTTAAAGTAGACGAGTGATCTATGAATGACAACAATAGAACTACAGCATGTTGGTGGAGTTGTGGCAAAATAGGACAACGACGAATGCAATGTCATTTAGATAGTTAGGCAGTTGTTAGTAGGGAGACAAGGCTTTGCGATAGTGGAGAAGGCATGTTAGAGAGAATGACCGGCGTGGTTTGAGTGGCTTCTTCTTCTTCACTGATTGGCGGTGGCAACAAAAGACTTATTTGTTATGGATACATCCTACAATTTCCAAAACACTCTAAATTCACTAGAGACAGTCTCATTATAACCTTTAGTGAAATACAAAGAAAAATCAAACTGAAGATAGACAGATGGACACAATCACACAAGAACAAAAATAAAAGGGAGTGAAAGAGAAAAAAAAGTGGAAGAAGAAGTAGAAGATACAAAAAGGAGAAGCAGGAAGCAGAAAAATGACAAGGAGAGAAGCCGAGAGAAAAGAGAAACCTTTACGACAAAATCTGCCTCATTCCTTTTTTGGGCTAAAGTCCTTTTTTCTAACCCTTACTGCATAGGCATAAAAATGACATGGTGGAAGCTTATTCATGCTCTAATCAAAAGTGATAGTGCAAAAGAAACTCTCAACCTTACTCTAATTAAATGCGATAGCGCAAAAGAGAAATGCAAAAAATTGGGATACTAAGCTTTATGTGTAAACCTTAACAAAAAAAATAACGAATATAAGAGAAATGAACTATGATCAAAATCAAAGTACAATTAATTTCATGAGTCAAACAATAATATATGGTGTAATGAAAAAACTCTAATATTAAATATGAGTTTGACTTATCTCAACTAGAGGTGAATAAAAGTCGGTTCAATTCGTTTTTAGAGTCGAATGGAATTGACCTAACTTTTTTTTTTCATAAAAAGTGAATATGTAATTGAACCATCCACAAATTGGAACCATTCAATTCCAATTTGATTATGGTTCGGTTCCAATTGTAAAATTAATGTTCTTAAAAATAATATATTAAAAGTGTAATAAAATATCAAATTAGACAAAAAATAATCTAAATACTAATTAGGAAATTTAATTAAATAACTCAAATCACTTTATTAGACAATTCATTTTTTAATAATACAATTCAATCACTAATTAATTTAATCAAATTATTAATTTGGAATAATCTATCAATTTAAGAAACGAGCAATGACAATGACTTTTAAGTTATAAAAGTAAACTATAGTTTGTTGATAGTACAATTCAGTGTCCTCCTTCAAACCCAAATAATGGATGAAATAGATACAATAATACGATAACATCTAGGATATTCAAAAATATAAAAGTAAAGAAATTGTAAACAGTTTACCATACTTGAGCTCTTCCATGGTTGTTTGGAAATAACTTCATGATAGATTTAATAAAGGTAGTGCGCAGCAAATTTATCAACTTCAAAATCTGTTATTGTCTATATCACAAGGATCAATAGAAGTTAATAGCTATTTTACGAAATTCAAAATATTGTGAGATGAGCTTCAAGATTTTAGACTTATAAAATCTTAATGTTCTTGTGGAGGAGCAAGGTTACTCATAGAACATCAACAATAAGATTTTATCATGCAATTTGTCATGGGATTAAATGAATCTTTTATTCAAGTAAGAAGTCTGGTGTTAATGATGGATCCTTTATTTTCAATAAATAAAGTGTTTTTTTTAATAATTCAAGAAGAGAGACAGAGGATGATTATTTTGACTCAAATGATGCAAATGAAAGTCTAGCTTCTTCATTGTGGATTTTAGGCACAGGTGCAACCCATCGTGTTTACTCAAATATTTCCTTTTCCTTTGAATCTCATCCTATTCATAACAATTTCATTCTTTACCCAACAATTCCAAAGTTTTAATAGAACATATAGCTTCTGTCAAATTGAAAAATGATTTGATGTTCTTTATATCTCTATCATTTCATCAAGCATGTTGATGAAATTAAATACGTAATTACCTTGAGCATGCTAATTCTAACTTAAGAGCATCAATTAACTTAACTAGTTGTTTCACTTATTAGGATAGAAGCATAAAATCCGAGCATGTAAATTGATTAGAATAACCAAGCATAATCTTGAGTATGTAAATTGGCTTGGAAATTTACTAGGATAACTGTTAATCGTATGTCTGATTCCGTCTCGTTTATTGCTGTGTTCTACAGCTCAAGCATACTATAATTCATTATATGTTGTTATGATACATACGTTTAGTTCTATGTCCCTTTCATGATTTGCTATCTAATTCCTTAACGTTCGCTGTTTAATTTCCTTACATGTTTGATGTCATCTGAGTATGTTTAGTTTTGTTTTGTTTTGTGAAGGAGCATGTCTAGTTTATCATAAATTATCGCTTGTTTGCTTTGTCGTTTCTTCATTGCTCCTTCAATGTTTTAATTCAATGATTGTTCCTTTTCATTTGTATGCGCAACCCCAATTACGGTTTGCTTTCATTTCAATTTCCACTATTCAAAATATCGTCAACTACTTTCTGTATATGCACAATTCAATTTAATGAAACGTTATAATGCATCATGCATCATGTTAGATTGAGAATGTATCGTCATGCATCATGTTAATAGAAATCAGTATTGAATGCCGCCAGGGGTGGTACTCACACATGCATTATGTGAAGTAAAATGTTAATAAAATAAAGGAAATAATGAATGAAAGAAAAGAAAAGAAAAGAGAGTTGGAGAGTGGATGGGTAGTTTGAATCTAGTCTGACAACTATACAAGCCCCACCTTATCGCGAAAGAGACTAGTTTGCACATAGGAGGTTAGAAGCTGATCAAACTATACCATCCTACTAGCGTTCCTCCAATCTTCATCTCAAAGTACGAGTAAAGACAAATAAATGAACAAATGTAATGAAATGATTGGTTTGGGTGGCCCATATTCCAAAAGAACTAAAGAGAGGCATATCGTATTATATAAACCCTTTTTCTTACTAAGTCTTTGGGTTTACAGTTTACTTTTGGTGTAGGTGTATGTACTTGTACGCAAATGCACAAAATTATGAACCAAGGCGAAAATAATATACAAATAAAAACGTAGGGATGAGGATTTACACTCGAGGGAGCTTGTGGCTGGCCAGGCTAAAAGGAGTAAATGGGAAAAATGGTTTATAATTTAGCGGTAATAATTGTTTAGTATTTCTAAATCAAACAAATGATTTCATAATTGCTTTCATTGTGTCGATTTGCTTCCGTTACTTTACCTACAATGGTATACTTTTACCTTTTCAAATTCAAAGTACTCAATGAAATTATATTTTTCTCCAAATCTAGGATTCTGACAGTACCGATACCAAATATCTTGTAAGAAATGTTTATTCTCATAAACACAGCACCTTTAGACATAGTATCATATGTCGAAAACCCCCTTATGATTGAAACACATATGAAATGTACAAGCTATATCCCAAATCTAAATTTTTTTTGGCTTTAAGTTTCTTTCCAACACTATCAAAAGATCTCCATCACTATGATATTCTTCTACAACGACACCTTCAATGAAAGTCTTTAGTGGTTTTCTCTTCTCTAAAACTTTCTTGTTTTGCAATTTACAGCATTCAAATTTAATGTGCCTCATCCTCTTACGAAAGTGGTAAGTTCTATATCTATTTCTTGACTTTGATCTATCATTTGAACCTTGAATATTATCATTATCATTGTTTTTTGACGTTGCTGTTCTACTCAGAATGTTGAGTTCCTCTTCTTGAGATTTGGATCCAACATCAATTTGCTTCATTTTCTCATTTGATGACAAGGCAGCAGAATTATCTTCCAGATTTAGAATTTTCGATTGTCGAAAATCATATCTATAAAAGTATTATATGAAGCAGACAACAAACAAAGTAGAATAAATCACAAATCCTCTTCAACATACTTGCATCTCATAGTCTCCAAATCTGAAACTATTTTATTGAATTCAGTCAATTGTTCATCAATAGAAGATTCTTTCATTAAAATATGTGAATATAACCATTGTTCCAAATTCAAATTACTGGTGAAGATTTTCTTTATACATATATGCTTCAATTTTAACCATAATTCAACAATAATGTTCCTTTTCAAGACATCCAACAAAATCCAATTTGACAAATGCACATGCATCAAAAATGAGATTTTTTTTATCCTTACAATTTTTTTCCTCTTTACTCCAAGGTATTAACATTTTATCGAGCCTTAGCACCATGTCATTTAAATTCATACGTGGACACAAATCTCTCATTTTCTCCTTCCACAATAAAAATCTTGTATTCAAATCCAACAACAAAATATCATATTTCATTGAACTCATCTCCCATTCCACCAATTTCAGAATTTACAAAAGTTATCTTGATTGAAAATTTGAATCCGAAATTCAAGATCCCAAGAATTCATAGAAAATTCCAATAATCTAAAATACCCTTAAAATTGAGCTATTCACTTTCGTCTTTGCTAATGAAAAACCCAAAAATTTCTTTCAACAAACACGAATTGGAGCACAGTATGCATATTGAAATCCAAGCACAAAAAAACTTCAATCTTTGGAGCAGACGAGCGATCGAATGACAACAATAGAACTGTAGCAAGTTTGAGGAGTTGCGGCAAAACTAGAACACGACGAAGGCAAGAAATAGGCTTGTGCCTTTCTATTGATCCATCTGAGCAATGCTTGATCTTATACACCCATTTGCAAGAAATAGGCTTCACATCTTTCGGTTTAGGTACAAGCTCCCAAGTCTGATTTTGTTCTAGTGCACCAATTTCCTCTTTCATAGCTTTAATCCACTCGGGTTTTTGAGATGCTTCTTCAAATGTCATTGGTTCTTTTGCATTGGCTTCTTCCACTATGGCAACATTGGCATACTTCGAATTTGGCTTTCTAGCTCTTTTTGATTTTCTAAGTGCAATGAGTGTATCTACTTCAACTTCATCAGTTGCTTCATTTGCCCTTTGATACATACCTGTTTGCCAAGAATTTTGAGCTATGCCTTCTTCGACATCTCCATCATCATCTGGAACTTTAGTTTCATCTGAGCTAAACTGAATTTGAGAAGTTTCCAATTCTTCCTTAAAAACATCTGAGTCAGGTAGTACTTCTTTGTTTGAGGACCACCAAGAGGAAGCTTCATCAAATACCACATTCCTAGATGTGTAGCACTTCTCGTTTGTTGGATCACAGCATCGCCATCCTTTCCTTTGACTGTCGTATCCTACAAAGATACACCTAACAACCTTTTTCTCCATCTTGCTACGTAAGTTATTAGGTACAAATACATAGCATACACATCCAAAAACTTGAAAATGACCAATAGTAGGCTTCATATTCCATATTTTTTCAAAAGGTAAGAGAAAACATATCCTTTGTTGAGGAAGTCTATTTGTCACAAATGCTGCAGTCTTCATTACTTCCGCCCAAAATCGCCCTGGAACATTCTTCGCATGAAGCATACTTCGACATGCTTCTGCTAGATGCCAGTTTTCCTTTCTGCTACACCATTTTGCTGCGGAGTGTTGGCACATGTGAATTGATGACCTATATTGTACTTCCGAAGAAAGTTTGAGAATTCATTCGAGGTGTACTCTCCCCCATTGTCAGAGCATAGACAACGAACTCTTTTACCAATCTCGGCTTCCACTGTCTCCTTGAACTCTTTGAACTTTAGTAGAGTTTCAGATTTTCCTTCAGAAAATAAACCCATACATACCTCGAGAAATCATCAATGAAGGTCACCATATACTTCATTCCACTTATGGAGGCTTGCTTAATTGGCCCAAACACATCAGAGTGAATCAACTCTAATGATTCCTTTGCTTTAAATTTGGATTCTTCATACAGTAACTGATGTGCTTTTCCATATTGACATCCGGCGCATATAGTTTCCGTTCTCACTTCGAGTTGTGGAAGTCCTTTCAGCATCGATTTCTTCATCATCATATTTAGCTTGGAATAGCTAACATGACTTAGCCGCATGTGCCACAAATCAGTTGTCTTGTTCTTTCTTGTCTTGTCTACATATGCGGTTTCTGCAAACATCACGTAGACAAACTCCAATTTTTGTCCTTTCATCACCGGTTCTTTTACGATCTCAAGATCCCTATATACTTTCACATCTTGTGGGGCAAATAGAACAAAATGACCAGAAGATGTTAATTGAGATACTGAGAGAAGATTTTTCTTCATACTTGGGACATGATAGACGTTTGGGAGTGACACCTTGGTATCACTATAATGGGGAGAGACTATTGTATTACCGATGTGAGCTATCGGTAACTTTGAATTGTCTGCCGTTACCACTACCCGACTTCCCTTGTATTCTGACAAGTTTTGCAGCTTATCTTTGTCACCAGTCATATGATTTGAGCAGCCCGAGTCCACAATCCAATCATTCTCATAATCAATTTGATTGGACGTTGTAGCTGTAAAAGCCAACTCTTCTTCATCTGCAGCATAAAATGCCTCAACGCTCCATTCGTCTTCACTTTAGGAAGTAGTAGCATTACTTTCCACAACCTTCTTCTTTGACCAGCAATCCTTTGCCATGTGACCTTTCTTTTGACAATTGTAACATTTCCCCATAAACTTTTGATTACTACTATGGTCACCTTTTGCACGAAAGCTCCATTTGCCTTGATGATTTTTTGCCTTTTCTTCATTCTTTTTGAATCCTCCAGCAACATGTTGTTTGAAATTCCTTTTGCCTTTATGAACATAAAGTGTCTCTTCTTCATTTTTCAACGAGACTCCTCCCATTTGTTTAGCTAAAGCCTCTTGACCAGCTAGTTGATTTTTGAATTCTACAAGTGATGGTTGAGTTTGCCATCCTTGTATTGCAGTAACAAAACTCCGATATTCTGGTTTTAAACCATGGATGATGATCCGCTTTACTCTCGTATCACCGATAGGAGCTTCTGGATCCAGCTCTGATAGAAGTCAAATGCGCTCATAATCCAACAATCTTTCCTTGATTTGATCAAACACGTCAGCCTGAAAAGTGCGTATGAATTATTCAAATGATTGAATGAACCTTAATCCATTATCAGAAGTTAGACGCGTCATTCTTAGATTTTACCTTCCAAAGAAATGGCAATTTTCAGCAAGTTTCTGGCGCAATTCATGATGCAGAAGGAAGTTCAGATGATAATTGTGTCTCTTGTTTGACGTTCCAAATCAAGAAAGTTATCTACTCTACAACCAGATATTGAAACTAGGTGAAAGTGAGAACAAAGATCATTGTGTCTCAATCGAATCTAGATTTTATTTATGGAATAAATCAAGATTATCTTCGGATTAATTACACTTTAAAAGTTTAATATTCTATAATACTCAGTAGGAACTTCATGTTGTTTGAAATAATCACCATTAGCTTAACAAAAAATATTTTTAAATTTATCACTTAAGTTCGTTGTCTTAAAATATAAATTTAAATTGTCTAAAATAATAAATTTAAAGAGATTTCTTCTACATTTTAAAGAGATTTTTATTTTTGTTTATTTGGATTTTTCTTATAAACACCTATTATTTTTTTTTTCTAAGGATTTAATTTTTTTTCTTAGGATTTAAGACTCTTGTCATTGAGCCAAGAGGTCTCACAACAAGAGAGAGGTTAGATGTGGTTAACGAGCCGGCCGAGTCTGAAAAAGTTTGGCTCGTCGAGCCTGTCGAGATTAACGAGCCTGCCGAGCCTAACGAGCCGAGCCTAAAGAGCCGAGCTTAACGAGCTGAGCCTAACGAGCCTTAACGAACCTTAACGAGCCGAGCTTAACGAACCAAATGTACATAAATAATAATATCTTATATAAAGATATTATAAATTATATAATATCTTTATATAAGATATTATGATTCTGAGCCTTAGAGTCTAGGCTTAGACTCTGTCTGAGCCTAATACTGCCTCATTCATCATCTTCAGAGTCTGAAGATGATGAATCGAGACAACGTTACGGCTTGCGACGACGAAACCACGACGACAAGACGGAGACGAACGCGGGCCGGAGACGATCTCTCCAGTCGCCACTGACGCGAGCAGATGCCGACTGATGGTCTCGCGATGACGCGAGACGGAGATCATTGCTTGAAGATCTCGCGACGATGCGAGATTCGAGACCGAGATGATTGCAGCTTGCGGGATGCAGGACGGAGACG
This sequence comes from Begonia loranthoides, assembly GCA_022433065.1. NCBI lineage: Eukaryota > Viridiplantae > Streptophyta > Magnoliopsida > Cucurbitales > Begoniaceae > Begonia > Begonia loranthoides. Next base: position 6,008,708 of record CM039486.1, read on the forward strand.
ACCTCGCGACTGACGATTGCGGCCTTACACGCGACGATGCTTAGCCCGAGGACGATCCTTACACACGATGACGAGCCTTCGGCCTTCGACGCGAGACGACGATCTCGTCTCGCCTTCACGCGAGTCGCGAGATCTAGAGGCCGTCATCTCCAGACTCTCCACTAGAGAGTCTCTAGTGACTGCAGCTCGGGCGGGTTCGGCTAAGCAACTGTCGGGAGGGATCGCCGGGCTAGCCCGCCAGGCTCGGGAGCTGGCCCGCCCGTCAAGCTCTCGAGCCCGGGCTCGACGGGCTGGCGAGCCCAGGATTTCGGGCTCAGCTCGGCCTGCCAATCGGGCCCGAGCCGAGTCCGCTCGATTACTGTAGCGGGCCGAGCTCGGCTCGCCAGCCCGCCCGATAGCCATCCCTAAGAGAGGTACACTCCTTGCCATGATATTATTGATAAAAAATTATATTTAGGTTAGGTGTTGCCTGTAGATTTTTAAATTATAGGGTTATTTTCATACGATACCTTCAATTTTAGGTACCTTTTTATCCAATACCTTATAGTTTGAAAATTTTTAATGGACACCTTGTAGTATATGGTGTTATCATGATGACACCTTCCGTCTAGGGGTGTTCAAAACCGAACCGAACCGACAAACCGAACCAAAACCGATCAAAAAATCAAAACCTAATAAGGTTTTTTCTATTAAAAAAACCGAATAAGGTTCTGTTTTGTAAGAACCGAGTGTTTTGGTTCGGTTACCGGTTTTAGTTTTTCAAAACCGAAAAAACGAAACCGAACCGCATAAATACGTTTATAGTGTTTTTTTGTTTTTGAAGTTCCATATTCGGTCATTCGTGCCTCAGCCTCTGAAGTGATTTTAGCTCTAAAAGACCTAATAACTATTTTTTGGACAAAATTTTGTTTTGAAAAGAGAAGAGGAAGAATAATTTTGTTGTTATTAATTATGTTTTTATAATTTTTATACAATTTTTATTATAATATTTGAAAAAAAAAATTAATAAAGAAAAAATTGAAACCGAACCGAAATCGGAACCAAGATTTTAAAACTAAAACCGACTCGGTTCTGATTTTTCTAAAATCGATTCTAGTTTTATAATTTTAAAACCAAAACCGACTAATTTTGTTTGATTTCACATCAAAATCGAACGGAACAGTTCAGAACCGAACTGTGAACCCTACTTGCGTCTGCTGGCTGTTATTCTAATCTCCATCTCCTGAAGACAAAAGAGTACCTATTCTTCAAGCTCACTTCTCTTCTCTCCGAAGCTCACTTCTCTTTTCTCCTAATTACGAAGGCGACAGCGAAGTCGAGGGCTTGAAGCAAAGCCCGACTGCGAAGCGGTCTTTACCTTGGCGAAGACAAAATCTGCAAGGTTCGATCTTTCCTCTCTTTCTCGTTTGATTCCGTTCAGAGTATTAATTTGTTTGGGAAAAAATTCGGAGGAAAACCTTGCATATGGGTCTTCTTTTGGACCACTCAAGTTTCAATTTTTCATCTGTCCCACTGCAAAAAATTTCTGGCTTTTACCTCTGTTCTTGATTTCATATTTGTGGAATTTCAACTTATTGGAAGTCATCGGTATGATTCTGGTATTCTTGTTTTTAAATAATTGATCCTTTACTTGTTGGCACTATGAATATGGAGTTGGCAGACCAACCATGGGAGATGTGCTGTGGAATTTGGAGTATGCTTTGCAGCTTCAAGAGGCTTTTATGTAGGGCCAAACAGAAGACTGGAGTAACTCAACAATGGCAGTTTCTGTCAGTGCCCCTACAATGGAGAATATTTTGTTTCTTCCACCCCAGAAGAAAACAAGGCTTCTCCCCCAGAGATAAACACCATTGAGGAGCACTCTGGCATTGCGATGTTCGCACAGTTTTCTAATCTCAGCTGTCGATGAGCTCACACTTGATTGATCAAGAAAATACAGGATCTTAACAAATTCTTGGATGTGTAGTAAGCATCCGAGAAAGATGATTTTTTGAGCTTAATCATTTGTTGCAGGTGGAGAATAGCTATTTCTTGGTGAGCTTGGTGGATAACGAATTTACCTTCATGGTGATCTTTTTGCTGCTTTTGAAGGTTTTTGAGATGAAATGAGCAAATACATGGGTGGTGATCTTGTGTTCCGACATTGTGGATTACACAAAAGAACTAATCTGACCTCTCTCAAACACTTGAAGATCTCCATTTGACTCCCAAGTTGATGCCTTATTACAAGTAGTCAGAAGATCATCTGCTCAAATTTTTTGTTTTTTTATGTTAAATAAACATAGTCTTGGATATGTGTATGAAAAATTGTAATAAATTTGTATCTTGTTTTTTGTTGATGCGATGATGCAGAATGTGTAAGCGCTCATTTGGTTTTATTGCGTGTTTGCAACTTAAAAGATGGGTTGACTTATCATTACTTCCACAACCAATGATTTTCTAGAAATGATGCAAGTGAACAGGCATTGTGGAAACACACAGGATTTCAGCAGTGGTTTTCCTCTCCAACTACTTTTATAGTTTTTGGGTGCTGCTAAAATTAGATTTCAGTAGTGGGGCCATCCTTGTTCATTTCTTCTTGCTGACACACAAGACAAAATTTACTTCCAGAATTAAAAACAAGAATGCAACGTTCAAATTACGAATTACTAGCTCTATACATCCAAGAATTTGTTAAGATTCTGTATTTTCTTTAACAATCAAGTGTGAGCTCATCGACCACTGAGATTAGCAAACTGTGTGAAGATCGCCGTGCCGAAGTGCTCATCAATGGTGTTTATCTCTGCGGGAGAAGCCTTGTTTTCTTTTGGGGTGGAAGAAACAGAACATTCCTGCCATTGTTGAGTTACTCTCGTCTTCTGTTTGGCCTTGCATAAAAGCCTCTTGAAGTTGAAGCTGCAAAGCATACTCCAAATTCCATAGCACATCTCCCATGGTTGGTCTGTCAACTCCATACTCAGCCAAACACTTACTCTGCAGCCTCACTTCTTCATGGATTCTAGATTAATGGTGCCAACAAGTAAAGGATCAATTATTTGAAAACAAGAATACCATATTCAATTTCTTCAAAATAATTCAAAGTACTCTACAATCTAACCTAAGATTCAAATATCAACAAACTAAAATAAATGATAGGCATATCAAAAGATTACCAACAGAGAAATAAGTTCAAAACTCAACAATCTGCACCTGCCGTGAAATCACGAACAACAGTCATAAATTCGAAACAACATACAAAAAAGGGAAGAAAAAAAATCGGAAGCCCAGTTCCAGATAATAACAACTTCCCCAAATCCAACCAAAAAACAAAATCCCAATTTGATGCAATTAAAAAATCTATTCAAGTTGCAGAGAATTTCTCATTTGGCTTGAACACATGCACAATTAGTCAAACAATACTCCAACGATTAGTCAAGCTGTAGAGAATTTCAGATTTCGCTCCAACAATACTCCCCGCCATTATGAAGAGTATTTGTTGAAGGTTTTTGCAGGAGTGTTCTTCTTGAATTATTCAGTTTGGTTTTGATCGGTACTAAAATATTCTCAGTTCCTTCGAGAATCAGATCGATGACTTCCAATAAATTGAAATTCCACAAATATGAAATCAAGAACAGAGCTAAAAGCCAGAAATTTTTTCCAGTGGGACAGATGAAAAATTGAAACTTGAGTGGTCCAAAAGAAAACCCAGATGCAAAGTTTTCCTCTGAATTTTTTTCCAAACAAAATAGTACTCCGAACTGAATCAAATGAGAAAAAGAGAAAAGATCGAACCTGAAGGCAGATTTTGTCTTCGCCTAGCCAGAGGTCGCTTCGCAGTCAGGCTTTGCTTCAAGCCCTCGACTTCGCCGTCGCCTTCGTGCATCGGAGAGAAGAGAAGCGAGCTTCGCAGAGAAGAGAAGCGAGCTTGCAGAAGAGGTAGTCTTTGTCTTCAGGAGATGGAGATTAGAATAAACAGCCCACAGACGGAAGGTGGCGCATGATAACAGCACATAGTGTAAGGTATTCATTAAAAATTTTCAAACTACAAGGTAATGGATAAAAAGGTAAATAACCCTAAATTATATTACTCTTTTATTCTCATGATTTAAATTATACTTTGGATTTCTATTTTTATGATTAATTTTATAATCTTTTTATTTTAAATAGATTATATCCTCGTCAATAATTTTTTTTTTCTTAAAAAAAAAAAAGGATTTTTGCTTCTCCTTTCACGTCTCAAAGTCTTATCTTTCTTTTGAAATTACAAACTTTTTTGCTTTCTTTTGCATATAATGGTTTACAGCTCAAGGGGACCATTAAAAGTTCATAGTGCACTTAAGATGTTAATACGCGTTAGTAGATCAGTTTTTGTCAAGAAAAAATTGCTAGTAAGTTATCTTAAATATAGAATCCATGTGCTCATCTTATTTTAACATGAAATTATTAATATATTAAGCATTCATTAAAATTAGAGATGTTAAACGAACGGTTCGAGTTGAGTGGAGCGTGTGAAGGCTCAGCTCACCGAGCCTTACGAGCTTAACGAGTTTGACGAGTTTAATGAGTTGACTTCAAAAACTTTTCAACTTGAGCCGACTCACGGGCCATGAGGCCAACGAGCCGAGCTCAGCTGGCCAACGAGCCGAACTTAGCGAGCCCAACATACATAAATTAAATTATTTTATATAAATCTGTTATATATATATATATATATATAAATTTTAATTAATAAAACTATAATAAATATTTATTATTGTAATGTTATAATATGATAGAATTAGACAATAGTTAGTCGTATAAATAATAAAATTATTTAATTAATATAAAAATGATATGTAATAAGTAATAAGTGTTAACTTAATTGCCTAAATGTGTTAGAGTAAATACCCGATTTTTCTTTTTCTTTAAAAATGCAATAAATTTAAAACTTTTTAAACAACAACTTAAAACATTCTTAATTGAAATCAGAGTCTTCTTCTTTTAAAAACCAAACCGTTAAATCATTTCTTTTATACTCGTTGCTTAAACTATAGAAATGTATGAGTATAAATCTTTTTTCTAAAAAACGTAGCGGAAACTTAAATAAAACTATTTACGAAATAGAAATAACTAATTACATATATGTTTACAAAACAGTTTTGCTCTTTACATTTTTAGTCTTTAATCTTTAGTCTTTAGTTTGGCCATCCACAATGCTCACCGGTGTAAATTCCTTACCAACCGCTCCTCTTCAGATAAATCACACAAACACCTACACCACAAGTAAACTATAAGCCCAAAAATCTTAGTAAGGAATTGGAAATACAACATAAATGCCTCTAACTCGTTATGTCGGAATGAGATTTGCTCAAACCGTTCTTTACTCACGGTTACATAAAATACTCGTAGTTCTAGTTGGGAGATTAGGGGACCCTAGCAGATAATGGTGGGGAATTCGGCATCTAATACCCTAGAGTAGACAAGTTTATCTATCCCATGGACGAGAATATTTAATTTGACTTTCCGAGTCTACAGATTCGATCCAAACTATTAACCTGGCCACTAATTCCCTTATGTACATTATTAATCATTTTCTTCTCACATCATGAATACCAACCCGATCGTTGTATTTCCTAAGGGTTTCTATTACCATGGACACATAAACCTAGCGACTCTAATAATAGAAAACAATTCTATACTAACAAACATTCAATAATTCAAAGGATTATCCTATGCAAACAATCTTGGAAATAATCTCTACAAACAATCACTAAGATTTGAACTACAATCCAATTTATCAAGGGAATAGACTATAGAAACAATCACTGTAATACAAACACGCTTCAACTAAAAATATTCAACAACCAAATTGATATGTCGCAAGGACCCTTGACTAGATCGAGAGCCCGAGAGCTTTCTAATTTGTTTGCTCATTTTGCAGGGGATCAATTCTATGCTAATCTTGGAGGAGAACCAACAATTGAAGACATGGAGAAACCCTTCAACTTATTGGTTTGGAAAATTGAGGAGACAACTCAAGGTGATGTTCCTCTCGACCCTCAAGAAATGCACTCCCACTAAAGCCGTATGTTCAATCCTTTTGTACATTTTATGTTGATGCTTTTGGAGATTATAATGCTGGTGTTTTTAGAGATTTTCGTGGTTTTAGAAAAGAAACTTTTGCATGAGAAATGGAGTGGTGATGCTAGAGTCCATGGACCACACCTAGCCAAGTGGTGATCAACATTCACATTGCCATTTTATTTGTCATTTGTTTTTTTTATTTTTATTTTTCCTTATTTTGTAACCCTAATGGGGACATTATATATATTACATTTTAGCTGCTCATTTGACAAAAAAAAAAACTCTAGCTTTGAAGAGAGACTCTTCACCTCTTTGTGAGGAACAATAGGCCAAGCTTCTAGGAGTTGATCCAAGGGAGTGAGCCACTATTTCTTCAATCCTTGTTCGTTTTGGTTGAAGATCTTACTGTCTCTCCTTGCCCTACTATCTCTAAGATAGTAGATCCAGAGTGTAAGTGAGGTAAAACGTGCATCTCAGCCCGGTTGGAGACACTTCTTGTGGAGTTCAATCAAACCAAAGGTGCAGATCGGTTCACCTTAGACTCCTTCCTAATCTTTCTTCCATTTTTTCTCCCACTTCCCCAGACCAAAGTTACTAAAACCACTGCCAAAATCACCCCTTTTCATTAGGGTTCCAAGGGAAGAAAAATCAACAAAAAAGGAGTTTGGGTTAAGAAGTTACACACATTTTTTTACTGAAGACTCAATCTGCCGATTCCAGCCTACATCTGAGCATTTTTCGTATGAGATCTCAAGTTGCATACATGCTTTAGATATGAAATTTGGAGTTCATAAACTAGACATATGTGAAAGTGAGGTGTCCAAAAATCCGCTTCATAGGAGCTCGTGAGAGGGAGATCTACCGTCATCAATTGGAAGCAGCTGCTGGAAAAGCTCACCTGCCACCACCTACTTGCAAGTGGGCTAATTGCTTGTATGTGTCTATTTTTCATTGGACTGATTTTTGACCCCTCTTTTGGAGGTACGTCACAAACTAACGAACACCGAAATTACAGTGAAACAATCAATGAATTTACAACAATTAAAAATATGCTAATAATGAATAAAACATACATACTTGCAATTTAAGAGAATTAACAAAACTCTAAGGGATTTAACATGCTTGGAATTTAGTCATTATATCAATTTTATGCTTTAACTTAACATTAGGTTAATTGTTCATATTAACGTGTTTATCATTTAACAATCCATGTTAGAATTTAAAACATACCTATTCAAATTTCATTTTAACGACTTATATGGAAATTCCTGACATTTACAACTAGTTATGCATGCTCCTACAATTTCTTCAATTACTCAACAATATACTATTTCCATGTTTCAAAATCTAATTAAGAGACTATTAATTATGATGATCATTCAATATACAACATACTTCAATATTTGACGGAATAAAGTACTAAGAGAGAAGTATAGCACGCTTGACATTTAACTATGAAACATCAAGATTTCTTAAAGATTATATACGTGAAAGATTAGAATATCACAATTACAAAATTAACAACTACAAATACAATAAAAATAAAACACTAAATCCTAACCAAATTTCTCAAACTCCAAATGGAGTTACATACAATAAACTAAAGATAAATCAAGAATAAGCAAGACTACAACTATAAAGTTAAACAAGAATATATCTAATAAACACTCTACAATCAATTAAAGAAGACTATCATAGAATTCACACAAGAAAAAAATTGACTCTACTTGTGGGTAAGGCTTTGACGGCCACACAATTCTTTACCTCGAAGCTTTAACGCGTATCACGCTTAATCATTAGCTTTTTCTTCCCTTTTAGTACCTTCACAATTTAATAACATTTATTTATTAATATATTTAAACTCTAACTATCGTTAATTTGTTAATTACCATTTACCATATTTCGTATTAATTACTCTCTATCATATCTCTATTCAATATTAATTACTAATTACCGTATTTCTCATATATAGTTTAAATTTGTAATTATAAACTAATTATAATCACGTTATTATTATTTTTCGTTAATTATTTTATCTCTTTGTGGATAGTACCGATCAAAATATTCCCAGAAAAGACTAATGGTTCTTGGCAGATCACTTAGAATCAGTCTCCTTAGATAGAATATTCGTTCTAAATAAATTCCTAGGACACTGGTGGGTCATATCAGATCCTCTTAAATACCAATCTCCATAGACAAAACTTATTTGCACACTACAATTACACCACTAATATTACTTTCACTTAATAATATTGTGATAATTAGAATCTATATTAGATTTATCATATTTACTATAATTTGGTGATAACAACGATAATATATTAGTTCCAATGTTTCTACTATAATTTGGCAATAATAACAATACTATATTTTATTTAACGTTTCTATTATAATTTAGCGATAATAACAGTATTATATTCAATTTAACTTTCTACTAAAGCTTTAGTGCTAATAACAATCCTATATTCAATTTAACATTTTAATATAATTTTGGCGATAATAACAGTAATAAATTTTATTCAATATTTTCAAAATAATATAACAATAATATTAACTAAAACTATCAAATAAATAACTTAAGGAGGGTTGGAATCGTTACTGAAGTTTCTAGATCGACCACGTAATTTTCTTCCTTCAAAAACTCCACTTATAACCAAAGTGACAAATTTGCCCCTAAACTATATATCTCCGAAATTCTCACCAATTTCACTCAAAATTCTCACAACTCTCTCAATCTCCCACTACTCTCTCAATTCTCTTTGAATATGATTTCCTTCAATGAATTACATCTTATTTATAGGCAAAATGGGAGTGAAATCAATGGCCAAGATTGATTTGATTAAATAAACCCCATTATTATTTTTATTTTAATCAATTTTAATATATATATATATATATATATATATATATATAAATCTATTATTCCATCCACTAAGTTAGAGGTGGCTAACGAGCCGAGCCGAGCCGGCCGAGCTTGAAAAAGTCTGGCTCGTCGAGCCTGCCGAGCTAAACGAGCTTGCCGAGCCAACGAGCTGAGTCTAACGAGCTTTAACAAGCCGAGCCTAACGAGCCAAATATACATAAATAATAATATCTTATATAAATATATTATAAATTATTTTAAATATCATACAATTTAAAACTATAATAAACATTTATTAGTATAATGTAAAAATACTATAATTAATAATTTAATTGAATAAATATTTTTATTACAATTTCAAAATGAAAATGAAAATGAAAATGAAAATTTAAATAAAAATTTAAATTACAATTTCAAAACACAACTTACAAGATAAAAAAAATATATGTAAATGAAAATTACAATTTCAAATTTAAATGAAAATTTAGTCTTCGACATCCAAATTTTTGAATTCTTTAACTATGTCATCCTCTCGTTGTTGATCTCTCGTCACAGCGTCGTTCCAATCCTTCATGCAAATGAGTGCCTCAACGATTTCTGGTGCAAGTCTTCCTCGTTTGTCATCGTACTCACGTCCACCTGCACTAAAAGCAGACTCCGATGCTACTGTAGAGACCGGAGATGTTAGTAGATCACGTGTCATTCTAGAAAGAATAGGAAATGAAATAGAGTTGACTCTCTACCAAGCCAAAATATCAAAATGATCATCGCGAGGAATGGGATGATATGTGTTAAGATAAATATCGAGTTCATTTGTTTATGAAGTATGAGAATGAACATTGCTAGCTATTTGATTAAATATATCATCCATAAAATCTTGTGGATCTTCACCACAAGCACCACTACTAGAACTAGCATGCATATGTGAAGAAGGAATTGAACGAGTAACATTAGAATATTTAAGTTCATAAGTAGAAAATAAATTATCAATTTCATTTTTTAATTGAGCACCATTAATTGAAGAAGAAGTACCTAAATTAGAAGAAATTCTATCAACTATTATACACACTCCATTTAATTTAAATTCAGGATGGATTATGTATGCAAAACAAAAAATAATAGGTATGTTAAGCCAATATTTTTTAAATTTTCTTTCCATTTTATCAATTAATGCACAAAATTCGTTTCTTTGTCTAAATTTTGTAAAAGTACCCTTTAATTTTATAAAAATTGGGAGAACACGATTAGTAGTGAGATAATAAATTCCCGAACATTCATTTGTAGCTTAAAAAAATGGTTTTAGAAAATCAAGAAATAAATTAACAATATCGCAACTACTATGATCAAGAGTAATACATTTTGTTTTTTCACTAATAAAAGCACAAATAACTAACCAATATAGCTTAGCATTTTCTAACATTAAATAAGTCAAATTCCACCTTGTATCTACATCTGTTTTTAATTTTCTTTGTTTAAGTTGAGCAGCTTTACAATATTCTTTATATTCTTGCTGTCGCGTATTAGATGAAGTAATATAAGAAATTGCAGATTGAATAGATTCAATATGATGCGAAATAAATGACATAACATCTCGAACAACTAAATTTAAAATATGACAAACACATCTCCTATGAAAAAGAGTATTATGAGCCGTATCTAATTGAAATAACCTTTTAAATTCAAGAATTGCAACATCGTTAGCAAAAGCATTATCCCGCGCAATACTAAAAATTCTATCTCTAATAGCATATTCTTGCAAAATTCGAACAATATATCTATAAATGGTAACGCCACTATGTGGATATTCACAACTACGAAATCTTAATATTCTTTTATTTAATTGCCAAGAATCATCAATAAAATGAGAAGTTACAACAATATATCCTAAAGCATTAGGTGCGCTCCATAAATCAGAAGTAATACAAATAGACATAGACGGAGCATTTGAAAAAACACAATTAATTTATTTTTTATATTATTATACATTTTAATAATATCACTTCGCATCGTACTTCTAGGGACTCTTCTAAAACTAGGATTAATATACTCTTTCATAACATTTTCAAATAACTCGCTATCAAACATAGATAAAGGTGCCTCAGATTGTGATATATATTTTGCTACTCCTTCTCTCATTTTATTATGTGAATACATAAAATTGCCACTGCCACTAGCATTTATGAGTGTTTGTGTAGGGTCTCTCACTTGCTCGTGTAAGTGACATTTTGTAAAATGCCTACCAAGTGTGCTAGTAGAACTACCGGATTCGTATGCATAATGTTTAATACAATATTTGCATTGTGCTCTACTTTCTATTTTTTCACCAATTTTAATATCTTTCATTTCAAAATGATTCCATCATTCGACGTTTTACTTCTTTTTTTTCTAGGTGACGATGTGGATGCATGTGCAGATGATTGACCAATTAAAATTACAGGATTATCCCCCCTAATTTCCTCAATATCATCATTAGTCTCAACAAAAGTGTCAAGCAAAAAATCACGTGAATCCATAATTAAAAAAATTGACTACTGCGAAACAATTAATAAATAAAATGATACCGCACACCAATTACTCAACAATGGTATGCAATTGTTGTGATCACCTCCACGAATACGAGTCCTACAAAAATTGCAAAAAACAATTTGTTAGTTCGTAATACACATTAAATTAAAAAAAAATAAAATAAAATATACCTTTTGTAATTGAGAGAAAGATGGAGAGATTGAGAAATTGACAGATTGAGAGGTTGGTGAAAAAAATTTGAGAGATTGAGAGCGAGATTTGGTGGAGAATTTTGTAAGTAGTTTAGGGGTATTTATAGAAAATGAAGAAGGGAAAGGGAAAGGGGGTATTTATAGAAAATGAAGAAGGGAAAGGGAAAGGGGGCGGGGGGCGCAACAGTCACGGGACCGTTGGCGCAATCGGCAACGGTCCAGTGACCGTTGCCAACGCCAAGTCGCCAACGGTCTGTGAGAACTTCTCACAGACTGTTGCTTCTTTGTGAGAAATTGGAAACTGTAAAAGGGGACGGGAATTGCCTCAGATCTGAGGCTTTCGGTTCCGGCGACGAGGGCTTGGAATGGAGGCTCGGCAGCGAGAGTTGCAGGTGGTCGGCGAATCTTCGATCGCGTGTGAGTGGGCGTTTCCATCCGAGGGTATCCCAAGCGAGGGGAGGAGCGTCAAATTCGGCCATGGAAGTCGCAAGCTTTCTTCGTTGTTTGCCTTTCGGGGATTGGGATTCGCAAGGGGGGCTAGGAGATTGGCGGGCGCCGGCGGGCTCGCCGAGTCTTGCCTTCGCCACTCGCCAGTCGCCAGTCGCCAGGGACAGGGGACGCCTGGACGGGCTCGCCGACTGCCGACTTCACCATCATCTGCGAACTGCGAAGTGCCAGTGGACAGGATGCCGAGTTCACTTTGGCCCTGCCAGGAGATTGGCGGGCGAGCTCGCGAGCCAGCCTGCCAGGCTCGTGAGCTGACGCTCGGTGGGCTCACGAGCCCGGGTTTTCGGGCTCGGCTCTGCCCGCCTACTGGGCCCGGGCCGAGCCCGCTCTGTTACTGTAGCAGGCCAAGCTCGGCTCGGCCCGCTACAGTAAGGGGCCGAGGGGCCAGCCCGCCTGTTAACCACCTCTACACTAAGCGCAATTATTTTACATAGATTCCACTACTTTATTTCTTCTAGTGGGAAGGGTGGCTCAATTATTACCTTCTTTCAACTCATTTTTCTCTTTTTCATTTTCTATTATTTCTTTGCATATTATTTCTTTAATTTCCTTTATAACACATCATACATTTATTATTCATTTAATTTCTATTATCATTTTTATTTGCCATGTCACAATTACATTTTTATTTAATTTAAATTCTATTTCAATAATTATTTCATTCTATTTATTAATTCATTTGTTCTTTATTATTTCTTTTATATATATATATGTATGCATATTATAAATTAAGTTAATTTCTACTTTTGATTTATTCCAAACAATTCTTAATAATAAGTTCTTTTATTAAATTCTAATAATTTCTTTTATTAGATTATCTATATTGATCTAAATATTTATTATAAATAATATTTCAATAATCTAAATTATCCGAATAGGCTAATATGGAAATTTTCCTTTATTAATTATATCCCACTTAATTTCTAATATCATTTAATTAATCTTCTCTTAATTATATTTTACCTCTTAATTTTAATTCATCTCTTTCTATTTAAATCAAGAACCGGAGTACTTAATTTAATTCGGACCGAGTCGAACCAAACCGGTTCAATTATTATTAATTAATTCACTCTATAATTATTCTCTTAAATTAAATCTCAATTATTTTTCAATTAGACTTATTAATTTATATTACGGAAATTCGAGATATTGCAGTTAGACATATTTATATTTTGATGACTATTAATATTAATGGATTTAATAAGTAGTTTATTTGTCGAATTTATATTATGCAAACATTATCGATTATATTGGAAATACCTTTAATGAGAGTATAATTATTGTCTAACAAGTTTATCTAAGTCCATGTAGTAAGTATATATCCTTGTGGGACTTAGATAATTCGAAATGTGCGGCTAGGAAGTAAAGTATTTCATTATGGGAGTTTTCAAACGAGACGCGGTCAAAGACCCGATCAAGGAAGTCGACCGAAATACTTCACAGATTCGATTTTTGTGTTTTGGACAAAGCGAGGATGCGAGGAAATACGTCCAAATATGTCAAGCTGTGCAAACCATGGTGTTTCAGTCGTGACGCAGTCGAAGCTGCGGATGAGTAATTCAACCGAAAAAGTATGAAGTTCGCTTCTGTAATATTTGGTGATTTTGCGAACTTGACACAATCAAAATTGCAGTCGAAGACCTTGTCCGAAATTGCGCCATATTTTGAATTTGTAATATTTGGCGATTTTTTGGACGAGACGTGGTCGAGGTCCCAATCGAATTGGGCGACCAAAAATGCACCACAAAACAAATCTGTAATATTTGACTTTTTTGCAGTCAAAGATTTCAGTTGAGGAATGTGACTGAAAGAGTAAAACAAAGAGCTTTGAAGTTTTCAGACGATACACGGTCGAGTTGCCGGTAGAGCTAGGCGACCGAAAATGTGCAAAAATGTGTAACAATTAGTTTCTTTTTTTATTTTATGAGGTTGGTTGTAAAAGCTTGAGAGCTTGATTTTGCGAAAGTTTTAGTTCGAATAAATTGTAAGTAATTACAAAAAATCTCTCAAGGTTATTTACAAAAATCTCTTAAGTAATTGCAAAAAAAAATATATCATTCATTATCAATTTGACATTTGTCACTACAAATTAGATACATCCCAACTAAGTTGGCACCTATCTAATTGTGTGCAAAATGTCAAATAAAATTACAAGTTAAAAATATACTTCAAAATTCAAATTACAATACCTCCAAATTTAAATGAAAATCTAATTTTCAATATCTAAAATTTTAAATTCTTCTAGTATTTCGTTTTCTCGTTGTTGATTTCTCATAATGACGTCATTCTAATGCTTTATGTAAATGAGTGTCTCCACGAGGTCAGGTGCAAGTCTTCCTCCACGTTCATCATACACACGTCCACCTGCACTAAAAGCAGACTCTGATGTTACGACAGAGACTGGAGGTGTTAATAAATCACATGACATTATAGAAATAATAAGATATGTAGTGTAAAACTTTTCCACTAATCTAAAATATAAAAATTCTCATTGCGAGAAAATTGATATCGAGTATCAAAATAAATATTTAGTTCATTTCGCATAAAACTAGAATAAATATCTGTATCTAATTCATTCCAAATATCATTAATACTATATTGTAGAGCTAAGCTACCATTGAAGGATCGATATATGTCTATAGAGGGGGTGGGGGGAGCGAATATGGTGTTCTAATCTTTTTCATGCGATAATTAATTTATTATCCCTAAGTGATTTATCATATATAAATCATACAATTAAAAGCATTAAATAAAAAGTTAAGGGATAGAGATTGTGCACACGATATTTTTTACGTGGTTCGGCAAACCGGCCTGCGTCCGCACTCCAAGATTCCACTTGAAGATCACTAATCAATTGGCTTACGGGTGCCAATAAAACAGTTTACAATATCGACTATTATTGGGGCGTCACCCTTGACTATTACGGATCGTCAACCTTTGTATGTTACGCGACGTCATCCTAAATTTGACTCTTCCAGAGAGTCACACTTTAACTATTACAGAGCGTCGCCCTAATTTTGACTATTTTGGGGAGTCACTATTTGATTGAACTTACAGGTGTTCAATCAAGCCGTTGATTGTTTTGTGGTGTCACTCTTGTATGACTAATTCCTAGAGCGTCACCCTTTACAATTTAGCACAATAATAAATTGAAAATGTAAAGCTCTAAAAATAAATCTGAATTCTCTCAATAATAACTCACAAGTTTATGAGTGGGGAGAATTGGATTTACAATGCTCACAGTGTATAATATTTGAGTCTTGAATTCGGCAGGGCTTCAACTCAAATCTTGGTTCGTTGTGGTGAGCTTGGAGTGCCTTTTAATATATAGGTCGCGCACTTTCGAATGACCTAAACTATATTAGGTCTACCGAATCCAACCATTGTCGAAAATACATGTTGAAACCCGATCGTTGGAAATCTGTCCGTCGGCAAAATCTGGACTTTTCAACCGCCTAGCCTCGATCGTGCCTAGACAGCGTCTTGACCGAAAGAACCAAATAAACTTATAGATTCGAAGCTCCCTCGATCGCACTTGACCTGGCCTCGATCGCTAGTCGATCGAAAGACTCCACAATATTTACAAATTCAAATCGTCCTTGATCGCGCTCGACTGGGCTTCGACCGCTACTCGATCGAAAAATAACTTTCAGCTCTAGAAGTACTTTTTGGTTGCGTCGCTTGTCCACGGAGTCGACCTCTACTCGACCAAAAGACCAAAACACAGTTTTGGTCGAGTCCTCCTCATCCACAGCTTGTCTAGGCACACTCCAATTCAATCTTTAACTATTCTAAGTCCCCAAATTGATATGCAACACAACATGGACTTAGATAAATATGTTAGCACATTAATAATATACATTTTGAAGGTATTTCCAATAAATACAGATATAAATATTATGATTAAAACATTATGAATAATATCCAAACAATATAAAACACAACTTATTGATTTCATTAATTTAGACAACATTTAGTTATCATCAAAATAAAACTTATCCTAACAAAAAGGCTAACAACCACCATCACTACTAGAACTAACATGTAAACAAGGACGTGAACGAATAACATTAGAATATTTACTTTCATAAGAAGAATATAAACTAGTATAAGTTATTTGATCACTAGAAAGTAGAAAAGTAGTACATAAATTCATAGATATTTTTTTAATAATGAGACTCATTCCTTTTAATTTATACTTAGGATCCATTATGTATGCATAACAAAAAATAGGAAGAATGTCAAGCCAATGTTTTTAAAACTTTATTTCCATTTTATAAAGTATATCTTTAAATTCATCTATTTGTCGATATTGTGCACAATTACTAGTTAAATTTACAAAAATTGGGAGAACAAGATAAAAAGTGAAATAATAAATTCCCGAATATTCATTTGTAGCATCATAAAATAGTTTAAAAAAATAAAAAAAAATGTATTAGTTATATCACAACTAGATTTATCAAGGTTAATACTTTGTATTTTCTTAATAATAAAAGCACAAATAACTTGACAATATGACTTAGCATTTTTCAACATTAAATAAATCAAATTCCACCTATTATCTACATTAGTTTTTAATTTTTTTGGTTTAAATTAGACAGTTTTACAAAAATCTCTATATTCTTGTTGTCTTAAATTAGATAAAATGATATAAGAAATTCCAAATCTAATTATTTCAATATAAAACGAAATATATTTCATACCATTTTTAACAACTAAATTTAAAATATGACATACACATCTCATATGTAAAAGAGAATCATGAGTGGTATCTAATTGAAAATAATTTTTAAAATGAGAAATAGCAACATCGTTAGCACTAACATTATCAAGCATTATGCTAAATATTATATCTCTAATAGAATATTCTTGCAATATTGCTATAATATATCTATAAATAGTAATACCAGTGTGAGGATAGTCACAATTACGAAATCGTAAAATTCTTTTATTTAATTATCAAGATTCATCAATAAAATGAGAAGTTACAACAACATAGCTTATAACATTATGTGTATTCCATAAATCAGAGGTAATATAAATAAACATTAAAGGAACGTTTGAAAAAACATGAAACTAGTTTATTTTTCATTATCATTAAAAATTTTAATAATATCATTTATAATTGTACTTCTAAGAACATGTTTAAAATTAGTAGTAACACATACTCTTTCATAAATTTTTCAAATTTGTCCCTATTGGTGAACAATAAATGCGACTCCCATTGTGCTACAAGTTTTGCTATTCTCTCTCTCATTTTATTTAGTGTATATAAAAAAGTGACATTACCACTAGCATTCAATAATCTTTGTGTCGGGCATAGAACAACATTCATATGAAGATATTTTTATCATTAGTACTTTTGTTGCATGAATTTTGTAATATTTTTTATTTTCCTTTAAATATAGTACATCTAATAGACACACATGACATAATTGTATTTTTAGCAATACCCGCAAAATAGTATAAACAAAAACTATTGACTGAAAAAATTTGCAAATATCATATTTTACTAAATTTTATATTTCAATGACTAATTTTTAGTTTATTAGTCTAATTAACAATGAGATTTATTTAAAATAATTTGATAGATAATAAAAAAAAAACTTACTTGTAATTATGAGTATTAGTTGAACAACTTACTTTCATTAATGAAACTTTTATCTCGACGTTTATATAAACATGTGGAGTGCATTTGAAGGTAGAGGTGACAAACGAACCGGTCAAGTCTGAAAAAGTTTGGCTCAACAAGCATAGCGAGTTACATGTGAATGTCATAAATGAAAGTAAGATTAGAGAGTATTACCATAACAACAATGTAGCAATGTTATCACTTAAAAATGAAAATCCAAGATCTTCCAATTTTGCCTCGTAATTCCAAAATCAAACTTTTCTTAATAACACTATTTGTAACTTTAATCACTCAAGTTATCACAGTGTCGCATGGACTACTTATCGTGGTTTTTGAACTCACTACTTTCAGACCTTTAGATGAGCTTTAAGGCTATCTTCTCCCTCATGTAGAAACGTTATGAATTCAGCCAGATCGACCAACGTTTGAAAAACATCAACTAAGCCTTGCATGTGAGCTAAAATCTCAATTACAAAGGTAGTCAATGGTGCCATTGGAATGATTCTCTACTAAAGGGTTCGTTATCTCAATGGTCGTGATTCAAAGTTGGTTCATGATTTCATGAGTGATTCATAATAGGCTCTTGTTCTTATAGTGATTTAGTAGCTTTCTCATAATGCTACAATTTTACGAGTTTATTTTCAGACAGTTTCTTCGTAGATGTTTCTTTATATAACTCGGAGCTTGATGAAAAAATTAGTCGAAGTTTAGAGCATAATATTTCAAGTTTGTTTTCAATTTCTTAAACGATTTTTTTACAAATAGAATTAAAAATTTTTAGCTGTCATTAATTTGAGTATTATCGTCAATTTATTCATCAAATCCAATGAATGTTTCTTATGTAAGCTATTTAATACGATGTATAACCATTGTCAGATTTCTAACTCAATTTCAAATTCTGTCGATCTACTATCTCGTAATTACAAACTTTGTCAAGAAACTATGGAAGAGCTAGAAATCGATTGAAAAAAACTCGTTAAATAAAAAAAAAGCAATATATACATACTAGTATTAAAAGATAAATTGACGATAAAATTCAAAATACTAATAGTTGAAAGATGAAAGTTCCCTTTGTAAAATAAAATAGTGTACAGCCAAAATTGTTTTTTACTCTATAAATGAACTCATTGGTCGAATGATTGAGTTAAGAATTTCATCCTTTTAGCCAATTCACTTGGTTTTTGGAATTGATGCAGCCATAAATAGCTTGCATGCAATATGCTATCTTCGTATTGATGCATTCAGTTAAAGATATTGTTTCCACAGATGTCGGAATATAATATCCCGAATTTCCATAATATAATTTAATAAGTCTAATTGGAAAATAACTGAAATTTAATTTAAGAGAATAATAATGGAAAGAAACTAATTAAAAGTGAGATGTAAAATATAATTGGAAAGGAATTAATTAATGTTAAATGAAGATTAAAATCAAAAGAGAATTAAGTGGAGATTTGGGGTATGAACCGGCTCACATAAAGAACTGGTTCAAGATGATTGGTCCAACTCAACTATTAATCAAAAAGAGAGAAAAAAAAGTGAGGGAGAGTACTCCATAGAAGGTATGACAGATACGGATGCCGCGAAAGCATAGTTTGTAGCATCTGGTGTTTCCCAATCAAGGCAATGATCCTCCCAATCACAATAGTCAGGACAGTCATCAGGGTCATATAGTTTTTCCTCTGAACTTTCTGATGTCTCTACTGAGTGTTCAGTTGTGGGATAGTAGTCAGCTGGTCCATCATCCCACTGATCCCAACTGGTTGCTGGTAGAGGATCGTGTGCAGTAGATTCTTCTGATGTGGAGTCATCATCCCAATGATTCCACGTAGCTCCTATTTCTGTGCCAAAAGGATTAACAAAATCAGTGTAATGAGCAGGAGCTGTGTATTTGACCTGGAAGTCGTATTTTCCACTGGGTTGTCCCAGCAAATCCCAAGGGGCTTTGGGTTGAGCAGGTGATTCATACGAATCAAATTGTTCCAGCCAGTCCTCATCATTAGAGTCGAAAGTATCCACGTCGCAAGGGTTATGAAAAACCAAAACGCCTGCAAATTCATGCCGTAGTACAGCATCTTCTTGATCTCTCCTGGTACTTGGTGCAGTTATTCTTGTTGGTTGATCACCATAATCACTAAAGTGGAGTGATACTGTCCCGCATGATTGGGTGTGAATCAGCAACTGCGAGGGCGCTGTCAAAGGTCTTTGTACCGAAGGTCTTAGATTCCATAGGATTCTTGAGAGGATCCAGCGGTGTATGAGACTCCAGGGAGTGCTTGAAGTCCTCTGCTTGATAAATATTCCACCACATGTGATACGTTGAGTTGAAAATTAGCAAACCCAGTGTTCGTTAGTCTGCCTATCAGGGATCTTGTGAGGAGAAGATTACTTTCACCACTAACCCATGTGTCATAATCACGGGTTTATATAGCCAGCTGGAAGTAATTGGCAAAGTCTTGTACACTCATTAGTAAATCAGGTACTAGATATACTAATTGTGTACCTTGAGTTAGGTCCATCTCCATAGTTCCAAGAATGGCTCTATCATCAGACCATCTAATATCGCGGAGTACTATTAAACAACGTACTCCAGTAGCTCTTCTGTGTAGAATTTGGACACGGATGATGACCAGGCCAATATGGATATGGTTTAATCTTTCTTGTATAAGTCTGTCATGACTTGTTTCTTCAATGAAGGGCAAATCTAGTTGTTCATTATCACGGATTATTCGAATCCGTCTTTCAGAGTAGTGCTGGTAGATTCTATGCAAAGCATCATTATGTTGAGAACCATAAAGAATTTCTGTTGGTACCAA
>CM039486.1:6029674-6065160 GCA_022433065.1 Begonia loranthoides
CCTGACATTGGTTTATATAATGACACCATTACACGGTGGGAAACCATTACCCTCAATCTAGTCAATGACAAGGTCTGGGTAGACAACCAGAGTAAGGTTAATTACATTGAAAACCTTCTCGGGGAAATAGAAAAGAAAACATTCGTCCAATGGCGCATGGCATTCCCCACAGACTACACTTCCTTGGTTAATATGGCCGATGATACTCAAAACGTTCTCTCACAAATACGAAGAGTTTTTCTCCTCGAAGATCCAACCCAGGGCTCTACTGATGAACAAAACCGAGCCTATCGTGATTTGGAAAGATTGACTTGTCCATCGGTCAAAAATCTACTGTCATACATGAACACTTTCAAGATACTCGCAGCTAAGTCAAGAAGAATGTATATATCCACTGAGCTGTCAGATAAATTTACCAAGAAAATGCCGCCATTGGTTGGTCAAGCTATTTGAGCAAGCCTTTGCCAAGAGATTCCCTGGAGTTACAATAGGCGTACTTCCAAGAATTCATTTCGCCTATCAATTCTTGTCTGAACTATGCAAGCAAGCTGCATTTAATCGAAGCCTGAAGGATTTAGACTTTTGCCAGGAAATTCCCATTCCAGGCTACTATGACAACACTCATAAAAGACTCGGTCTTCGAAAATCCAAAACCTATAAAGGAAAGCCTCATGACTCCCATGTCAGAGTATTCAAAAAGAAACAGCAAGACAAGGTACGCAAATGTAAATGTTTTATCTGCTGTGAAACATGACATTTTGCCCGAGACTGTCGTAGCAAGAAAGGGGATATCCATCGTGCAGCCATCCTCGAAAATATAGACCTCCCTGATGATTGGGATCTAGTATCCCTTGATATGAATGAAGAAATGAGCAATACGATATGCAGTTTCAGTGAAGGGGAGGATACTCATCGAACCTCTGTTCTCTGTTCTAATGACATGCCATTTGAAACGGCCTATGTTTTAGGTTCCCCTTACGGTTGGCAAAAACAGGTTGACCTTGGTGACAAAGAAAATTGTGAACACCAATGGCTTCAGCACCCCCACTTAGCTGAAGAAATGACACAATGCACCACGTGTCAACTAAAGGCTAAGCAACAAATGCGAATCCATTGCAGCATATGCCAGGTCACTTCTTGCCCACTATGTTCCATGTATTATTTTAATACTACATGTATTGCAGAACCCAGAACATTCAAGGCATATCAAACAGCTGATAGCCTTATACAAGAGTTGTTGGGATATATCATCTATCCAACCAATGAAAATCATCGGTTGAACCGCGGCCTCAGCAACAAATTGGCTAAGGAGTTTGAAGAACTACCACCTCTATATGACGATGAGCTAAGCAACACTACAGAAGAATCAGCGCAAGTATTGGTAGATCATACTTGTAGAAGCAGTGTCGCTACTCGAACGACTACCAACCGCCTTTATAACATGATAATTACATTCAGAATTCAAGGCGTCGCCCCCTTCTCCCTAAGGGCCATTCTAGACACAGGTGCCACAGTATGTTGCCTGGATGTTGATTCAGTACCACCGGAGGCTATGGAACGAAGTCCATACGCTGCTAGATTTGACGGCATTAATTCCACTTAGGAAGCTACTCTTAAACTTAAGAGCGGCACTATGACAATCGAGGAGAATTCATTTAGGATCCCTTTCACCTATTGTTTTCCAATGAAAATCCTCTCTGATGAGATACAGATGTTGTTAGGTTGCAATTTTATAAAATCCATGCAAGGCGGGTTAAGAATTGAAGGCCCAATTATCACATTTTATAAAAATGTGACAACTATCAAAACCAATCAGGAAAGTGAAAAGGCTACCGTGAGTCAGCTCATTGAAGAGTTACCTGCTCTAGACTCGCCTGAACATGACGACGAACCTGTTGAATTTTCATTACTCTCAAATCCTATCAGCTTCACCAGCAAGTTCTCTGCAATGATTAGCGATCTCCAAATTCAGGGTTACATTGGAGACGACCCTGTTGCCCACTGGTCCAAAAATCAGGTAATATGCCACATTGATATCATTAACCCGGATATAGTCATACAGGACAAGCTCCTGAAGCACGTCACTCCTGCAATGGCGGATTCATTTCAACGTCACATTCAGGCACTCCTGGACTTAAAGGTTATTAGGCCCAGTACCAGCAAGCACAGGACTATGGCCCTTCTGGTAAATTCAGGAACCAGTATTGACCCACAAACTGGACAAGAAATAAAAGGGAAGGAACGTATGGTTTTTAACTACCGTACTCTAAATGATAACATTCACAAGGACCAGTATTCCTTACTAGGTATCAATACTCTTCTCGCTAGAGCAGGCATATGCCAGCGGGAAATTCAATTAGATTAAATCCACCATTGACGCAGAAATATACGCCTGTATAGAGACTCTTTCTGCTCTCAAAATATTCTATCTGGATAAACGCGAAATCATCATTCGAACAGATTGTCAAGCTATTATTGGCTTTTATAACAATTCCAGTCAGAATAAACCCTCCCGGGTCCGGTGGTTGAGCTTTACTGATTTTATTACTGGCACAGGCATTCAAATTGTCTTCGAACACATTAAAGGTTCAGATAATTTACTTTCTGACTCTTTATCCCGTTTAATCTGTCTCCTTGTCCAGTCTACAGATTCTTTTCCGGTGGGTGAAGAGATTGCTGCTGCCTTACAAGACGCCACTAACAACCCGGCATGGCAAGCGACGGTCAACCACCTCATAAAAAGGCTACTCCTAGTCGTCACTACTACGACAACCTCCAAGCCAATGCAGGTGATGCCCAAACAAGTGGCACAGCCCAGTTCAAGCCCAATGATGGAAGCCTACGACCCAAAGCACAAAACATACTGTCTCAAGAATATCGAGACCTCCTCGACTATTCCATCGGCCCAATGCCTCTCGACGAGAAAACCTGGATTGAAAACAGAATGTACAGCATCCGACAGCAGGCTTTCCAAAAGGCAGTCCAGTCCTTATAGGAGTTGGAGACAATCCTCACCCTCCGAACAATATATTGCCAAATTAATTCCTCCAAGGACAGGGAGCAGAGGGAGAGCGAGCGACGGCGAATTCACGCTAAGAATGCGACGACCGGCAAGCTACCGCGACAGCGGCGTGCGAACAGACGGCGCAGGACGAATCGCGGGTTGTGCTTGGACTTCGGCTTCACGGGATGGATCGAGATAGCGTTGGGATGAGGTATTTTCCACGTTGATGTCGATTTTCCAATTCATTGTCGAGTTTCGGTGGCCAACGCCAATGGAGTGGCGATGGCCAGGTCCGGTGACGGTGAGGCTGCAGATTTCCAGCCTCGGGTTGTTTGTGGTTGGACTCCGATGAGGTACTCCGACCCCGGAGTGACCGGATCCGGTATGCACCGGTTTGACCCAAATTGTTGTCCGCCACGCAGACAACTCCCACCCCTTCCAGCTTTGAATCGCACTAACGGGTATGGGGATGAATTTTTCAGAGTAAAAAATACTCTACTCTGTAAGTGGGAGATGGACAGGTCTCAATTATGGGTTGGGAGTGGAGTATGTGCTTGAGAATACTCCTGGCCGATTAGGAGAGAAAGAGTATGGGTGAATGGATTATTTTGGGAAGTGGCTGACATGGAGTTCAATAAAAAATAATAACGGGTGAGTGGAATGTATATTTTAAGGAAGGAGAATTAGTGCTGTGTGTATTATGGAGCAACGAAATTTCATTGTGAGAATATATGCTCTCTGCCCTTTCCTTTGGCAGAGAGTGACTCTCTCCTGAGTGCTGCAAACCAGAGGAGAAATATGAGCTTGGGAGATAATCCAGAAGAGTGATAGGCCAAGAGGAATGATGGAGAATGATTGTGTGTGTGTGTATGTCCGAGTGTGAGCTGATTGGTGTTGTTGGTCTGAGGAGAATGCTCTTTGTTTGTGCAGTGAGTCTTCTCTGAATAAATGGGTAAGGAATTGTGTGGCCGTCAAAGCTCTACCCACAAGTAGTGTTCCTGTCTTTTTCCTTGTTGAATTTTATGTGTTTTCCCCTTCTTTGAATTCACTATATTTTCATTGATTGAATTTCATAATCGTGACTCTTGTTATTGACTGGGTTGAATAATATGTTTAGCTCATGCATAGGTTTGTAAATAAATTGATATTGAGCAGAACCTAGTAGAGATGAAAACATGTTATTCTAAGTGCTAGTTATTGTTATTATAATACTTCACCTATTTGTGCATTTATCCTAGTTTTGCTGTTGTTATTCCTGTCAAAGAACCAAGTATATTGTATGTTTAAATTCGCTGTCATATTATGTATTTACTATCAAATTTCATATTTTGTACGCTCGTTTTATTTGCTGTTGTATGTCATTATTTTTTGTCAAGATTTAAGGCATGTTAGCACGTTCTAAACCATTGTGAACCCATTGTTAAATGTTGTTTTGTCCTATTGACAAATTTAGTATTTTAGCACGTTTTAAATGCTAAAAACTCACTGTTGTTTATGTGCTGGTCCATGCTTATTTCTCGTCAAATCCACTATATGTTAGCATATTTTGAGTTGTTAAACTCGCTGTTGAATTCACTGTTATATTCCGAAGCATGTTCATATGTTTTATTCGCCGTTTAATTCGCTGTTATGTTGCTGTTAATTTCTACCTATTTTAAAGCATGTTAGCATGTGTTAATTGCTTATTCGCTAATAAATCGTTGTTGTTTCGTATTTAATTTTCGTCAATTCCAAAGCATGTTTAGCACGTTTTAATTGCTTAAATTCGCTACTAAATCGATGCTGTTTCGTATGTAATTTCCGTCAATTCCAAAGCATATTTATCACGTTTTAATTTCTTAAATTCGCTGATAAATCGCTGCTGTTTCGTAGATCTTTTCTGTAAATTCCGAGGCATGTTTAGCACGTTTTAATTAATGAGAATGCGTTGTTATTTCACTGTTGTTTCGTAGTTATATTTAGCAAATTTTGACGTATGTATATTCATTTATTTTGTTGCTATATAGTTTGTAATTTACTGTCAACTTGTCAAGCATGTATGCATGTTTTAGTTTGCCACTTTATTACAATTTATTTGTCAAATTTATTGTCAACTTGTCAAGCATGTACACACGTTTTATTTCGTTGCTATATTACAATTTAGTCATCAAATTATAAAGCATGTATGTTGTTTTAATTTACTATTAGACTTCGTATCTTACTGTTAATATCAAAGTATTTTAGAATGTCTTGGATGTGCCCCAAGGTCCCGTCACCTGAGCCCAAGCCAAGAACTCCTTTGATTTCTAATATTTTTATTTATTTTGTAGGTATTTCTTCTCTAGCTAACTTGGAGAAGAGTTTTTGATCAATTTAACAAAGAGGAGTTTGTACATTTGGGCTAGTGGAGGTCATGCTTATCCTAGGAGAAAATTGTGGGCTTTCCTTTCCGCCTAGAATCTGACCTCTGGATGTTCAAGGGCTTTTTTGACAATCAGGAAGGCTTCGTTTCAAATTTAGTCCTTCATACACATTGTAGCTGACATTCAGAGCTTTCCAAAGAGGTATTTAACGTCATATTTGGGATTCATTTGCTATGTCAAATGTTCCATTTACAGAGACCAAAATCCAAACTCGAAATTATTGTTCTTGTGTTATTGTAAGGGGCGGTTTTGTCATTTGCTATTTAGGGTATTTTTGTAAAATGTAATACTCCATTAGAGAGGATAAAATCCTCTCTAATGAACGCCTTTTCGAATCAGATTACATTGTTAAAGAAAAACCCTAGTTATTCCTTATGGTGTGTGGTCTGCGGCAACCTCCCCTCTTGGTCGATCTCTCCTTGCCCGAACTTGTCTCTCTTGGTACTTCTTGGTAGAGTTGGAAGGGTTGCTACTTCTTCCAATACTTCATACTAGTGGAAGTCATTGTGGTGTGGAAGTAGGAGAAGTATTCAAGCCCTTAGAGAGTGCTTCCTTAATCGGTCAAGCCAATTGAAGTCGCCCCTCTCACTTTTGGAGGCTCACGGACTCCTCAGTTATTTTCTTTGTGTTTTGCAGCTTCATTCAAAGGGGGTTCTTAGTTTTCTTGTTCTACTTCATTATTAACAAAATTACCTTGGTCTTGGAAGGTGATTATAGTTGAAGATATGTGTTGAATGTGATTTGTGATAGAGTTCTTGCTAGCCGATAATCTGTTCTTGAAATATTTCTGCTTAAATCTTGCGATTGTGGCTGGTTTTTTGGCATCCTTGTGCGCATCCTTTTGAGTTCGTTTTTGGCTGAGTTATTCTTCAATGCATTAAGATATTATCCTCCAAAATTGGCGTTGTTTAGTCGTATGCACGTTGAGCACCATCCATTTTGTTTTTAGTTGACAGAACTATTCCGGTCAAAACCCTAGTTTTTGATCTTCCGTAATTCCGTTATAACTAGAGATTCTGAAGAGCTTTTGGGCTGTGTTTTTGACATGATGATTCTGAGTTTGTTGATAACAAGGCCTCCAAAATTCAGCTCTTGATCGCTTTTGGTTGAGGAGTTATCTTTTGATTGATGCGAGTTGGTCAGATTCTTGCAGCTTTTGTTTAGCCGATCCTACTAATTGCTCTTATTGTAACTTGGAGCACATCAGTCTTATTCGTTGTTACTTGCTAGTTTAGAGTTAAAGCACAATAACGGTTCGAAGATAATTATCGGTTCAGTGATATATGTGGTGATCTCTAGTGACTTGTGAAGTATATTAACCGTTTAATTTACTAGTAGAATTGTTGTCCTTCCACTGTTAGCTTTTGCAGATTTCGTTGTTTGTTAGTATGGTTGTAAAGGTTTTAGTTGAAGTGTGTTTGTACTTTTGTGATTGTTTGTCCAGATTGTTTCTGTGATTGTTTGTATAGGATAATTCCTTGAATTAACGAATGTTTGTTAGTATAGTATCGTTTTCTATTATTAGAGTCGCTAGATTATGCGTCCATGGTAATAGAAACCCTTACGAAATACCACGTCCGGGTTGGTATTCATGATGTGAGAAGAAAATGATTAATAATGTATGTAAGGGAATTAGTGGCCGGGTTAATGGTTTGGATCTAATCGGTAGACTCGGAAAACCAAATTAAATCTTCCCGTCCATGGGATAGATAAGCTTGTCTACTCTAAGGTATTAGATGCCGAATTCCCCACCATTGCCTGCAAGGGTCCCCTAATCTCCCAACTCGAGCTGAGTATTATATGTAACCATGAGTAAAGAACGATTTGAGCAGATCTCATTCCGACATAATGAGTTAGAGGCATTTATGTTGTATTTCCAATTCCTTACTAAGCCTTTTGCGATTACAGTTTACTTGTGGTGTAGGTGTTATAATATGATTTATCTAAAGATGAACGATTGATGAGAGATTTACACGGGCGAGCGTTGTGGATGGCAAAGCTAAGGACTAAAGGGTAAAAACTAAAAACATTAAGAGCAAAATGAGTATAATAAAAAGAATTTAACGGTTCGGTTTTTAGAATAAGAAGACTCTGATTTCAATTAATGACGTGTTAAGTTGTTGTTTTTAAAAGTTTTAAATTTATCGCATTTTTGAAGGAAAAATAAAAATCGGGTCGTTACAGAAGGTGAACAGGGGAAAGTCACAAAAATGAGTTATGAGAAGTAAAGACCAAACCGTAAGTTTGCTTAATTTGAATATTACCAACGATTCTTTTGGAAATCAAAATGCATTTACAACCCAACAATATGATGGGCTCGACCCATATTTTGTGAGCTGAGTATAAAAGAGAGTTTTGTGATTAATGAAACCCTAAAGAGAGAGAAATAGAGTGAGAGAGAAGAAAGAAGAAAAGAAATTTTCAGATTTTTAGAGACTGTCATACGAGAATTGTGTGTCTCATGAATCAACCGTTGGATCACATTGAAATTTGAACTGTAGGTTCGAGACATCAAGGAGTATATTCTGAACAGTGGAGATTGTCGTTGGAGTTCTCTAAGCTCGTCTGTCAAGGTAAAAACGGGAATGCAGCTGATAACTATAGATTTATCATCTCTTACGGTTTTGTTATAAATTAATGTGTTTAATCTTGATGAATATTGTATGCCTCTAGTTTGTTAAAGCTAGAGAGAACTTTGGTGTACCCATTATTTCTTTTATAGTGGAAATTTCATTAAGTGGTCTACGTGTCCCTTGGTTTTTTACTCTCACACTTTTTGAGGGTTTTCCACGCTAAAAATTGGTGTTGTTGATCTCGTTATTTTTGTTGATTTGCTTTGCCTATTTTATTGCACAAATAAAGAAAAAAAATATTTTTATTCCACCGTATAAATACATAAAGAAATCATTTGAAACACAATGCAAAGTTCTTATTTGACTATTGGATTAGTTAAGATATTTAAGCCCATATAAATACATAAAGAAATCATTTGAAACACAATGCAAATCATTTGAAACACAATGCATGTTGTTACCATGTAACAACAATGTTGTAAGCGTGTTGCATTGTGGTAATAAATTAAAAATTTCCATAATTTGATTTCCCACTAGGGAAACAACCTCGACTTTATCTGTCCAAATTTCCTCATTGGGAACGCCTTTCAACCCTATGCCAACTTTTACGATGAATCGAGAACTTGCAATTTGAAGTATCATATCTCTAATCAAATCATGTAGAAAAACATACTCGAATTCTTCTAAAATCTCGACTCTTCTAATTGAAAGCAATGCGACTCATTCAAGTTTTTTCAAAATAGCAAAGCCTTTATCAAACATCTTGGCCATACCAACATTCTTACCCAACAACCCCGCATCAATAAACAACCAAATTAACTCATTCATATCCATTGGAGAATCTTCAGGATATGTTGCACAGTGTAGAAAACATTCTTTTATTTCCCAATCCTTTAGCCATTCATAGCTCAATCTTAATATGTTAAATACTTTTTCTTCCATGTCATCTACTTTACTACTTGAGTTTCTTAACTCATCCAAAACATTCCTCCACTCCCACAAATCACCACATCAAATCATGCTCTTTGCCAACGTAATTATTCCAAGTGGCAACCCTTTGCACTCTTTAAGTACATCAATACTAATATTTGTTAAATTATCAAGTATTTCATGTCCAATATTCGTGACAAATAGTGTCCAAACATCTTTTTCTGAAAGGGAGTCCACTTTGACAATATTATCACAATGCATTTTTAAACGCACGTCCTTCGATCGACTTGTCACAATCAATCGATATCGAACTTCTTTTGAAATTCCTAATCCCACCTTATTCAAATCAAAATCAGACCACATATCATCCAAAATTAAAATGAATTTTTTCTTTCTTTTCAATATTTCTGCAAGTATTCCAGCTCTTTGCAATTCGTCAAACTCATTTGAAATATCTTCTCTCATTCTTTTTGCAATATCAGTTTGCAACTTTAAATGCTAGCATTTTTTGAAATTGTGATCCAATAAACAGGGCCATAAATGTCACGTTGATCTAATATCATATTGTGTAAATGCATTATCAAAGCAGTTTTACCCACTCCCCCCATTCCCCAAGTCCAATTGTTGACGCCTTATTCTTGCTTAGTAAACCTAAGATTTCATTCATATAACCCTCAAAGTTTTCACCTACTAAGTTACTTGTTGGAAATTTAACTTGTTTTTCCTCATGGACTTCAATTGTAAGATCAACGCCAAACTTGCCCATCTCTGCAAGTTCTTTTGCATCTTTGATCAAATTATCTACCTCTCTACTCTTGGCAGCAATCGATAACATTCTACTCTTCCCCTTGTTTTGAATTCCAAGTTCTTCGCTTCCACCATTTTTATGTGAATCTCCATCGCTTTCTTTACTCCTATTCTTAATATGAATAGATCCTCTCACACTCTTTTTCAGCTTCTCCACCTCAGCTGGGTTGGCGCAATTGCAAAGCTGGTTATAGATATTAAGTAAATTCTCAATGTTTTCCATACCTAATCAATGTGGGAGATCAAAATTTAATCTAAGAATACCAAGCAGCAACAAGCTTCAAATGATAAGGAAAAAATCCAAGAAATTTCTAGTGGATGGAAGTCAACATACCTACCCTTTTACTGGAACGAAGAAAGTTTTCAGTCTCTCTCAGCACTCTTTCAATCTGTGCATAAAGAAAACCTAGCCTCCATGTAAACAAATTAACCAGAGAGAATTTTTATTCATATAACAGAGAAAAGCATGATTCAAGAAGAAACCCCCTCCATTTGAGTACCAGAAACAAGAAATATTTGTCAATCTACCTCATATCTAATTGTTAGAAGCTAAAGCCGAAGCGATTGTGAAGATGGAAATCAAGCCCTAAAAAAATATAAGATAGCATGCCTTATTAAGTGACTGAATCGAAGAAGATTTTGTAACCGATAGGAGGAAGAAAAGGAAGTCAAGCAGTATCTGGAGCGATCAAGAATTTGATGAAGAACAAATTGATAGATATTAAATTAAATTTTGAAGAGAGAGAAAAGCCCACTCGCTATTTTTTCCCCTCTAAAAAATTGATGTGCGCGTCTTCATGTTTGACATTAATTTGCCTGCATTCCATGGAATTGAACCTGAGAGTTGGTTCTTATGGAGTTGAAAAGCAGCGCAGCTTGCACAATCACTTATTTCCCAAAGAATTTCTCCCGATAAAGAATTGTCGGATAAATGCAGCTGTTCAAGAACCTCTAGTTTCCCCAAAATGCCTCGGAATTTCACTAGAAAGACTATTTACATAAGCATGGAAAACCACCATAGCAGAACAATTGGAAAGCTCAGGTGGGATATTTCCTGATAGCCCATTACCCCATAAAAGCAAACAAGTAAGCTTGGTTAACTTACCCAGTTGAGAAGGGATTGAACCAGTGAAGTTGCTCAAATGGTAGTAGAGATTTCTCAAAGTCTGAACAAAATCCAAGTAGAAGGTTCGTTACGAATCCATTTCTTGGAAGGAGAAAATTCATCCGAAGAAGTGTCGGGAAGAGCCAAAGCGGAGTTCTTGCCTCCTGGTAGTGGAGACGAGACAGAGCGAGAAAGAAAGGGAGGATTTTTGGAAGAAGATTCATCCATGTGCATTGCACAATGCGCCGAGTAAATTGCTAGCTACACTATACTAAATTTCAATGCTAATAAAACTACAATCATTCATTAATTTTATGTTCTCAACACATTATATTTAGATATTATACAGCTAATTTCCCTATTTATAGATTGTCAATCATGCTGGCAGGTTGACCTATTTTACCAGAGCATATTGTGGAGCACCAATTTACTAGGTGGAGAGGGTCTCATCACCAATAAAAATCTTACTATTATTAATTTTCGAGTTTGCCTTGATTTAAATCATTAAATAAATGATTGCCAGCACAAAATATAAATATATACTTAAACACTTTATCTTTTTCACTAATTAAATTGAAGTATTTTTTATAACATTTTCTTCAATTTTGCAAACCAAACTATTTTGAAGTTCAAACTCCTTGTAACTACACTAATTTTCATGTATATAAATCAATATTTTTTAGATGCTTATTTTGTATTTTTTTTTTTGTGTTCATAATTGTGCTAAATTGTTAAATTAAGGGACATTTGTATCAACCAAATGTTTTGCACGCTATACGTGATTATAAAGGTTTGTAAGCATTGCTAGGAAGCTGAACTTTACCCAACAATTCATCCTAGTCACAACAATTTTGTTACTTTACCCAACAGTTAAGTTTTAATAGAACATGTAGCTCCAGTCAAATTGAACAATCTGCATGATGTTTTTTTTTATATCTCATCATTTTAATTCAATTTGCTATTTAGGAGTGCATTGTCCTCTTCTCTCCATTTGGACAGAGTGATTGGAAATCTTTACATCCTTCTTCAAAATCACCATCCACCTTATGTTTCTTTTTCAAAAAGATCGTGCAATTTACTTAAATTCTAATAGGTCATTGTGACATTGTCTACTAAACCATCCATCAAATATAAAAGTTTAGTTTCTAAAAGATGTTACATCTACATTCAACAAAAGATTTTGTTTGTTCGGTTTGTCTAGTAACAAAACAACATAGTTTACCTTTTATATCTTATAATACTAAGATAATACTTTGTCTAAAGTACATTTTCAATGGATTCATTGTCACGTATGGGTATTGTAATGTAAATATTTTCTAAATCGAACACTGAAACTATCATAGATTAAAATCTCCAAATCCACAGTCAAACATCACAGATTATGTAGGGCTTGGCCCATATTTCGTGGGCTGAGTATAAAAGAAGAGTTTTAATGAAACCCTAGACATAGAGAGAAAGAAAGTGAGAGAAAAGAAATAAAAGAGATTTTCAGATCTTCAGAAACAGTTATACGAGAATCCAGGTTTCTCAAGAATCAATCGTTTGATCATCTTGAAATTTGGAAAAAAGGTTCACGACATTAAGGAGTATATTCTGAACGGTGGAGATCGTCGTCTGAGCTCTCCAAGGCGGCAGGTTAAAGTAAAAACGGGACTGCACTTTTGGCAACCCTAGGTTTATCCTCTCTTACGAGTTTTGTTATCTACCAAGATTTGTGTTTTCAATCTTGATGATTATTGTATGTCTATAGTTTGTTAAAACTAGAGAAAACTTTAGTGTACCCATTATTTTTGATATAGTGGAGGTTTGATTAAGCGGCCTACGAGTCCCGTGGTTTTTTACTCTCACACTTTTTGAGGGTTTTCCACGCTAAACATTGGTGTTGTTGATCTTGTTATTTTTGTTGGTTTGCTTTGCCTATTTGATTGCACAAAGAGAGAAAAAAAAGTATTTTTATTCCGTTGCGTATTTGAGTTCTTTTTCTCAAAAGATTAAACATTTAAAGAGAAAAGAACAGAGAACACAAAAATTTATGTGGTTCAGACGAAGTCCTTCATTCACGAATCAAAAACCCCACAACAATCTTTGCATTAATCTAAAGGATTCATCAATTTTTACAACATCTCTCTCACAGAGTCTCCAAAAAAGAAGAAGATGAAACCCTCTAATGAAAACTTACAAGAGAAAGCCTTGAAGAAAACCCACATTTTCTCTCTCTGTAAACACTCTGTTAACCCACCTACCTCTTAGAAAGCAATTAATTAGAACATTGTTTACCCAGCAGTCATATTCCTTAAATGCCCTCCAAAAATATGAGTGAAGAGAGAAGCCACAAGACAAACAC
Source organism: Begonia loranthoides (assembly GCA_022433065.1). Taxonomy (NCBI): domain Eukaryota; kingdom Viridiplantae; phylum Streptophyta; class Magnoliopsida; order Cucurbitales; family Begoniaceae; genus Begonia; species Begonia loranthoides. The sequence goes on from CM039486.1 coordinate 6,042,840, forward strand.
ATGCCAAGATAACATGAACCATTTAATACAATGCTCCACCAGGTTCATGTAATCACCATAAACCAAAACTGCGGAAGGATCACCGGTTCAAAAAGAACCTATAACTTGCACACTCCAACCAAATCTAAACAAAATTTAAACTTGGTTAGCGATACAATTTTAGTTAAAGCATCTGTAGGATTTGCAGCAAAATCAATTTTAATGACTTTGATATTTCCGCTTTCAACTACTTCATGAATAAAATGCAATCTAACATCAATGTGCTTAGTCCTTTCATGAAAAACATGATTCTTCATAAGATATATTGCCCTTTGGCTATCGCAAAATATTGTAAAATCATAACTTTCTAAGCCTAACTCTGCACAAAGTCCTTTAAGCCAAATTTTCTCTTTAAAACTTTTAGTTGCAACTATAAATTCAGCTTCTTTAGTTGATAAAGCTACACTATTTTGAATACATGATTTCCAACTAACACATCCATTATAAAGTGTAAACAAATATCCAATTGCTTATCTTCTACTATCTAAACATTCAGCATAATCAGAGTCTACATAACCATAAATGATATTTTTCTCACTAGTAAATTCTCAATTACCAAACCAATATCTAGAGTGTTAGAAATATACCTTACTAACCACTTGAGTGCATGCCAATGAGTTTTTCCCGGGTTTGCCATGTATTTACTAATTACACTTACCGAAAAAGCCAAATCGGGATGAGTACACACCATCACATACATAATACTTCCTAAAACATTAGCAAATGGTATCCACTGCATTAACATCATTTCTTCTCTAGACTTAGGTTGTTGCTCCTTAGACAGCTTAAAATGACTTCCAAAAGGAGTTTGCACTCCTTTGACATTGACCAACTCAAATCTGGGAAGAACTTGACAAAGATAAGGTTTTTGAGTTAAATAGAGAGAGAATTTACCTCTATCTCGTACCATAACAATGCTCAAAAATTTTTTGGACTCCCAAGGTCCTTCATCTCAAAAAAGTTACCAAATTCATGCTTCAATTTGTTAATCTCATATTTTTCTTTCCCAGCAATGAGGATATCATCCACATACAACAATACTATTAACGATGCACATAACACAATCAAACTAGTCCATATAGGATTAGAAGCCAATCAAACTATTTCATCGCATGTGTTCCTTTAACTTCCAACTCGATATGCAAGTAATAAACGAATGAAAGAAACGTAATGAAAAGATTGGTTTGGGGCGAACTCATTCCAAGTGAACTAAAGAGATACGTCATCATATTTCATATTTCCTTTCCTTACTATGTCTTTTGGGCTTACAATTTACTTGTGGTGTAGCTACATGTGTTTGCACGAGAATAACGATGAACATAACACAATCAAACTAGCCCATATAGGATTAGAAGACAATCAAACTATTTCATCGCATGTTTTCCTTTAACTTCCAACTCGATATGCGAGTAATGAATGAATGAAAGAAACGTAATAAAAATATTGGTTTTGGGCGGACTTATTCCAAGTGAATTAAAGAGATACGTGATCATATTGTATATTTCCTTTCCTTACTATGTCTTTTGAGCTTATAATTTACTTGTGGTGTAGGTACATGTGTATGCACGAGAATAACGATGAACATAACACAATCGAACTAGCCCATATAGGATTAAAAGCCAATCAAACTATTTCATCGCATGTGTTCCTTTAACTTCCAACTCGATATACGAGTAATGAACGAATGAAAGAAACGTAATGAAAATATTGGTTTGGGGCGGACTCATTCCAAGTGAACTAAAGAGATACGTGATCATATTGCCTATTTCCTTTCCTTAATATGTCTTTTGGGCTTGCAATTTAATTGTGGACTAGGTACATGTGTATGCACGAGAATAACGATGAACATAACACAATCAAACTAGCTCATATAGGATTGGAAGCCAATCAAACTATTTCATCGCATGTGGTCCTTTAACTTCCAACTTGATATGCGAGTAATGAATGAATGAAAGAAACGTAATGAAAAGATTGGTTTGGTGCGGACTCATTCCAAGTGAACTAAAGAGATATGTGATCATATTGTATATTTCCTTTCCTTACTATATTTTTGGGGCTTACAATTTACTTGTGGTGTAGCTACATGTGTATGCACGAGAAGAACGATGAATATAACACAAAGTAGTTGAGAAAGAATTTACACGAACTAAACTTTTAGTTGGTCAGGCTAAAGACAAATAAATTAATTTGTATAAGATAATGCTTACCGATTATGAAAATAAATTGGATTCTTCAATTCGGGTTGAATTTGGTTTCCACACTCTAGATCGAATATAGGGAAAAAAAACAATTGATTTCAAGGAAATGGAATCCAGCTGTCCACTTTTGAGGCGGGTTCGTCTTATCTGCCTTATTGTTTACAGCAAAAAAATTAAAAGTTCTCCAAACTATTTATGATTGGGACCCACCACTTGCAACGACCATTTTTCACAAATGTTTTATTGAGAAGGGAAAGAATGGGTAGACGCAAATGTAAGAATCAATTATCCCAATAATACGTTGTTAATATCATATGAGTTAAAGCTTGAGCCATTGATAAATAATTTATATTCTTCGTCATATAAATTTTAGTTATTGTTTACTTCCTTACCTCGTTTTAAAATTATAACTATATAGCCCTATCCCTAATAAATTGATCCTAAAATAGCATATTCAAATTATAAGAAAACCACAATTGAGACTTTAATAATTATTAGAATAAAATAATTATTGCTTCCAAATTGTTCATGGCACACTTTTTTTTTTTTTTTTTACATGGGTGCCTTCATTTTTGTTATTTTAAATACTGTTGTTAATTTATTTATTAAATCTAGCATGTATATGTCATATATATTTTTTATTTAATAAACTATTTTAATTTGCTTTCCAACCAAATTTCAAGTTCTGAAGATCTATTTTTTGGTGATTACAAAAATTGTTAAGAGAACAAATTTCAAGTTATGTCTATCTATTCTTTTGTGATTACAAAAATTGTCAAGAGATTGTGGAGGAGTTACAAATCAATAGTTGGTTATACATCACATTAAAGTGCTTAGGCAAGAAATATACTTGGATTTATGAATAAATTTAAGACAATACCAAAATTGATGACAGCTAAAAGTTTGAAGTGAGGTTTGTAAAAACAATAATTTAAGATATGAAAAAGACTCAAAATATTAGACTCTAAATTGCACTTCACCATAAAATTTGTGCCAATATTTTATCGAGTTCTAGGTTATATAAAGAAACATTAGAAACTATCTAAAAGTGAGCTCGTAAAATTACAGCATTATGGCATATCTACTAATAAGCATAAGAACAAGAGCAAATGATCTAAGATAAAAGGTTTCAATGATAGACTTGGAGAGACACTACAACAGCAAATTTTTTTTATAGATCAGTGATTAATTTGTTAACAAATAAAGATTAGCAGTTGATTTGTCATTTATTGCAAACGATGATGGATGATTTGCCATTTTCAAAAAAATAAAAATATTTTTTGCTCTCCAAACTATTTGTGATTGCGCATCCAACCCCAACCATTTTCACAAATGTTTTATTCGAAATTACAAAAAGAATGGTTCCACCCTTTGAATTGGGACCTTCCAAACCCAAAAATATAATTGACATTAATTTGTAGTTTATAAATGTTTAACCCGTGATGAAAAAAATTACTCCAAGTCAAGAGTATAATATTTCAAGATGTTTTCAATTTCTTAAACTATAATTTTTACAAATAGAATTTAAAATTTTTAAATGTCATCAATTGTAGTACTATCATCAATTTATTCATCAAATCCAACATAAGTTTCTTAAGTAACCGTACTCGACTATAGACAAAGTTAGAAATTGATTTAAAACAGAATGTTTAATAAAAACAATGTGATATATATATACTAAATTTAATAGATAAATTAATGACAATATCCACAATGCTTATGGTTAAAAATAAGAGAGAGAGAGAGATCACATGACCAACCAATTCAACACACGGATTTTGTATCTCACTTCTCAGGGTTAAAAAGTGCATTCCAGCTAATTTTATAAATTTATAGTAGGACCAAATTCAGTAACCAACAACTAAAATTTATATAGTAAAAGTATTACAAGTATGATATTATTTAAATACACTAATTTGCAAACAAAATGAGAAATAATCAATCTTAGTATTCTCTCATTTCATTCTTACATTTTCTAATTGCAATCACATCTTTTTAATGTCAATCACATCTTTCCTCTAATTCCCAAATATTCATATGTGAATAATCCATCCATTGCATCTGTAATTTATAATCATCCATCTCCATAACTGGTGGGTCCTGTCTATCCACATCAAATGGGATTCGCTTCAACTTTGGACATTGCAGTATTTCAATATGTTGGAGAGAAGGAGTACGAATCACTTTGGTATCACTGCAAAGCCTCTTTAAACTTTTTAGATAGACCAAACTGAAATGTTTTAGTTTAGGAAGAGACAAAACTTTAGAATTTCCATTTTCTCCTGACTTGGTTTCATCACTTTCACCTTCTATTAATTCCTCCAGGCCCTCACAAAAACCAACAATAATTGTTTCGATGTTTTGAAAGTTCAAGAAGAGTTCCAATGAAAATAACTTCTTCATATTTGAACAACTACAAATCTCTAACATTTTCAAATTGGAAAATGGTATGGGCCTTCCTATTTTAGACTGCCATGGTAGATTGCACACTGTGTCAAAAACAAAGTCCTCTAAACTCAACATGGCCACGTCCTCCATAATATCTACAATGGTAATGTCTTGGAGAATCTTTTGTAACTTATTTGCACAAAAGAGTTTAGTGCTTCCTTCTATTTCAAGACTTTTCTGTAGATTGTCCTCACTCTCAGAATATGAAGATTCTAAACTTGTATTATGATAACCAAATAGAAAACTTAGCAACTGCTTGTACGAGTTATAATAAAAATCCTCCGGGATCATCGTTTCCCATCCTACCTCTAAAGAAATATGCTTTCTACCCATTTTATGATTTATTTCGGGAAAGACCATTTCTTGATGTCCAAGAAAGAAAAAGTAGGAGTTAGGTGGTCCCTTGATCTTCATTTGTTCGATGAACATGAGAAACCTGACAATGCCCTCAAACATGGCAGTCAAATGTTCCAAATTGTTTAAAGAGTTCAACTCTTTACCTTCAAATGTGGCAACGATTGCTAAAAATTGAAGAGCAGTTAGCTTACTAATAACACCCACACCAATTCTTCTTATCCCTGTATTCCAAGGTATCTCAATTTCATCAAACTTCCAATGTCTGTCGATTCACTTAGCAATTTGCAGTAAGAAAGCTTTAGTCTTTCCAAAGAACTTAGTTCAGCAAAAGATGACACATTTTCCAAAGACTTGCAATTGTTAAGTATCAATGCTTTAAGGCTTTTCAACAATGAAATAGATTTCGGCAAAGTTCTTATGTTATTGAAGGACAAATTAAGATGTTTGAGCCCGTGTAAATACACAACGAAATCATCAAAAATACCATGCATCCTGTTTGTCTGTAACAATAATGCCAAAAGTTGGTAACATTTTGGTGAAAATTCAAAAATTTCTTTAATTTGATTTTCCATGAGGGAAACAACCTCCATATTATCCTTCCAACTTTTTTCATTAGGAATATTTTTCAATCATATGTCAGCTTTTATCATGAATCGAGAACTCGCAATTTGAAGTGTCATATCTCTAATCAAATCATGTAAACAAACATACCCTTCTTTTGAATCCTCGTCTTTTATTATAATTGAAAGCAACACGACTCGTTCAAGTTTTTTCAATATAGTGAGGCCTTTATCAAACATCTTAGCCATACCAATATTCTCACCCAACAACCCTACATCAATAAACAACCAAATTAACTCATTTATTTCAATTCGAGCATCTTCAGGATATGTTGCACAATACAAATAACATTCTTTTACTTCATCATTTAATCGCTCGTAGCTCAATCTTAATACTTTAAATACTTTCTCTTCCATGTCATCTACTTTATCACTTGAGTTTCTTGACTCTTCCAAAACATTCCTCCACTCACTAACATCTTTACATGCTATCATGCTCTTTGCCAAAACAATTATTCCAAGCGGCAACCCTGCACACTCCATAAGCACATCTTTGCTAATACTTGTTAAATCATCTGGTATTTCATGTCCAATGCTCTCGACAAATAGTGTCCAAGCATCATTTTCTGAAAGAGGGTTCACTTTGATGATGTTTTTACAACCCATTTTTGAACAAACGTCTTCTGATCGACTTGTCACAATCAATTGATATCCAACTTCTTTTGGAATTCCTAATCCGACCTCATTCAAATTATAATCATATCACATATCATCCAAAATCATAACAATTTTTTTCTTTATTTTCAAAGCTTCTGCAAGTATTCCACCTCTTTGCAATTCGTCAAGCTCATTTGAAATATTTACTCTCATTTTTGTTGCAATTTCAGTTTGCAACTTTTGAATGCTACAATCTTTTGAAACTGTGATCCAATAAAAAGAGCCATAAATGTCATGTTGATCTAACATCATGTTGTGTAAATGTGTTATCAATGTAGTTTTACCCACTCCGCCCATTCCCCATACTCCGATTGTCGACACCTTATTCTTGGTTAGTAAATATGAGATTTCACGCTTATAACCCTCAAACTTTTCACCTACTAAGTTACTTGTGAGAAATTTAACTTGAATTCCCTCATGGTCTTCAATTGTAAGATCATCACCAAACTTGCCTATCTCTACAAGTTCCGTCACTCCTTTAATCAATTTATTTACCTCTCTACTCTTTTCAGCAACTGATGACATTCTACACTTTTCCTCGTTTCGAATTCCAAGTTCTTCACTTCCACCATTTTGACACAGTTCGGGATCACTTTCTTTCCTCCTTTTCTTAATATCAATAGATCCACTCAAACTCTTTTTCAACTTCTCCACCTCATCTAGGTTGGTGCAATTACGAAGCTGCTTATAGATATTGAGTAAATTCTCAATGTTTTCCATACCTAATCAATGTCGAAGAATGGGAGAGAAAAATTCAATCTAAGAATACCATGCAGCAAGAAGCTTCAAATGAAAGAGGAAAAAATCCAAGAAATTTCCAGTCGAAGGAAGTCAACATACCTGCCCTTTTACTGGAACCAAGAAACTTTTCAGTCTCTCTCAGCACTCCATCAATCTGTGCATAAAGAAAACCTAGCCTCCATGCAAACAAATTAACCAGAGAGAAGTTTTATTTATATAACAGAGAAAAGCATGATTCAAGAAGAAACCACATCCATTTGAGTACCAGAAACAATAAATATTTTTCGATCTACCTCATATCTAATATGCTAGAAGCTTAATCCAAAGCGATTGTGAAGATGGAAATCAAACCCTAAAAAAATATAAGATAGCATACCTTGTTAAGTGACTGAATCGAAGAAGATTTTGAAACCGATAGGAGGAAGAAGAGGAAGTTTAGTGGAGAGCCAACCCACCACTCTTTAAAGCAGGACCTGGACCGTTGAAGAATTTGATAATGGACAAATTGAAGAATATTAAATTAAATTTTGAAGAGAGAGAAAAACCACTTACTATATTTCCTCTTGAAAAAATTGACGTCTGCGTCTTTCGTGTTTAATAGCTAATAACTAATCTGATACTAAAAACAAAAATTTTGTAATCTTTACGTAAATTAATAACAAAATAATACATCCTTTTAGCGAGACCTATTTATTTATATCTTTCTTAATTAAGTAAAGTCATTTTTGCATTGAATGGTTTGACAACATATTCTATGAAAATTAAGATAACTAGGTAAGAATTCGGCTCATCTTAACGGGTACACAATCTCACATAACTTAAAATAGTAAAAAATACATAGTTTATAAGTAGTATTCATCTCCTTACCTAATAAAATACGTTTTAGGATAATCCAATAACAAAATTATAAGAGTTTCAGTCTAAAGTGGATAATATTATATTTGGAGGGTTGAATAATGTTACAAATGGTCACTTGTATCATAAGTGATGTGATCCAAACCAGCTGCATGAACCCAAGACCTTTAAAGAATAATGAAGGCCCAATGATTAAAGTAAAAACAAAGGAAGATGACGAGAAATCCTCAATTTTTGTGAGAGAGGTCAAGAAAGGGAGGCCAAAGTCCATGATCTAAAGGCTTTGTGGAGATTATTAAGCATTAGAGGATGGTTAAAATGGGAAATACAAGTCCAAGGATCCAAAGGGATGTCAAGTTTCCAAAAAGCCCAGAGGCCTATCTACAATATGCACAATGCATGCAGCAAGTCTGCAGCCCAACGCTTGAGCGCAGCGAGCAGCCCAAACCGTCAGCTGATCCCAAAAATTTTCAACCCGAACCGGCTCGCAAACCAAGAGCTTAGCGAGCTGAGGAGAGCTGAGTTGGTCCAACGAGCCTAACGAGCTAAGCTTAATAAGTTCAACATACATAAATAAAATTATTTTATATAAATAAGTGATATATTTTTTAATTTTAGTTATTAAAACTATAATAAATATTTACTATTGTAATGTTATAATATAATAGAATTAGACAATAGTTAGTCGTATAAATAATAAAATTATTTAATTAATATAAAAATGACATGTAATAAGTAATAAGTGTTGACCTAACTGCCTAAGTGCGTTATGCGTACTTATATTTTGATGGTCATTAATGCTAATGCATTTAATAAGTTGTCTATTTGTTGAATTTATAGTACCCAATATTATCGATTATATTGGAAATACCCTTAATGAGGGTATTATTTTTGTTTAGCGAGTTTGTCTAAGTCCATGTAGTGAGTAGATATCCTTGTTGGACTTAGAGAATTCCATATGTGTGGATATGAAATAAAGTATTTCATTCTAGGAGTTTTTGAATGAGATGCATTCGAAGATCTGGTAGGGGAAATCGACCAAAATACTTGACAAATTCGAGTTTCATGTTTTGGACAAAGAAAGGATGTGAGGAAATGCGACCAATTACGTCAAGCTGTGCAGACGGTGGTGTTTCAGTCGTGATGCAGTTGATGTTGCAGATGAGTAATTCAACCGAAAAAGTTCGAAGTTCGCTTCTATAATATTTGGCGATTTTACAGACTTGACACAGTCGAAATTGCAGTCTAAGACCTCGTCCGAAATTGTGCCACATTTTGAATCTGTAATATTTTGCAATTTTGTGAACGAGACACGGTTGAGGTCCCGGTCGAATTGGGAGACCGAAAATCTACCACAAAACGAATATGTAATATGTAATATTTGGTTCCGAAGTTTTTAGACGATACGCGGTCGAGTCGCCAGTCGAGCTAAGTGACCAAAAATGTAATATCTCGATTTTTTTATAACAAAAATTAAGTGAGGATAAGAGAAATTAATCGAAGAAAAATCTGTATATTAGACTATTTGATTAATTGAGACTATTGAAATATTATTATTTATTTAATGGAAGAATTAATTAGGTGGAATATATGGTTAATAATTTATTGAGAATTAAACTTAATTGAAAATAGATTTGAATAAATTAAATTGTACAAATATTTATTTGGATTAAATTGTGATTATTAATTAAATTAGGTGCATATTTATAGTTGGGTTAAATTGAGAGTAAATATCGATTAATTTACAGCCGTATATAAATATATAAATAAAGTAATAAAATAAATGAATTAATAAATATAAGTATTGAAATAAAATAAAAATGTAATGAAAAATATGAATAGTGGCAAAGGAGAAACGCTGAAATAACATAAATAAAAGTTATTAAATTTATTTAATTAAAATAATAGAATTTATTGAGAAGTTGGTGGTGTCTTGTGAGATGTTTTCCACTTACTTTTTATTAAATTTATTTAAATAAAATAATAGAATTTATTGAAAAGTGGTGTGGTGTGGTGTGTTGTGAGATGTTTCCCACTTACGGTTTTACTTGGGATTGATTTCTTTATTTATTCTTCTTAAGCTATGGGGTTATCCTTTGCGGTCACATGATTTTCGTGCAGGTAGAGATGGAAGCAGCAAACTGGTCGTATGCGATGCGACCAAAACTGTGCAAATATGCAGAACGTGTGTTTCACTTGGAGCCAGTCGGATTGAGTTTTTGTTGGTCCGGTCGGAATTAACAGACCTATAGCGTATGATGCGACCGATATGACTTTAATTTGTGAGAATTCTGCAGGTTTGTCCAAAATTCGGTCTCTATACCAAGCTTGGCAAGCTGACCTAACTAACAAATATATGATTAAATCACATCCATTTAATTCCACCCAACCAGCCAACCTTAGACTATAGATAAAAAGCAAATTTGTGTTGTGTATTACACAACTTAAAGAGCGAAAATTTGAGAGATTCGGAGAGCTTGGAAGAGGGAATTTACAGGAGAGAAAATGAGAGGTTTCTTAGAGTGAATTTGAGGGTGTTTTAGATTGTAAAGTTTGGGGTGTTAGCATAAACTCAAATTAAACTGATTACATGCTGACAATACTTTTAGTCCCATTAACGAACTTGATTTAACCATTCTTACTTTGCAAACAAAATATACCAACTTTGGTCCATGATATAAAAGAATGATTTTGTAGAAGATGTTGAATCCGTTTATTAGCCTTAAACCTTTCCTTAATGAGTTTCTTTGATGATCTAGAAACCGTTCTTGTATACCGTTATTTGAGAGAGAATATTTTTTTTTTAGAGAGAGAGCGATTCCTTAGAATGAAACCGTAAGTTTTCCTCTCTCATTGACGAAGAAGACAACCTTTCCAAAGGCAACCCTCCACAATCATGCTTTTTCATTCATATCTCTTCAACTATACTTTATACATTTAATAAGGTTAAAGTGATGGAATTAAAACTCAATTAACTTAATGTCTTTAATGCTTAACAACCATCACATTAAGCACTTTAATATTAAGTCAATGTAACCTTAATTAACATGGACCACATCTTCATAGATTATAATTAAATAATCTAACAATCTCCCACTTGGGCAATGTTATGAACTTTAATATCAATTGATATGCAGCTAGTACTTTTCAGCTGCTTCAGCTATATTTTCTAGCTGACATAACTTGAATTCACAATCCATTACTATAGTGTGCTTTAATGTGAATTATATCAAGTTGTCCTTTCATAATGAACTGTATAATCGAATCATGGCAGACACATGTAAATTATGTCAACATGATTCTTTCCATGTATCACAAATTATTCAATTCATTAATTCTGTAATTGAGGAACACTATAAACTCTTTATATATTATTCATAAACATTAATTGTATACTCTATAATATGAATAATAAATATATGTTTTTGTATATATATATATATATATATATACAAAAACAATTTCCTTCATTGAATTCATAAGTGTTATAAGTTACAAGTTACACTTTTACAATCACATAGACTTGTCACCTAAACTCATCCTTACAACATGCTCTTTAAAGGTTTTGGGTGGCAATCCTTTTGTCAACGGATTAGCTATCATTAAACTTGTACTTATATGCTCAATGCACACTCTTTGTTTTTGTATTTCTTCTTTGACTGCCAAGTACTTTAAGTCCATATGTTTTGCTCCTTTCGAGTACTTATCATTCTTTGAGAAGAATATAGCTACGGAGTTATCATAATACATTTTCAGCGGTCTATCTATACTTTCGACCATGCTTAGATCCTGAATAAAGTTCCGCAGCCACAATGCTTGAATTGTAGCTTCAAAACATGCTACCAATTCAGCCTCCATAGTGGAAGTGGCAATCGTAGATTGCTTTCCACTTTTCCATGACACGGCTCCTCCAGCTAATAGGAACACGTAACCGAATGTAGATTTCATCGAGTCTACACATCCGGCATAATCCGAATCCGAGTATCCAATCATCTCAAGTTGACTCGATTTTCTATACGTGAGCATGAAGTCCTTTGTTCCTTGCAAGTACCTGAGTACTTTCTTTGCAGCTTTCCAATAATCCAATCCTGCATTACTTTGATAACGGCCCAACATCCTTACTGCAAAACTTATATCCGGCCGTGTACATGTCTGGACATACATTAAGCTCCCTACTGCTGATGCATATGGAATAAGTTCCATTTCCTTACGTTCCAAATCATTTTTTGGACATTGCATCAAACTGAACTTGTCCCCTTTCTGAATTGGAGCAACACCAGCGGAACACTTATCCATTCTGAATCTTTCAAGAATTTTATCGATATAACCTTTCTGAGACAATCTTAGCAATCCTTGTTTTCTATCACGGAATATTTCTATTCCAATCACATAGGATGTCTCACCCATATCTTAGATTTCGAAATTCTTTGAGAGAAAATCCTTAACATCACGTAACGTTCCTTTATTGTTCGCAACAAGAAGAATATCGTCAACGTATAATACTAGGATACAAAACTTACTCCCACTGACCTTCATATAGATACACCGATCAACGGTGTTCTCTATAAAACCGTATGACAAAATGGTATCATTAACTTGATGTACCATTGTTTGGAAGCTTGTTTTAATCCATAAATTGACTTCTTCAATTTACATACCAACTTTTCATTTCCTGGAAAGGAAAATCCTTCAGGTTGATCCATATAAACTTCTTCCTTTAAGCCACCATTAAGAAAGGCGGTTTTAACGTCCATTTGGTAAAGCTCCAAATCATAATGAGCCACCAAAGCCATAACTATTCTTAAAGAGTCTTTCTTCGAAACCGGAGAGAAAGTCTCTTTATAGTCAATGTCATCTTTCTGAGTGTAACCTTTGGCGACAAGTCTGGCCTTATACCTTTTGATATTACCTTTCGAATCACGTTTGGTTTTGAAAATCCATTTACAACCAACGCGTTTCTTTCCTTCAGGTAACTCTACAAGTTCCCAAACTTTGTTGTCATCCATAGATTTCAACTCTTCCTTCTTAGCATTAAACCATCTTTCGGAATCATTACATTCCATGGCTTTATTGAATGATTCTGGATCTTTATCATTGCTCAAGTCACATTCTTCTTCTAGTGAATAAACTACATAGTCATCAGAAATTGCTAGTCTTTTCTGCCTTACAGACCTTCGCAATTCTGTTTCTTGTGATTTATCACTTATGACTTGATCATCATTAACATGCTCATCATTAATACGTTCACCTTGCGTGGTTTGAATATCCATAAGTTGTTCCGGTATGTTGTTAGACTGTGACACAACATAAGGTACAACAACTTGATGAGAATTACTAGGTGTCATTTCCTTCACCCGATTCTCTTGGATATTCACATTTTGTGAATCATCACTCCCACTGAACTTTCCATTCTCAATGAACCGAGCATTTCCAGATTCAACAATCCTTGTACTATGCTTTGGACAATAGAAAATGTACCATTTAGACTTTTCCGGATAGCCAATGAAGAAACCACTAATGGTTCTTGCATCGAGCTTCTTTTCATGTGGGTTATATATCCTAACCTCTGCTGGACATCCCCAAACATGGATATGTCTCAAACTAGGTTTCCTTCCCGTCCATAGTTAATAAGGAGTTTTAGGAACTGCCTTATTAGGAACCCTATTTAGCAAATATCCAGCGGTCTTTAAACCGTGCATCCACAACGATAAGGGTACATTACTGTTATTCATCATACTTCTTACCATTTCGATAAGAGTACGATTCCGCCTTTTAGCTACACCATTTTGTTGTGGTGTACCCGGCATTGTATACTGTGCACAAATGCCTTGACTCTCGAGAAACCTTGCAAATGGACCTTTGTTTTGTCCACTTTTATCGAACTTTCCATAGTATTCACCACCTCTATCCGATCTCACTACTTTTACCTTTCTATCTAGTTGCCTTTCCACCTCATTGATGAACACTTCTATAACGTTCATTGCTTAAGATTTTTCATGCAGTAGATATAAATATCCATAACGTGAGAAATCATCTATAAAGGTGATAAAATACTTTTCGCCATTCCATGAAGGAATGTTGAATGGACCACAAATATCGGTATGTATTAATTCTAAAAGTTCTTTGCTTCTTGTGGTAGGATACTTTGATGTGTATTTAGTTTGCTTTCCTTTTATGCAATCTACACACACGTCCCAATTATCAAAATCTAATTGAGGTAAAATGTCATTTTTCATTAACCTCATCATCCTTTCTTTAGATATGTGACCTAGACGTTTATGTCATAAGAAAGCTAAACTTTCATTTGTTGCACTGCGTTTTAAACCAATCACATGATCAACATTAAATAGAGATTCTTTAAATTTAATATCAAGATTGAAACAATACAAACCATCTTTCATAATACCATAACCATAACAATATTCATGTTTGTACATAGCAAATACACCATCACCAATCTTAAAATTAAATCCATTACAATCCAACTTAGCAACAGAAATTAAATTCCTAGCACACTCAGGAACATAAATACACTCTTCTAGATCCAGGTGGTATCCAGTATCCAGGATTAGTCTATACGTCCCAATTCCCTTTATTTGTGCCTTCATTCTGTTTCTCATATATAAGAATTTTTCAGCTCCATTTATGGGTTGGATCGAAAGAAATCCCTGCGTAACATGTGAAACATGAGTAGTAGCACCAGAATCCAACAACCAAGTATTATTAGGTACTTCTATAATATTTGATTCAAAGCATACTGAAAAATAGTGTACCTTTTTTTCAAACCAAGCTTTCCTTTTTGGATAATCTTTCTTGACATGTCCAGCTTTGTTGCAGAAAAAGCACTTAAGCTCTTTACGGATTTGACCATCATTAATCTTTAATTGGTATTTTCCATTCTGCTTGTTCTTTTTACTCAGCTTTGAGTTGCTACCTTTGGCATTCTTTTCAAACGTCAAATTCACGGTATGGTCTTTAAGCTTCTTCAACCTCCCTTCCTCTTGAACTAGCATGACCTTTATTTCCTGAAAGTTCCACTTTTCCTTAATGGTGTTATAGTTCACCTGGAACTGGCCAAACTCAAGAGGAAGTGAGTTGATGATAAATTGAACCAAAAACAATTCACTCACATCCATACCCAACGTTTTAAGCTTTGCCGCCAAATTGGCCATGCTCGTTACGTGGTCATGAATGGGTTGAGACCAATCAAATGTCTTGGTCATCAACTCACTCATTAAGTTCCATACAACAGACTTGTCCGTAATGTCTGATTGGGAGTATGCCTTTATCTTAGACATGAAGTCCTTTGCATCATTTACTTTTGGCATCGATGGCTTAACATTTTCAGCCATCGTCATCTTCATTAAGCTCAAACATAGCCGATTAGACCACTCCCAAGTCTCATTATAAGACTTGTCAGCTTCTGTACTGGTCTCAGTAATAGTTGGTGGTCTATCACTAACTAATGCCAAGTCCAAATCCAACACACCCAGTTGAAACTGGATATGTTCAGACCAGTCAGCATAGTTAAGACCATTGAACTTAATAGAAGCACTACCAGAAGCAAATAGATTAATAGAAGCTGCAAACAATAACAATACATGCTCATATATCAATACATTGAATAACTACCTAACCAAATTCAGATAAAACACAAAACAATTTCATTAAGTTTACGTTTGGGTAATCCTTAAAGAAATAAACACTTCATGATGTTATAACCTTTAATTGACTTATAAACATATTTAACATAACATGTTTAACATATTTGGATATTTAAACATATCAATTAAATATGTAAACATGTCACTTTAATGTTATTAATTACAACCAATGGTCCACCTTCGGGTGACCTACAAGGTTATAACTAATAAACACATTTCAATAACATCATTATAATTGAATGAACAAATTACACAATTCAATATTGATCATTTCAAACTAGGTCACTTTGGTGACTACTTAGTTTTTATACAACAATATTTTAATTGTACAAACATTCATTCATTCAATAACTATTTAAACTGTACATACATGTTTTGCGGACGATATACGAACGCAGTAATGTCGTCTGCATCCTCTTCTTGTCGTCCGAAAGTGCATACAGCGGACGCTGAATCAAACCATCCGCGTCATCCTCATGAATTTCATCCGGATGACTTTTCTTTACAGATTCATATCGGACGCAAATTTTAGTGTCCGCATTAATTTCATCCGGACGAATTTTCTTTGCAGATTCATATCGGACACAAATTTTAGCGTCCGCATCATATTGATCCGGACGAATCTTTCTTTACAGATTCAAATAGGATGCAACATGAATGCGTTCGCTTCGTCCGCATCCTTTCATTTAGCGTCCGCATACAGTTTTTCAACTTGAATCTTGCGTCCGACCATACGTCAGGTCGTCTGCACCCTTAATACCCATCGTCCGCATGATGAACAGTTAACAGAAAACAATAATCTCCTCATTTCTAATAATCGATTTCATCCATAAATATTTGCATGTATAACTTTACGAATATAGACATTCAATTTTCGTGCATAAAACTTTTCATGAAATCATTCTAATCTATTTTTCATGGTAAATCAATTCGTATGTTTAACCGTCCGCTCTGATATCAATTGTTAGCATAAACTCAAATTAAATCGATTACATGCTGACAATACTTTTAGTCCCATTAATGAACTTGATTTAACCATTTCTACTTTGCAAACAAAATATACCAACCTTGGTCCATGATATAAAAGAATGATTTTGTAAAAGATGTTGAATCCGTTTATCAGCCTTAAACCTGTCCTTAATGAGTTTCTTCGATGATCCAGAAATCGTTCTTGTATACCGTTATTTGAGAGAGAATATTTTTTTTTAGAGAGAGAGCGATTCCTTAGAATGAAACCGTAAGTTTTCCTCTCTCATTGACGAAGAAGACAACCTTTCCAAAGGCAACCCTCCATACATGCCTTTCAATCATGCTTTTTCATTCATATCTCTTCAACTATACTTTATACATTTAATAAGGTTAAGGTGATGGAATTAAAACCCAATTAACTTAATGTCTTTAATGCTTAATAACCATCACATTAAGCACTTTAATATTAAGTCAATGTAACCTTAATTAACATGGACCACATCTTCATAGATTATAATTAAATAATCTAACATGGGGTAGATTTGTTATTCTTGTGTTTTGAGGAGTTTTTGGTAAAAAGAAACTATGAGGTCGCTCTAGGAATCTTGATAACGATTTTCGACTCTCCTAAATTTATTTAGTTAATATTATCGTTATTATCGTTATAATATTTTAGAAATGTTAAATATAAATATATTATTGTTATTATTGTCAAATTAAATTAGAAATGTGAAATTAAAATATAGTATCGTTATTATTGTCATATTACTTTTGAAGTATTAAGTAAAGATATACTACCATTATTATCACGATATTATTAATTTGGAAATAATATTTAGTGGGGTAATTGTACTGTGCAAATTAGTTATGTCTAAGAATATTGGTATTTAAGTGGATCATTGTGTCCCACTAGTATATCCTGTGAATTTATTTGGAAAGGATTTTCTATGTAAGGAGACTGATATTAAGTGATCTGTCAATAACTACCAATCTTTTCTGAGAATATTCTAATTAGTACTATTTACGATTAATGAAATACATAAAAGAAAATATAATAAATAATTAATCTTAATTATTGTGAAAGTATTGACGATAACAAAAGAAAGGAGAAAAACGCTAAAGAACAAATGAATGCTTTGTAAGGTAAGAAATAGAATGTGGTGACCAGTGGAGGTCCAGCATCACGGAACTAAATTTCTTGTTATGCATAGTTTAAGGTTTATTATGAAATAATTGTTTTAACTTGTATGCTTAGCTATTATATATGAACTATCATTATGCATCATTATAGGGCTTATAAAAATGTTATGTGCATTGCATAAAAAAAATGATAAAGAAAGTATATAAGAAAACGAAAAATGGTTCGTTATGTGACCAAAGTTCACCATTAAGAAAGAAAAGGAAATGATGGCTGAAGTTCACCATCATCATGAGGAAAAGAAATGAAAATGATGGCCGAAGTTCACCACTCAGTGTCAAATAGTTCACCATGATGATCAAAGATCATCATCATGATGAAGAATGAAATGATGGTTGTAGTTCACCATCATATTAAAGAAAGATGGCCGAAGTTCACATCATATGAAAGGGATTTGAGTCGGTCGAAGTTCACTACTCATTTCCAAGATGTTAATAGAAAAGGAAAACGGATCACCATAATGGCCGAAGTTCACCATCATGATGAAAAGAAAGAACATGAAAAGAAAGAAAGAAAATAAAATAAAATAAAGAAAGAAAGAAAGCATTACATACGCATACACATTTTATTCTATTTCTTATTGAGCGTCAGACTCATGGTATTGCCCTGATGCAAGTGACATTTCTATTAAGGAGGAGGCATTACCGGAGGAGGCTTTGAGTTATCAATCTGATTCAACTTGAAGGGTTATAGCTAAAATAAATAGAATGGATTGTTTTAAATAAATGTATGTTTAAATGTAATTCCGCTGATTTACTCATATATATTTTAAAAGAAAAATAAAAAAATTTTATGACTAAGGATTTAAAAAGGATTTTAAAAATTCGGGTCGTTATAAAAAATGTGCAGAAATGTGTAACAACTAGTTTTCTTATTTTGTGAGGTTAGTTGTAAAAGCTTGAGAGCTTGATTTTCGAAGAGTTTTCGTTCAAATAAATTGTTAGTAATTACAAAACCTCTTAAGTTATTTACAAAAATCTTGTAAGTAATTGCAAAAAAATTATTTGAAATAAATAAATAATAAATATATATATATATATATATATATATATATATATATATATATATATCATTCATTATCAATTTGACACTTGTATCACTATAAATTAAATACATCCCAACTAGTTTGACATTCATCTAATTGTGAATCATGTGCAAAATGTCAAATAAAATTACTTAAAAAAATACTTCAAAATTCAAATTACAATACATTCAAATTTAAATGAAAATCTAATCTTCAATGTCTAAAATTTTAAATTCTTCTAGTATTTCGTCTTCTAGTTGATTTCTCGTAATGACGTCATTCCAATGCTTTATGCAAATGAGTGCCTCCACGAGGTCAGGTGCAAGTATTTCTCGGCGTTTATCGTACACACGTCCACATGTACTAAAAGCAGACTCCGATGGTATGATAGAAACCAAAGGTGTTACTAAATCACATGCCATTATAGAAAACATATGATATGTAGTGTAAGACTTTTTCCACCAATCTAAAATATCAAAGTTCTCATTGTGAGAAAATTGATATCAAGTGTCAAAATAAATTTCTAGTTTATTTTGCATAGAACTAGAATATACATCTATATCTAATTCATTCTAAATATCATGAACACTATATTGTGGAGCTAAGCTATCATTAAAGAATCAATATATGTCTATAAAAGGGGGTGAATATGACACTCTAATTTTTTTTTGTGCGATAATTGATTTACTATCACTTAGTGATTTATCATATATAAATCATACAATTAAAAGCATAAATAATGAGTTAAGGGATAGAGATTATGCACACAATATTGTTTACGTAGTTCGATAAACCCGTTTACACCCTCCCTCCAAGATTCCACTTGGAGATTACTAATCAATTAGCTTATGAGTGCCAATAAAACAATTTACAATATCGACTATTATTTGGGCGTCACCCTTGACTATTTCAGGGCGTCATCTTAAATTTGACTATTCCAGGGAGTCACCCTTTAACTTTTATGGGGCGTCACCCTAATTTTGACTATTCTGAGGAGTCACCCTTTGTTGAACTTATGGGAGTTCAATTGAATCGTTGACTGTTTTAGGATGTCACCCTTGTATGACTAGTTCGTAGGGCGTCACCATCTACAATTTAGCATAGTAATAAATTGGAATGTAAAGCTCTAAAAACTAATCTGCATTCTACCAATAATAACTCGCAAGTTTATGGGTGGAGAGAATTAGATTTACAATGCACACAGTGTATAAGACTTGAGTCTTGGATTCGGGAAGGCTTCCCCTCAAATCTCGATTTGTTATGTTGAGCTTAGAGTGCCTCATCATATATAGGCTGCACACTTTCAGTTGACCTTAATTGTATTTGGTTGACCGGATACAACTGTTGTAGAAAATACATGTTGAAATCTGATCACTGGAAATCTGTTCATTGGCAAAATTCTGAACTTTTTGGTTGCCTATCCTTGGCTGTGCCTCGACAGCATCTCGACCAAAACAACAAAATAAACTTACAAATTCAAAGCTCCCTCGACCGCACTCGATCGAACCTTGACCGCTAGTCGACCAAAAGACTCCACATTCTTTACAAATTCAAATCGTCATTGACCGCGCTCCACTGGGCTTCGACCGCTACTCGACCCAAAAACAACGTTAAGCTTCATAAGTACTTTTCGGTCGTGTCGCTCTTCCACGGAGTTGACCTCTACTCGACCGAAAGACCAAAACACAATTTTTTTCGAGTCCACCTCGCACGTAGCTCGTCTAAGCACACTTCAATTCAATGCTTTAATTATTCTAAGTCCCCAAATTGATATGCAACACTACATGAATTTGGATAAATATTTTAATATATTAATAATACCCATTTTAAGGATATTTCCAATAAATACAGATATAAATATTATGATTAAACATGAATAATATTCGAACAATATAAAACATAACTTATTGATTTCATTAATTTATACAACATTTAGTTATCACCAAAATAAAACTTAACATAACAAAAAGGCTAACAACCACCACCACTACTAAATATAGCATGTAAAGAAGAACGTGAATGAATAACATTAGAATATGTACTTTCATAAGAAGAATATGAACTAGCAATTCCATGAGTTGTTTAGTTACTCGAAAGTAAAGGAGTAATACATAAATTAGTAGAAATTCTATTAATAATGACACCCACTTCTCTTAATTTATACATAGGATCCATTATGCATGCATAACAAAAAATAGGAGGAATGTCAAGTCAATATTTTTTAAATTTCGTTTCCATTTTATAAAATATATCTTTAAATTCATCTATTTGTTGATATTGTGCAAAATTACCCTTTAAATTTACAAAAATTGGGAGAACAATATAAGAAGTGAGATAATAAATTCATGAATATTCATTTGTAGCATTATAAAATGGTTTTAAAAAATTAAAAAAAATGTATTAGGTATATCATATTCCAAACTCAATATCGCGCTTGGGCGGTAAACTCGAAAGATCATCCAGAAAGACATTAGGGAAACCACGAACTACTGTGACATCTTCTATCTTGATTTTTGGAATTGTCGAAACATTCATCATATTTATTAAGAATGCTTCACAACCACTTGTCAATAGTTTATCCACTTGGAGTGCAAAAATAACTGTGCGCTCCGTGATCTTGGTTCCTTTAAACATGTGAGGCACACCGGTGAGAGAATAAAAGTAAACTTCCTTCTTCTTGCAGTCAATAATTGCATGATGCCGAGTCAACCAATCCATGCCAATGATAACGTCATATCCTTTAAGGTCAATAATAATCAGGTCGACATGAAATATGTAACATCCTGATATTTTTAAGATGGATAGTTATCGAGATATTCCAAGAATGTTCGGAGCGCTAAATCAATAAACATTTCAGTAACGTTTTATTCCATATACGTGATATAATTGAAGTGTTGGGATTACAAGGATATTTCATTACGTGTTTATACGTGCCATTTTGTGACGTGTATCTATGAAGGAAATGTCGTAAGGATCACGTTAAGTGCGAATAGATAGTGAAAAATGAAGAAAATGGACTTGAGGACGCCTCAGGACGCCAATCTGCTGTTAGGAGTAATATGCCCAACAAGCAAATGTAATAGAACACTTTTGTAATATATGAATAAATTTATATTGATTGATATTATGTTAACATTTTATATTATGTTTTATAAAATTCATAGAAAATTCCTTGGTTATTTATGCTAACTTTATATTAGCATATATATTGCATATATGTGGGATAAAATATAAAGAGTAATAACCAAAATATGTCCATGACTTATATTTGAAGTATGGAATCTTCAAATAGTTCATAGTCATAAACATAGTTTATCTCATTAAGAATGTATAGTCATATCCCGACTAAATATGTAGTGACATAAGATAAATATGTTTTATATAATTTGATTATATAGGACTGAACCAGATATAATTACATTGTTCTAATAATTTCCGTTAGATAAAGAACAATTAATTTTATCATAATGATGGACATATATGAATGATCTTAATTCGTTGTATTTAATAAACTCCTATTTTTGTTTTAATTTATTCTTTGATTTACTCGG
>CM039486.1:6070139-6275388 GCA_022433065.1 Begonia loranthoides
TATTTCCCATAACATTTTTGTTATAAATGTGTTATAACTTAAATGTGCTAAGTGTTGAAATATGGTGAAAAGACTTTTGATTTTCATAATATTTTTATAAATGTAATGAGAAATTTATAGGGTTTTTTCTCTAAATGTCATAATGGCCATTATGGAGAAATACCATTCTAAATAGAGGTCAAATTTCATTAGCAAAAGAGTTTTTGAGTTTTTGAAATCTTTGAAAAAGAAATCCATTTTGAGAGAAAATTTTTGTCTTCTGTGTTGGCTTTAGAAAATTGTTTTCTAAATCCAAATAGATTGTCTCATGTGTTGAGAATACGATCTATCATAAATTGAGTGTTATCTTATTTCGTTCATCACGCCCACACGTGCTTATTTGAGGTAAGGAGGATTGGCGGAGAAGATCGACGGTTGATTTAGTACCCGTGTGAAGTGAGCTACAAAGGTAACATTCTTTATTTTTAGATTAGATCTAAATACATACTATTATTAATATATTATAACAACGATCCATTTTTATGTTTATGATAAAATTGTTTTTTCATGATACATAGGTTACGCACGTTACTGTTGTTGTGAACATCGATAATTCCGCCGTGCGAGGGAACCTAAAAACCAACATCTGCATCCTAAACTTACTGTTTTGGATGTTGCGGACGCAGGTTATGGAAGGTTCAGACGATGCGGACACTGGATGGTGTCTGAATCAAGGTTGCAGATGATACAGACACAAGTGGGGACGCCATTTTTCGTTCAAAACCAATGTTTTGTTATGAGATTTTGGGTCTTGTGGACGCCTGTGAACGATAGACCGGAGTTCGCACAAGTGGAAAAGATTTGGTTAAGGGGAAATGAGATGAGTTGAACTATTTGGAATTTATTTAATAGAAATTTAATGGATTGAACTGCTTAATCAATTTGACGGAAGGAAGAGAAAGGGAATTGCCTCGGCCATTCCTGAACAGAAGTGGGAGGGAGAATGCATGCAGGTGTTTTGCCTTCCCAAGTACATTAAAATAAAATAAATAAATAAAAGGAAATAATGCATGTGGAGAGATTAATACACTAGTGGACGGAGACAGGAGTGGGTTTCCTTGTCTTCTCCATTACGCGATATTAATGTATAGGTGGAGAGAGAGTTACTGGGTTGAGTTATAAATGGAGAGAGAGAATGAGTGGTCTTCTCCAGCTATTAATGCATAGAGAGAGAATGAGTGGTCTTCTCCGTATAATATAATGTATAGATATTAATGAATAGATGGAGAGAGAGAGTGAGTTGAGTTAAAAATGGAGAGAGAGAATGTGTGGTCTTCTCCATATATTAATGTATAGATATTAATGTAGTGGTGGAGAGAGAGTTAGTGGTGGAGTCATAAGTGGAGAGAGATTGTGGGTTTGAGGAATTTCCTCCATCTCGCTTCGTGAGTTTGAGGAATTTCCTCCATCTCGCTTCGTGAAGAAAGTGCAGACCAGAGAGGGAGAGGAAATAACGGAGTTCGCGAGCGATTGGGAGATGGAATCTGAGAGAGTGAGCTATTGGGAGATGGAATTTGAGAGAGTGAGCGAGGAAGATAAGGGCGACGCGAACAAGCTCCGACGTGTGCGTCGTTCAGGTGGGCGACGAGGAATGGCAACATCGTTCGCGGGAGGCTAGGGATTGGTGTTGTTTTCGCGGATCTGGTCGTAGGTCTGTGATGTCGGCGTCGATGGAATGGTGATGGTAGGGGCGGTGATTGGCAGAGGAGGGTTGACGAAGGTGAGGCTGCGGGTGTTCTCGGGTCCTCCAGGGTGTGTCCGATTGTGAGCTGGATTCGGTGTTGTTGGCCGAAGAGTGATGCTCTATTCTTGTGCAAGGGGTGGCAGCAGGTTGTGATTTTCTCCTTTGTTTTCAATATGTTCTTCATTGTTGGATTTGGTTTCGTTATTTTGATGTTGTTTTAAGTGTGAATCCTATCAATATAATTTGTTGGATGAGACTGTTGAGATTGACTAGTTATCAGAGTGGGATTTTGTCACTTGGATTGGTATTCTGGAAAAAAATCTGTGTGTAGAACATTATAGAGTATTGGTTTACAATAAATATCGGAGATATGCTCTGTTGGTTGTTGAATTAATGGTTTCTGCTTGCTGTTTGAAGTGAAACTGTACTGTTGGTTGTCGGATTATTAAGCATATGCCCTGTACAATTGGATAAGTTGTTTGTAATGGTTGTTAAAGGAGGAAATGTTAAAAGATTGGTTAGAAACCATTTCTGTAATCAATATTAGTTGTTGTGCGGACCAACGATATTTCCGAATATTGTGAAAATTTAATCTTCTGACATTGGGATTAGTTTATTGGGTTATGTGATATTCCATTTAGGAGTCGAAGGAGTAATTAGAGTTCGTACAAGTTAGAATGCGATTTATTGACAAGTTATAATGTTTTAAATTGTGAAGGTATCAAAAGAAGGAGAAGGATAACAGTTAGACGCTAAACACGAAATATCTTCGACGTAAGGAATGAGTTGTCTTGGTCATTTGGAGGCCCTACACCCAAGTAATTGTTGTGTGTGATCTTTGTTATTTCTCTTTCTCTTTTATGTATATTACCGTTATGCTCAACAAGTAAATACGAGATACAAGATAAAAAGAATGAGATCTAGATACTTCAAAGGGAAAAGTGAATGGAAATGAGAACTATGATTTAAATATGAATATGAAAGGAAGGAATGACTATTGTGAAGACTTGACAGAATGAGTCGGTTATGTTTCTTTTATCTTCGCTATTGTAGGTATAACATGAGAAATATATTATTTTGCAATTGTAATTTTAGTATAGAAAGCATGAATTTGTGTATGTAAGTTTTCCTGTTCGTAAGCTTAATTTTGCATATGTAAATAGGCGTTTAGAAGTAAGTTTCCATGATCATAATAATTGCTGCTGTATGGTATTCATATTTTCTGCTATTAAGTGCTGTTATTACTTTATGTGAAGCATGTAATGCTATTCGTTTTCATTTCTTGTTTACAATGAGTTTCTATTCTCATATATGCTTTGTTGTGTCCAGTTGATAAGAAGAAGTTTGATAGATCGAGTCCATGATAATAGAAACCAAGTTAGGGGTAACCTTCAGGATGGTACCCACATGCATGAGTGAGGAAAAATGCTAAGAAAAAGAAATGTTTGGGATGAGCGGGATACGTTCATTACTGAAGAAACCCCCTTGCGGGATATGCCAGGAGGGAAGAAACTCTAAAGGCGAGATACGCCTAAAAGAGGAAGAATTCAGAAGGCGGGATAAGCCGGAGGCAAAAAGAAAGAACTCAGAAGGCAGGATACGCCTGAAAAAGGGAACCAATAGGGAGTTGAGGTAGATGGGTGGTCCAGATCTAGCCTAGCTGCTAGGATACACCCTTACCAAGTTGGGAAATGGACTAATATGCATACAGGAGGTTAGAATCCGTACAGCTATGCCATCTCAAAGGAAAACCCTTAATCTCTAGCTCGATGTACGAGTTTAAAGAACTAACAAAGAAAACGAACGTAAAGAAAGAATTTGGTTTGGGTGGCCCCCATTCCAATAAGAACTAAAGAGAGATATGCATAATTGTTTTCTCCAATTTCCTTACTGAGCGTAAGTTTACGTTCTTACTTGTGGTGTAGGTAACGACGGCAATATGCTAGAAGTTAAAGAAGAGGTCATTCCGGTGGAGCCTGCGATTGGTCCGAAGACGCCAATGGAGTAGTAGTACGGTACGGAAAAAGGAAAGAAAAGACAAAGAAATAAAAACTGAGGTTGAACGGTTATAATTACTAATGCATTTTTTTACTTGGATAATTGGAATCATATGTAAGTTTTATTTGGGCACTAAACCTTGAATTTATGTTTTAAATAACGTTTTCAGACAATTATCACTCATCATTCTATGATATTCGGTGAAGAAATAATTTCTAATTTAATTATACTTCTGCAAAATTTTTATGAACGAATTTTGAAGAATAATAGTTTTCTTCTCTTTAATGACGAAGTAAGAATGAGTTTTTACTAACGATCGGATTTGATGCACTCTAATAAATTATTTTCTTTAGAAATGATTTTAAATTGTCAAATTAGTAAGGATAATGAGATTATGAGACAGTAAAGAAATCCGGGTCGTTACATAGGCGACTATTAATCTCTACTGCATAATCTTTTAAGCCATCAACACTTTATGTGAACAATATGAATACTTTGCTAGACATTTCACTTTCTTATAGAATTGGCTTGAAATAAAGGAGTGCGTGGCTTCTTGTCTTGTCTAGGTTGCGAATCACCTCCGAAGGGTCGTTTGGTTCCTTGATTAGCAGAATAACCACCTTGTCTTTGTTGATTATTACGATTCTTCTATGTCTTTTGATTTGTCTCTTTGTATCTCGTCGCCATATTCTTAACATTTTCAATGGCTAACGCCTTGCTTACAACTTTTTTCATACGAAACATCATCTGTACTACAGATGTAATATCCTGATTTCTATAATAGGATTAAATAAAGATAATTGGAAATTAATTGAGTATATTTGAGTTATTGAGAATTATTTTGGGAAAAATCAAATGGAAGAAGGTGAATTGGACCGATAATAATCATCGAACAATTTTGGAATAAATCAAGAATTTGAAACAAGTTGGGTAAGTAAATTGAAGGATTTACTTAATGAAGGGATTATAGAAAATGACTAAATTAAGAGAATAATTTGATTAAATTAAAAGTAAGATATGTGAAAAAATTGTTTTGTTAAAATATATTTATTATTATTATTATTATTATTATTAAAAACAAAAAGGAAACAAATAGCAGCTATGCTGGTGAGAAACGAAGACAGGGGAGAAGAGAATGGAAAAGTGGCCAGATCTCATTGGCTGACGACTCGCGACGGCCAGGCTTCGAGGGGATGAACGGCGCGCGGGGTTCGCCGGTGTGCACGGCGCGGCTCGGTGCGACGGGTTCGGAATGCTCGGCGTTGTCCGATTCGCAGGGCACGGGTAAGCTCGGTAAATATGGTGTACTGCGGTGAGTCAATCTTCTTGGTCTGTAAATTTTGCCTCCCCTATGTTCGATTTATTGGATGGATTATTGGATAGTTAATGCTTTTGGCAAGGACAGTGGTTAGCGAGTTTTTTGTGGACCTCGCCCTGTCCGCGGATCAACAACTCATTTTTGGTAGCAATTACTCGTAATAGGTGGCAATTATGCTGGTTAGATGATTGTCTACCAGCTGCCATTAGTTCCTGCCTGTTAAAAGGAGGAATGAGTCTTCTGCCAGGGAGGGAGTTGGCTGAGTGAGAGAGTGAGTTGTGAGGTGGTTCTGAATTGAGCGATCCACTGGGTTGGACAACTGTTGCTGCATTCCTTCAATGTACAAAGGACTTTCATCTGTTGACAACAGTAAGGAATTGGGAGGTTTTGGCCGTCAAAGCCCTACCCACAAGTTGATCTGTGTGTGTGAGTGTAGTTTACAACTTATGATTTATTTTCTGATTCTCCTCTTAAGCATGATTTTAGAAACTGAAGGTTAAAGCTATGATGAATTAAAGCATGAATAATGGACAATTGACATATGGGTTTGATTTCTTTAATTTTTGCCATTTATTCTTCAATGTGCAGCTTGGGTTTGATTCTTTAATTCTTGTCATCTGTTCTTTAATGTGTAACTATTATTTGAGGATGTTCTTTGTTGTCTTAAATTTAACTCAGTAACATATTTGATTTATACTAGCTTAAAGTATGTGTAGTATCTAGATGATGTAATTTAATTGTTCAAAGCATTGAAGTGCCTGATTTAGTTTATAATGTTGTTATATCGTGGTTCTGGTTAGAAACCTTCTGGTTTTAGTTAATGTTATTTTAATTAGCAATATCGAATTATTGAGCACATTTGGTTGACGATTCGTTTATTTCATGGTTCTAGTTAGAAACTTTCTGGTTTTAGTCGAATTGTTGAGCATGTTTTGGTTGACTTCGTTAAGCATATTGTCATGAAACAATGTTTTTAGTTTTGCTCTTGTTATTTAATCGTTGGTATGCTTCATTAGTTATATTTCATCGTTAATTGTCGTCAATTCCGAAGCTTGTTCGTAGGATTTATTCTCCATATAGTTCACTATTAATTTCCGTTTAGTTCACTGTTATAATGCCATGAATTTATAAAGCATGTCCGTTAATCTGGTTTACGATAATGACTGGTAATAGCACGGTTAGTTAAACGCTGCCATTCTTTCGTTATGAGAAGCATGTAATGATCTTCATTTCATTCGTTGTTTAATAGGATCGCTTAACGTATTGCTATTGCTTATTATACATGTTTCGTTTGTTTAGGAAAAAGTTAGGTTAAGTCCATGCTAATGAAACCAAGTAGGAGGGTAAGCCTCGAAATGGTACTCACATGCATAAGTGAGGAAAAGAAATAAAACAAAATGTTCTGGATGGGCGGGATACGTCCACCACCGAAGAAACCCCCTGACGGGATACGTCAGGAGGGAAGAAACTCTAAAGGCGGGATACGCCTGAAAGAGAAAGAACTCCAAAGGCGGGATACGCCAGAGGAGAAAGAAAAGAACCCAGAATGCGGGATACGCCTGAAAAATGGAACGAATAGGGAATTGGGGTAGATGGTTAGTCCGGATCTAGCCTAGCTATTAGGATACACCCTCACTAAGTCGGGAAAGAGACTAGTATGCACACAGGAGGTTAGAATCCGTACAGCTAGGCCATCTCAAAGGAAAACCTCTAATCTCCAGCTCGATGTACGAGTTAAGAACGAACAAAGGAAACAAACGTAATGAAAGAAGTTGGTTTGGGTGGCTCCCATTCCAAGAAAACTAAAGAGATAAATGCATATTTATTTTCCCCATCTTCTTACTGGGCGTAAGCTCATGTCCTTACTTGTGGTGTAGGAAACGAGGGAGTTATGCTAGCAGTTAAGGAAGAGGTTATTCCGGTGGAGCCTGCGGTTGGTTCTACAAAGACGCCAACGGAGTAGTAGTACGGCATAGTACGACACGAAGAAATGAAAGAAAAGGGGAATCAATAAGAGCTAAAATGAATGGTTATTTTATGTTAAAGTTCTTTTATGCCTTTATTTGAATATTTGGAATATTATGTAAGTTTTAATTGGGAACTAAAATTCTTATATTTAAATTACGTTTTAAATAACGTTTTCTGATATAACCATGTTATTTGGTAAAAGTAGATTTTCTCGTTTAATTATGCTTCCGCAACTTTTATAAATAATTTTTATTATTTAACGAGAAACGAAAGAAAGAGTTTTATTAACGAATCGGATTTTGATGCACTCTGATAACCCTTTTTCTGTAGAAACGATTTTAAATTGTCATATCATTAAGGTTAATGACCTTTTAAAATAGTTAAGAAATTCGGGTCGTTACAACAGTAACGCTTTCCAATATTTCCAATTTGAGTATGTGGATGAATTGGTGAATCTTGTGTGCTGGCTTAGCAACCAAGTGCTCTGCATAACGAGATAACGATTCAAATTTCTGAACGTATTCTGCCACTGGCCCAGTCTAGCGTAGTCGTACAGACTACCATCTTCTGCGCTCGCACGGAGGGATTGAAATATTTGTCGTTAAATAACTCCTTAAATGTTGTCCATGTGAGGGTCCCGACATTTAGAGAGACCTTGACGGAATCCCACCAAAAACGCGGGTCTTGAACCAATAAGAACGTGGCACATTTTACCTTCTCTTCTTCAACAATATCAGCGTACTCGAACAGGTCCTTGAGTGTCTGAATCCATTCCTCTGCTACGACAATGTTAGTGACATCTCCATTAAAACTGGGTGGCTTAAGACTTTGAAACCTCTCCCAACCAGTTCTAACAGGAAAAGCTACAGCTCGTTGATCTATGATCCCATTCATAACATCCTGATCCACAAACGCTCCATGTATTAGAAATGTCTTGCCATAAACTGAGACTGTTGCTGCATAAATTGGGCTTGTTACTCCATCATGGCAGCCATATGTCTGATGGTTTCTTCTTGATTAAATGAATTCTCAGTACCCCGACGGTCATTGGGAAAATCTTGTTGATTGGATGCATAGTCTCTCTCGTCATTAATAGGGATATTCGCTCTAGCACGTCTTGCCATTTGGATTCCTAAATGTTCATATTAAAGCTTTGTAAGTTGAAGAATTACTTGGGAAAATTTAAATAAACTTACTTGAAGGAGTATTTCCTAGTGAGTCTTGAGTTATCCGCAATCTACAGAAATGCGTTTCACCCGGTTATGCTCTGATACAAACTATGATGACCCGTCATTTTAAAATCGCTTTTCTTACATTATTCACTATAAAAAAATTTTCCTTTTATTTTAGAGAAAACATTTGATAAAAACTTCAATTAAAACTTAATAAGAGTTAAAGCGGAAACACACTTATGCATAAAAATGCTTAATTAGTTTTACAAACCATTGTTCCAAAATACTTATAAAATTGTTCCTTATTGTGAGCCATAACCTCAAGGTCTAGATTGCCGGATAACTCAAAGTATCCTTAGGGAACACCTCCTTCTTCACTTCATTCATTTTTAATTCTTGATGTCAAGTAAATTGTAAGCCTAAGACTTAGTAAGGAAAAAGAGATATGCAATATGAATGCCTCTCACTTATTTCGTCGGAAAGGGATTCGCCCCAATCTGCACTTAGATTAGGATTACATATAAAATGAACTCGTAGATCGATTTGAAAGATTGAAGGTTCTTGTCGGACAGATGGCCGCTAGTCGGCATCCAACACCTTGTTGGTAGATCGTGTCTCGCGACTCGTAAGGGGAGGGTCATAAATTTGACTCTACAGGTTAGATCCGAACCATGATCTCCAACATTCAATTCCTTAATATCTTTTCTTTCATTCATTTTATCCTTACCGTAAAAATACCCCACCCTTTGTGGTATTTCTTAGGGTTTCTATTATTGAGACGGCATGAGCCTATACTACAAGTAATAGAAGTAATGCATAAAACATCCAATTGAAATCACAGGATAATGCTATCAAGAATTCTACAATAATAATGGAAACTATGAGGGCACATCACGGAATTTAAATCACAATCAATAGCGATTTAACGCTCTATTTATATCAAGGGGAAATAACTTGAATTCATTGAATAAAACAGGCAATCAATACGCTGGCGAACAACAAATATACAGAACGCTAACAGCCAAATAGTAATAATTCTAACGGCGAGTATCACATCTAACATACTTCGGGAATTTGCTAGGAATTAATAGCAGCATAACAATGGGTTTGATAACGAAAAATCATGCTAATACACTTCGAAATTAATGGAAGTAACCACAGAATGTTAATGGAACAATGAAAAGTTTCCAATAATTAATACGTGTTAACATGCTAACTTAATTGACTAAGATAAATACGGAACAAAAGCGAATTCTACAATAATTAGAACGTGTTAACATGCTTCAAAATTGAAATTAAGTAATCATGAAATAATAGCAAAACAGTAGTGAGCTTTCCACGATTGAAACATGTTTACATACGATGGAATTAAGAGAAAACAACAGCTATAATATACTTAAAGTCGAATAGGGAGACAATAGTGAATATGACATACGACAACAATTAAGGAAGATATATGAGCACTAAAATTTAACAACCACAACAGTGAAACTATCAATTATCATGTTCTATGAATTCAATAATAGGCTAAAAACTAAAACATACAACATACTTAGGTTGACGGCATTTTGCAAAATAAATAACAAGAAAAGAAGTATAACATGCTTTGCAAATGAAAGATCAAGACTTAATAAGAAACATGAGCATGAACGTCAAGAATATAGCAGCTATAAGATTATCATCTAACCTTAACGTTAAACTACAAATTCTAACCAGATTTCCCAATCTCCCAATGGAGTTCAAATCAATAAAACTAAGAACAATCAAAGAATGGGCAAACAACTAACAACTTAATTATCATCTATACAGTCATCATATTCATTCCTTTTTCATGCTTATCAAACTAACTCTACTGAGTGTTCCAAGGATAGCATTCAAAGATCTAAATGAATGATTTCATAGAATCCAACCACAAACAATTTCAACATTCAATAGAGAAAACAAGCATAGATTTTACGTCAAACAACATAATGACTCTACTTGTGGTGTAGGGCCTTCATAGGCCAAGACTCACTCAATTTCCTTACCTTGAATTCGGAGGTTGTGATGGCTCAACCAAAATTTTAGCAATTAGAATTCTCAACACTCAATTTCTGTCAATTCTTTTCTCACACACACTTAGTTACGAAAATGAGAGAGTTCCAGCACATTATTCCCTTCTTAATACTCTAATTCATCAGCTAAATTCGTAGAATATTATCACATTCCATCACCATCTCAACTTTATACAAAATAATGCATAAAACCTAAAAACTCATACCTCTTTCCATCAATCCATCCACCATTGCATTAATCAACCCTTAAAATAGTTGTAGAGGGCCAACTACATCATGGGAAAATATTGGTTGTTGCGGGAGTGGAGAGAATTAATAGAAAATCACAAAATGACAACTTGAAAGCAGATTCCTTGCGAATCTGGGTACTTTTGGATGACTGGGGAAGGGTCTCCCGCATCTGCGTCGTCCGCAGTTCAGAATATTTAGGCAAATTTTCTAGCTTGCGGACGCCACTTCTCTTTCGCACATGTCATCCACATCGTCCGAATTGCCCGGAGTTCTTTATAGATTCATTCGGACGCTAAACTTCCTCGTCCGCATGCGTCCGAAATGTTCCAGAATAATACAGATTCATTCGGACGTTAAACTTAGTCGTCCACCTTCGCGGAAGACAGTTTGGGACACAAAGTCTCGTCCTCAGTCTTCAGAGTCAATTCAACAGTGTTGTGGACGAGTCCGACATCGCAACTATACAATCGACAGTGAGGACGCCAAAACGCCATCCTTAGGCGTCCTCAACCCGATTTTCCACCATTTTCCTTAACCAAATTAACTTAACTCTTGTCCAATCGTCATTCATGTGAATATATGACATAATTAACTTCAATAAATATCATTTCATAATTTAACATAATTAAATTACATTTTCTACGAAAATCAAAAAATACAGGGTATTACATTAATGCTTTTGTTGTTTAAATCAAATAGTGGCATATTAATCAACTAATGTAATTATTTAATTTGAGCATGGTAGACAACTAAAATAACATTTATTAATTGTATTCAAGCATGTTAAAGAACTTCGATAATTATGGTAGCGTATTAACGAACTAGCGAACATGACTAATGTAATCAACCCTTTAGCATATAAATTAATTAGGATAATTACCTAGATGATAATTATGACTCATTCTGTAGCAGGTTAATTTAATTATGTTGTACTTCCTTATGCACGTCGCTTGTGATCCGTTATATTTCCTTTATTATTGTGATTTATATATCTAAGCATGTTCCTCATTGTTCAATTAGTTCTATAATTGCTTCTTTTATATGTTGTATGTTATTAGGTGTTCCATCTTTTTTACTTGTCTCTGTGTGCTTGTTCAGTTACTGCTATTCCTTTTATTGAACTTTAATTTCAGTTATTTTCTCTTATGCGCACTTCAATTTCTACAAATGTTATATTATGAAATATCATGCATCATGTTAGGTTGAAAATGTATGTTCATGCATAATGTTAATAGAAATCGTAGGAAGTACCACCTTGGTGGTAGTACACGAGCATGCATTGGTTAGGTAAAATGTTAAGAATATGAAAGAATGAAATGGAGTTGGGGGTGGATGGGTAGTCGGGTCTAGCCTGCAATGTAGCCGAAGCCCCCCTTACCGAGTATGTAACGACCCGGATTTTCTTAAATCAATAAAAATGCGTAAAAATTTAAATTTTCTTTTTGATATAAATTAGAGTGCGTAAATCCGAATCGCTACCTTAACCTTTTACTTTCCTTTAGTTTCGTTGATTCATAATCGTTTACTTTCCTTTGTCTTTGCCTTGCCAGCCCGAATCCCTTGTATGTGAAATCATCCATCCCTACCTCGTTGTGCGTTTTTCATTTACTTCTCATCCGTTTACTATATGTTCGTCATTGTACGTACACCAAAAGTAAGGACGTGAGCTTATGCTTAGTAAGGAGATGGGGGAAAACAATTATGTATTTCTCTATTTAGTTCTTATTGGAATGGGGGCCACCCAAACCAACTTTTTTCATTACGTTCATTTTTTTCGTTCGTTCTTAACTCGTACATCGAGCTGGAGATTGGAGGTTTTCCTTTGAGATGGCATAGCTGTACGGATTCTAACCTCCTGTGTCCATACTGGTCCCTTTCCTGACTTGGTGAGGGTGTATCCTAGCAGCTAGGCTAGATCCGGACTACCCATCTTCCCAAACTCCCTATTCTTTTCCTTCCGGCGTATCCCGCCTTCTGGGTTCTTTCTCTTTCAGGCGTATCCCGCCTTTAGAGTTCTTTCTTTTTCCTCCGGTGTATCCCGCCTTTGGCGTTTTCCCTCTTTCTGGCGTATCCCGCCTTTAGAGTTTCTTCCTTCATGACGTATCCCATCAAGAACGTTTCTTCGGTGATGAACGTATCCCACACACCCCGAACATTCTTATTCTTATCATTTTACCTCACTTATGCATGTGGGTACCATCCTAAAGGTTACCCCCTACTTGGTTTCTATTATCATGAAACATATACATTATAACATACGAAAATTGAAACACACATTGAAGTAGAAGTATTGTAATTGAAAGTGCACATAATAACAGCAAAGTATATATATGAGAAGGAAATAACTGCGCATCGGGACAAACAAGTGCAACATTGAATTGAACAGCGAAGGTATACGAACACGATAAACATACTAGAAATTCATTGATTCTAACATACATAGGCACGTACTCAGTAATCCTAGAGAATCAATATGCTACTAATTTGACATACTCTTATAGTCATGCTTATCCTAATAAATCAACGTATGTTAGGTGTGTCACTAATTTCTTAGTCATCTTACATGCTTTCTATAGTTATCATCGTTCAGTCTAGGTGATCTTTCTGCTTAGTTATCCTAGGCGGTTCACATGCTTTTATTCTACTTAACAATTCATAACACAATAAGGTACTTGTAAAACATACATTTAATTGCATGCTTTCTACTCTTATCATCTAAATGATTTAAACACGTTCTGAACAATCATTACTAACTATACACACTTAAGCAATTACTTCAATTTCTCATGCTAGTTCATTCAAGTTACTAATTACCTTTTCGGTGATAGGCGTATCACGCCTATCCTGAACATTATTTTCTTAGCATTTGATCCCCTTCTGGCGTGTCCTGCCTTCAAGGGTTTGTTACCTCATTTTCAGACTTTATCTTGTATCATCTTTTACTTACTATGCCCCCATGCTTCCACCTCAATCATTATTTTACTATCTAAGCATTTAATAACTTTATAGTGTTCTAACAACAATGAAAATCATTATAGAACAATTCATTCAGCAGGGAAATCTACGATCTAAGTAAAGAAAATAACATAACTATTATGGACATCTAGCAGCAGGAAACTATGCATCCAACGTTCTTCTTTTACGTTCTGTTTCTTTAGACTTTAACATCCATTATTCCTCATCGTTTACTAAACATTAGTCTAACAAGGCATGTCTACAACCGTAAGGAAACACCACAACACTTAACTAAAACTCGCATAATATATCTAGGACATATAACAGAAAATCATTTAGGGAACTACCATCTATCCAACCACTACTTCGTACCATTAGTAATCATTTTAGGACAACTTACTTTCATACCTTCGTTCACTTAGGCATTTTCATCACATAATGTAACTCTTTCAGCCACTTTCACACCTTACATAGTACCTTATCATTTACTAGTTCATTCATTCATTTGGTTAGGCATTTCCATCACATAATGTAACGTAAAACAAAGCTGAACATCACTGGGAGATATCACAGATTTACAACAATTCTCAAAGAACATCAACAACTATCAATATCCATGTTAGGAACACCAACTCTAACTCACACACACACTTTACTTGGGCGTAAGCACAAAGCTAAGACAACTCATTCCTTACCTTGAAGCTTTAATGTGATCATCGCTTAGTCGTTTTCTTTCTTCTCTTTTAGTACCTTCAAAATATAATAACATTTAATTATTAATCAAATTAATTAATTAATTTATTAATCTCGTCGTCTTTTTCTATCTTAAATCATTATACGTCACTTACTAGAATTTCCTAAACGAAACTGTTTCGTTAATTATAACTTGGCTTATTTAATTAATACCAATCGATAACGTCTGGAAACTAAGCTTAACATATTGCGAAAACCAACAAGATTTCATTCATAAATTATTGGCTCATAAATCAAAACTCAATAACAATATTTAAATTGAGTAATAA
Organism: Begonia loranthoides; assembly: GCA_022433065.1. Lineage (NCBI taxonomy): Eukaryota > Viridiplantae > Streptophyta > Magnoliopsida > Cucurbitales > Begoniaceae > Begonia > Begonia loranthoides. The sequence goes on from CM039486.1 coordinate 6,084,581, forward strand.
ACTTTTTTCCTAATTCCCATGATATTTTTATTCCAATTAGTGAACCGAAACCAAAACCAACGGCAGTTAAACTTGTCTAAACATGTAGAGCAGTTCATGTAAGAAACTAGTCATCTAACATTTGATCCCATAGATTGATCCAACAGATTTCATATATATCAAAGCTGGAATATAACAGATTTATATCCAAATATTGCACTTCCAACGTTCATTAATGTCCAACAACTGATAAACAATTTCAACTTCATTCTCTGTAGAATCATTTATAAACCAAGCAAGGAAACATCATTCAATAACAGATTAAACACCCAACAATAGTTTAACACATTCTCTTTTAGCATTTCTGATAACTATAATGATGAACAGATCCACTTAATACACACTTTGAGTTAACAAATTATCTCATTCCATAAAATCATGTTTCTCAAAACAATGAAGGCAGTAGCTAAACAGACCATCAATGACACCCAACCAGAGAGTTCATAGAATACTTAATTAGATCATCAGAGCATTATCCAATAAACTCTTTATCAAACTACCATAACCAGCATCCGGAAGATTTATACGCAACAGAGAAATAGATCTTAATAATAACCGACAGTTTATCATATCTAATCAGATCATCCAACAACATATATAACTAAACACTTCTTACTATTACATGTCATATATTTTAGAATCAAACCAAACAGCAGCTTATAATCCATTCACTAAGCATTTCAGATTATAATTTCGAGCAACAAAGTATTGATCCAGCGATACATCCAATGTTCTTAAATCTTTTCTTTATAAAATCAAACATATTCCAGAACTTAAAACCAATCCAACAGAATGTTCCAACAAGTTACATAGAATATCTCCGAAGTCATCATCCAAATAATAGAGAATATGTCCATAACCAAAATCACAAAACAGAGCTACATCCAACATGTTCACAGATTCAGAATCAACGAAACAAAACATTGACAACAGCAGAACATCTCAAAGTTAACTACAGCATCCCCCAAAATACTACTCAATATCAAAGTAGGATTTAACATCCAAAATCATAACCAAATGGTTAATCAGTAGAGGGGAAAGCTCACCAACATCCGAGAGAGGCCGTCACCTCTCGGTCATCACCAGGAAACAGGGCAACAGAACACTTAGCTCTTCACTTCTTTAGCGCTGGACTCGTACGGGAAAAATGGCAAGAACACCCACTTCTGCCATTTTTAAACATCCCACCATCCACTACCATCTCCTCTCTGCCCATTAAATTCACCCGACAGCATCTCCACCAATCCTTTTGCTTTACAAAGTCATTTGTCCTCTTCTCCAATTCTCTAGACACCTTTTCAATTTTTCAACCAATTTCCAGCAAATTGCCCATTGTGTGTGTGTCGGCAGAATACAGCTGGAAGGGAGCCAATGTGGAAAATTCACTCAAGGCAGCAAATGCCTCAACCCGAACTGCCAACCTTCAACCGAGCTGAAGTCCCCTGCCGTCGTACACTCAAACCATCGCCGGAAACCAGTCAATATACGATCACCAGAAAATGAAGGGGAAGAAAGGAATCGACTAGCTTACCTCAAACCGACGCCGGAATCACTGTCGGTCCCATCGCTGGAATCACCTCACCTCCAAAGGAGCCCCAAATCCGAGCCCTAGCTCAGCGCAAACAACGCCAGCCACCGCGTCGCACACTCGAGCCCTCTTGCCGTCACTGTCCGCCGTTCGTCGTTTGTCGTTCGTTGTTGTTGTCGCGAGCTCCGATCGCTCATCGCCTCTCTCCCTCTCCTGTTCTCTCTCTTCGATTCTTCTTCCAGCCAGCAAACCAAATTTTCAATTTTTGTCTTTTTGTTTTTATTTTATTTTATTTTATCTTTAATTAATCACACTTTAACATTTTAATCCCAATTATACCATATTCATTAAATCCTCTTCTAAATATTCCAAATTTCCTTTCCTTCATGTTAATCATCTTTAATCCAATTAAATTTTTCTTTAATAATTTAATTAAATCCTTCATTTAATTAAATTATTTCCAATTCAATTTCAATTCTTGATTTATTTCAAATATCGCTTGATGATAATTGACGATTACGTCTGTGGTAATACCCTGATAAATTTTCCGATTAATTCAAATACCTTTAATTACTTTTCGATTATTCTTATTAAATTCTAATATAAAATTCGGGGTTTTACAGAGTACAGGAGTTCTAGATTGCCAGAAGAGGTGAGATCCGGTCAACTATACCATTCCATACAGGTCCTCCAATCTCCAACTTGATTTACGAATAATGAATGAACAAAGTAAAGTAAAGTAATAAAACGAATGAATGACGTAATAAAATGATTGATTTTGGTGGCCCCCATTCCAAATGAACTAAAAAACAGTCATAAGCATAAGTGTATTAAACTCTTTTCCTTACTGAGCCATTAGATTCACGTATTACTTGTGGTGTACGTACAACGACGAATAGATAATAATAGGTTCATATACAAGGAAACGATGAACAAATAATAAGCAGAGGTGAAGGATTTGCACGAACGATATCAGAGCTGTCCAACCTAAGGGTAAAATGAGAAACAATTGTAATCACATTAAGTTTTATTGTATTATACTCTATCATTTAGTTTCTTCTTTTAAATGATTCATTTATGCTTCCGCCATGTCTTACAAGGATTTATTTTATAACACTTCTGTACATTTTATCAATTGGTTTCATAACGAGTTTAAAGAAAAAGTCACTAGTGATCCGACTAGACGCGCTCTGATACGTTTTTTTCTTTTAAAAAGATTCAAATTTTATGCATTTTTTTTAATCTTGAGGATTAAATGGAATAATCATATATACCGAGACTAATCTAACATCCATCTTTATGCTACTTTAAACTACAATATTAATAATTTGGAACAAAAAACACAACCAAAACTCAACTTGGCAAAGAACAAGAAAACATTCACATGACATTCTCACCAATTTCGAAATGCTCCTGAAAGCTTCACCGTCGCGGTTCTATCGTCCCTCGCGATTGACAGCCATCCGCTCGCGATTTATAACCAACTTTAACGTAAAAAATTTAAACGTAAAATTTATCATTAAAAAATTTAATACCTCCATTTAAAGTTAGTGTTACCGCATATGGCAGAAGGTGAATGGGAAAGTCACAAAAATGAGTTAAAAGAAGTAGAAACCAAATCGAAAAGCTCATCTACAATACAAGCATATATTAAACTGGGGTGAAAGTGAAGATGATCTTTTATAATCTTACAATGAGTGTTTAAATATTTTTAATGTTGTTTGTAACATCGTGAGCTTAACAAAAATATTTGTAAATTTATGGATTGGTTCATTGTCTTAAAATATGAATTCAAATGATCTAATATAATCAATTTTGCAAAGATAGTAAGACGTTACTAATTGCTAATCAAGAGATCAATCATGCCTAAGAAAATTCTGGCAGGTAATCTATAGGAGGTGGTCATTTTGCTCCATGAAAAAGTAGAGATTTAATTTCAAATTTGTTAAGAAAACAGTTTGAGGTGACAATTGTAAACGAGGGTTTAAATTGTTAGATTATTTGAATATAATCTATATGTAATGTGATCCATGTTAATTAAAGTTACATTGACTTAATATTAGTGCTTAATGTGATGGTTGTTAAGCGTTAAAAACATTAAGTTAATTGGGTTTTAATTCTCTCACCTTAACCTTATTAAGTGTATAAAGTATAGTTTTGAAGAGACATGATTGAAAAGACACAAATGAAAGGTCATGTATGGAGAGTTTCCTTTGTACGGGTATCTCTTTCAATCACCAAGAGGGAATAATCAGATTCATTCAATCAACTTGAACTCTCTCTCTGAAAATACTCTCTCAAATCAAAGTGCACTATACAACGTTTCCAGATCATCGAAGAAACACATTAAGGAAAGGTCTTAAGGCTGATAAACGGAACTCAACATCTTTTACAAAAGCATCTTATATCATGGACCAAGGTTGGTATCTCGTTTAAACTCGAATGGTTAAATCAAACACGTTAATGGGAAGAAAAGTATTGCAAGCATGTAAAGTATATATAAAAAATGGGATTAAAGTTTAAAGGTTGAATAGAAAATGCTTACAATTGGTATCAGAGCATGCGATTAGACATACGTTTTGATTTACCATGATTTTGTTAATATCGATGCATGAAGTATGAAAGATTATTTGTTTGAATTATGTATGTATGGATGTATAGATGAAATCATGTATAGGAATGGTAGAAATCTATTTTCTGTGTGACTGTTCATCAATGCGGACTATGGATATTAAGGAGCGGATGACCTGAAATGTGGTCAGACGCCAAATCCATGTTGAAAATAGTCTGTCAGACGCTAAATGAAAGGATGCAGATGCAGTGGACACATTCATTCTCGTCCGATTTGAATCTGTATAGGTTATGATTCATGCGGATGAATGATGCGGACGGTGCAGACGCAACAATTGGCGTCCGATATGCCTCTGTAAAGAATAGATCCATGCAGATGAATCATGAGGACGAAGCGGACGATTAAAATGGCGTCTGATTTGCCTCTGTAAAGAAAAGATTCATCTGGATGCATGATGCGGACTGTACGGACGCGAAACTTTGCGTCCGATTTGCCTCTGTAAAGAAAAGATGCATGCGGATGCATGATACGGATTGTGCGGACGCTAAGGCTGATCGTCCGATATAAATCTGTATAGACTTTGATTCATGCGGACGAACCATGCGGACGGTAAAGTTAACGTCCGCTGGAGGCACTTTCAGACGACAGGAAGGAATTGCGGACGCCATTTTTGCGTCTGCATGTCGTCCGCAAGGCATGAATACTCAATTCAATTAAAGTCATTGACTGAATGTTGACTCAATTAATATATTGTTGTATAGAAACTATGTTATCACCAAAGTGAACTAGTTTGAATGGATCAATATTGTATTGTGTACTTTGTTTATTCAATTATAATGATGTTATTGAAATGTGTTTATTATTTATAAACTAGTAGGTCACCCAAAGGTGGACCATTGTTTATAATTAATAACATTAAAGTGACATGTTTACATATTTAATCGATGTATTTAAACATCCAAAGATGTTAAACATGTTGAGTTAAATGAGTTTATAAGTCAATTAAAGTTTATAACATCATGAATTGTTTATTTCATTAATGATTACCCAAAGGTGAACTTAATGGAATGTTATGTGTTTTGTCTAAATCTGATTTATGTAATTATTCAATGTATTGATATATGAGCATGTGGTATTATTTGCAGCTACTCTTAATCTATTTGCTTCTGGTAGTGCATCTATTAAGTTTAATGGTCTTAACTATGCTGATTGGTCTGAACACATCCAGTTTCAGCTGGGTGTGTTGGATCTTGATCTAGCATTAGTTAGTTATAGACCACCAGCCATTACAGAGACCAGTACAGAAGCTGACAAGTCTTATAATGAGGCTTGGAAGTAGTCTAATCGGCTGAGTTTAAGCTTAATGAAGATGACAATGGCTGAAAATGTTAAGCCATCGATGCCTAAAGTAAATGATGCTAAGGACTTCATGTCGCAATTAAAGGCATACTCCCAATCAGACATTACTGATAAGTCTGTTGTAGGGAGCTTGATGAGTGAGTTGACGACCAAGAAATTTGATTGGTCTCAACCCATTCATGACCATGTAACGAGCATGGCCAATTTGGCTGCAAAGTTTAAGACGTTGGGTAAGGATGTAAATGAATCATTCTTGGTTCAATTCATCATCAACTCACTTCCAGTTGAGTTTGGCCAGTTCTAGGTGAACTATAACACCATTAAGGAAAAGTGGAACTTTTAGGAAATAAAGGCCTTGCTCATTCAGGAGGAAGGGAGATTGAAGAAGTTAAAGTCTCATACCGTCAACTTAGCTATGCAGAAGGATGCCAAAGGTAGCACATCAAAGCCTCCGAGTAAAAAGAATAAGAAGAAGGGAAAGGACCAATTAAAAATTAATGATGGTCAGATCCGTAAGGAGATTAAATGAAGCCAGACATGTAAAGAAAGATTGTCCTAAAAGAAAGGCTTGGTAAAAAAAGAAAGGTACTTTATTTGTTTCAGTATGTTTTGAATCAAATATTATAGAAGTAACTAATAATACTTGGTGGTTAGATTCTAGAGCTACTACTCATGTTTTTCATGTTACGCAGGGATTTCTTTCGATCCTACCCATAAACGGAGCTGAAAAGTTCCTGTATATGGGGAACAGAATGAAAGCACGCATTGAAGGAATTGGAACGTATAGACTAATCCTAGATACCGGTTACCACCTGGATCTAGAAGACTGTCTTTATGTTCCTGAGTGTGCTAGGAATTTAATTTCTGTTGCTAGGTTGGATTGTAAAGGTTTTTATTTCAAGATTGGTGATGGTAATTTTGCAATGTACAAACAAAAATACTGTTATGGTTATGGTATTTTGAATGATGGTTTGTATTGCTTTAATCTTAATATGAAATTTAAAGAATCTCTGTTTAACGTTGATAATATGATTGGCTTAAAGCACGGTGCAACGAATGAAAGTTCAGCTTTCTTGTGGCATAAACGTCTAGGTCACATATCTAAAGAAAGGTTAATCAGGTTAATGAAAAATGACATTTTACCTCAATTAGATTTTGATGACTGGGACGTGTGTATAGATTGCATCAAAGGAAAGCAAACTAAACACACATCAAAGTATCCCGCCACAAGAAGCAAAGAACTTTTGGAATTGATACATACCGATATTTGTGGTCCATTCGACATTCCTTCATGGAATGGAGAAAAGTATTTTATCACCTTTATAGACGATTTCTCACGTTACAGTTATATATATCTACTGCATGAAAAATCTCAATCGATGAACGTTATAGAAGTGTTCATCAATGAAGTGGAATGGCAGCTAGATAGAAAAGTAAAAGTAGTGAGATTGGATAGAGGTGGAGAATACTATGGGAAATTCGATGAAAATGGACAAAACAAAGGTCCATTTGCAAGGTTTCTCGAAAGTCGAGGCATTTGTGCACAGTATACAATGCCTGGTACACCACGGCAAAATGGTGTAGCTGAAAGGCGGAATCATACTCTTATCGAAATGGTAAGAAGTATGATTAATAATAGTAATGTACCTATATCATTGTGGATGTACGGTTTAAAGACCGCTGCATATCTACTGAATAGGGTTCCTAGTAAGGCAGTGCCTAAAACCCCTTATGAACTGTGGACGGGAAGGAAACCTAGTATGAGACATCTACACGTTTGGGGATGTCCAGCAGAGGTTAGAATTTATAACCCACATGAAAAGAAGCTTGATGCAAGAACCATTAGTGGTTTCTTCATCGGCTATCCGGAAAAGTCGAAAGGGTACATTTTCTATTGTCCAAAGCATAGTACACGAATTGTTGAATCTGGAAATGCTCGGTTCATTGAGAATGGCATGTTCAGTGGGAGTGATGATTCACGAAATGTGAATATCCAAGAGAATCGGGTGACGGAAACGACACCCAGTGATTCTCATCAAGTTGTTGTATCATATGTTGTATCACAGTCTAACAACAAATGGATATTCAAACCACAGAAGGTGAACATATAAATCATGAGCTGAATGATGAGCATGTTAGTGATGATCAAGTCATTAATGATCAACCACAAGCAATGGAATTGCGAAGGTCTGTAAGGGAGAAAAGACCAACAATTTCTGATGATTATGTGGTTTATTCACTAGAAGAGGAATGTGACTTGACTATCGATAAGGATCCAGAATCATTCAATAAAGCCATGGAATGTAATGATTCCGAGAAATGGTTTAATGCTATGAAAGAAGAGTTGAAATCTATGGATGACAAAAAAGTTTGGGAGCTTGTCGAGTTACCTTAAGGAAAGAAATGCGTTGGTTGTAAATGGATTTACAAAACCAAACGCGATTCGAAATCGAAAGGTATAAGGCCAGACTTGTCGCCAAAGGTTACACTCAGAAAGACGGCATTGACTATAAAGAGACTTTCTTTCCGGTTTCGAAGAAAGACTCTTTAAGGATAGTTATGGCTTTGATGGCTCATTATGATTTAGAGCTTCACCAAATGGACGTAAAGACCGTCTTTCTTAACGGTGACTTAGAGGAAGAGGTTTACATGGATCAACCTTTGGGATTTTCCTTTCCGGGAAATGAAAAGATGGTATGTAAGCTGAATAAGTCAATCTATGGATTAAAACAAGCTTTCAAACAATGGTACATTAAGTTTAATGATAGCATTTTTTCATACGGTTTTATAGAGAACACCGTTGTTCGGTGTATCTATATGAAGGTCAGTGGGAGTAAGTTTTGTATCCTAGTATTGGACGTTGACGATATTCTACTTGTTGCAAACAATAAAGGAACGTTACGTGATGTGAAAGTGGAAAGCAGTCTACGATTGTTACTTCCACTATGGAAGTTGAATTTGTAGCTTGTTTTGAAGCTACAATTCAAGCATTGTGGCTGTAGAATTTTATTCAGGGTCTAAGGTCGAGAGTATAGATAGACCGCTGAAAATTTACTGTGATAACTCCGCAGCTGTATTCTTCTCAAAGAATGACAAGTACTCGAAAGGAGCAAAACATATGGACTTAAAGTACTTGGCAGTCAAAGAAGAAATACAAAAACAAAGGGTGTGCATTGAGCATATAAGTACAAGTTCAATGACAGCTGATCCGTTGACGAAAGGGTTGCCACCCAAAACCTTTAAAGAACATGTTGTAAGGATGGGTTTAGGTGACAAGTCTATGTGATTGTAAAGTGTGACTTGTAACTTGTATCTTATAATACTTATGAATTCAATGAAAGTAATGTTTTTGTATGTCAATTTATTATTCATGTTATTGCAATGTACAATTAGATTATGAATAATAAATGAAGGGTTTATAGTGTTCCTCAATTATAGAATTAGTGAATTGGATAGTTGTGATACATGGAAAGAATCATGTTGACATAATTCACACACATGTGCCTGCCATTAGAGATGGCTAACGGGCGGGTTGGAGCCCGTTACTGTAGCGGCCCGAGCCGAGCTCGGCCCGCTACAGTAACAGAGAGGACCGAGCCCGAAATCACTGGCTAGCCAGCCCGCCGAGCCGGAGCTCGCGAGCCTGGCAGGCGGGCCGGCTCGCGAGCTTGGCGGGCTGGCCCGGCGAGCCCGCTCGGCAGTTCCTTGGCCGAGCCCGCCTGCGCTGGCGAGCTGCAGAGTGCAAACTCCATTGGAGGGTGGAGACGAGTCGTCTCAGACGACGGCCTCTCACCTTTGGATCTCGCGACTCGTGTGAAGGCTCGTCGTCGCGTGTAAGGCCACTATCGTCAGTCACGAGGTCGTCTCCGTCCGGCGTCCCGCAAGTTGCAATCGTCTCGGTCTTGACTCTCACGTCGTCGCGAGATCGTCAGGCCGCGATCTCCCTCTCGCGGGAGACCGTCAGTCGGCACCCGTTCGCGTCAATGGCTACTGGCGATCGCCGGCAAGACAGAGCTCGCCGACTCTTGTGGAGGCGAACTCTCGAAGTCCACCAACGTTCGTCATTTTCGTCGTCGCCTCTGTCCCACATCGTCGCCTCTGTCTGAGGTTCAGACTCTGAGAGTCTGAGTCTTTGGCTTGCTTCTCTGTGAGAAGTTCTCACAGAGAAGCAACGGTCTTCAGACCGTTTCTTGCAACGGTCTGAAGACCGTTGGCGAGTGGCGATGGCAACGGTCCAGTGACCGTTGCCTATTGCTCGTCTGAGGGCTCGACTGAGCCTCGGGCTCAACGGTCTTTGGACCGTTGCCCAACGATCCCAACACAGCAACGGTCTTCAGACCGTTGCTGTGTATTCAGTTCAGCTTCAGGCTAAAGCCTGAATGAATGAGATCAAGCAACGGTCTTGAGACCGTTGCTTGCTTGATCCAACGGTTGGCAAATTATAGGCTATATATACTCCTCATTATCTCTCAAATTTTTCATCCCAACTTTCTCACATTCTCTCAATCTTTTCACCAATTTTTCTCTCAATATCTCAATCTTTCCCTTCATTTCTCAATTGCTTAATCTCTCCATCTTTCTCCCAATTTCAAAGGTATATTTTATTTTTTTAATTTTAGTTTTTTTAATTTAATGTGTATTACAAAACAATTAATTTTTTTTTGCAATTTTTGTAGGACTCGTATTCGGGGAGGAGGTGATCACAATTCACAACAATTGCATACTATTGTTGCGTAATTGGTGTGCGATATCATTTTATTTATTAATTGTTTCGCAGTAGTCAATTTTTTTAATTATGGATCCTCGTGATTTTTTAATTGACACTTTTAATGACACTAACGATGATATTGAGAAAATTAGGGAAGATAATCTCACAATTGCAATTGATCAATCATCGACACATGCATCCACATCGTCACCTAGAAAAAAAAAGAAGTAAAATGCCGAATGTATGGAATAATTTTGAAATGAAAGATATTAAAATTGGTGGAAAAATAGAAAGTAGAGCACAATGTAAATATTGTATTAAACATTATGCATACGTATCCGGTAGTTCTACTAGCACACTTGATAGGCATTATATAAAATATCACTCTAACGAGCAAGTGAGAGACCCTACACAAACACTCATAAATGCTAGTGGCAGTGGCAATTTTATGTATTCACATAATAAAATGAGACAAGAAGTAGCAAAATATATATCACAATCTGAGGCACCTTTATCTATGTTTGATAGCGAGTTATTTGAAAATTTTATGAAAGAGTATATTAATCCTAGTTTTAGACGAGTCCCTAGAAGTACGACGTGAAGTGATATTATTAAAATGTATAATCATATGAAAAATGAATTAATTGAGTTTCTTTCAAATGCTCCGTCTATGTCTATTTGTATTACTTCTGATTTATGGAGTGCACCTAATGCTTTAGGATATATTGTCGTAACTTCTCATTTTATTGATGACTCTTGGCAATTACATAAAAGAATATTAGGATTTCGTAGTTGTGAATATCCACATAGTGGCGTTACCATTTATAGATATATTGTTGGAATTTTGCAAGAATATGCTATTAGAGATAGAATTTTTAGTATTACGCTAGATAATGCTGCTGCTAACGATGTTGTAATTTTTGAATTTAAAAGGTTATTTCAATTAGATATGGCTCATAATACTCTTTTTCATATGAGATGTGTTTGTCATATTTTAAATTTAGTTGTTCCAGATGGCATGTCACATATTTCGCTACATATTGAATCTATTCGATCTACAATTTCTTTTATTACTTCATCTAATACGCGACAACAAGAATATAAAGAATATTGTAAAGTTGTTCAACTTAAACCAAGAAAATTAAAAACCGATGTAGATACAAGGTGGAATTCGACTTATTTAATGTTAGAAAATGCTAAGCCATATTGGTTAGTTATTTGTGCTTATATTAGTGAAAAAACAAAATGTATTACTCTTGATCATAATAGTTGCGATATTGCTAATTTATTTCTTGATTTTTTAAAACCATTTTTTGAAGCTACAAATAAATGTTCGGGAATTTATTATCCCGCTACTCATCTTGCTCTCCCACTTTTTATAAAATTAACGGGTACTTTTGAAATATTTAAACAAAGAAACGAATTTTGTGCATTAATTGAAAAAATGAAAAAAAAATTTAAAAAATATTGGCTTAACATACCTCATATTTTTTGTTTTGCATGCATAATACATCCTAGATTTAAATTAGATGGAGTGTGTATAATGCTTGATAGAATTTCTTCTAATTTATGTATTTCTTCTTCAATTAATGGTGCTCAATTAAAAAATGAAATTGAGAATTTATTTTCTTCTTATGAAATTAAATATTCTAATAATCGTTCAATTCCTTCATATGATATGCATGCTAGTTCTAGTAGTGGTGCTTGTGGTGGAGATCCACAAGATTTTATGTATGATATATTTAAGCAAATAGATAGCAATGTTCATTCTTATAATTCACAAAGAAATGAACTCGATATTTATCTTAACACCTACCATAACATTTCTCGCCCCGAGGATTTTGATATTTTGACTTGGTGGAGAGTCAACTCTATTTCATTTCCCATTCTTTCTAGAATGGCACGTGATCTACTAACACCTCTGGTCTCTACAGTAGCATCAGAGTCTGCTTTTAGTGCAGGTGGACGTGTGTACGATGATAAACGAGGAAGACTTGCACCAGAAATCGTTGAGGCACTCATTTGCATGAAGGATTGGAATGACGCTGTGACGAGAGATCAACAACGAGAAGATGACATAATTGAAGAATTAAAAAATTTGGATGTCGAAGACTAAATTTTTATTTAAATTTGAAATTGTAATTTTCATTTTCATATATTTTCTTTATCTTGTAAGTTGTGCTTTGAAATTGTAATTTATATTTGAAATTGTAATTTTCATTTTCATTTTGAAATTGTAATAAAAATATTTATTCAATTCAATAAAAATATTTATTTAATTAAATTATTAATTATAGTATTTTTACATTATAATAATAAATGTTTATTATAATTTTAAATTGTATAATATTGAAAATAATTTATAATATATTTATATAAGATATTATTATTTATGTATATTTGGCTCGTTAGACTCGGCTCGTTAAGGCTCGTTAGGCTCGGCTCGTTAGGCTCGTTAGGCTCGGCTCGTTAGGCTCGACAGGCTCGTTAGGCTCGACAGGCTCGTTAAGCTCGGCAAGCTCGACGAGCCAGACTTTTTCAGGCTCGGCCAGCTCGGCTCGGCTTGTTAGCCACCTCTACCTGCCATGATTCGATTATACAATTCATTATGAAAGGTTAACTTGATATAATTCACATTAAAGTACACTATAGAAATAGATTGTGAATTCAAGTTATGTCAGCTGAAAAGTGTTAGCTGAAGCAGCTGAAAAGTACTAGCTGTATATCAATTGATATTAAAGTTCATAACATGGCCCAAGTGGGAGATTGTTAGATTATTTGAATATAATCTATATGTAATGTGGTCCATGTTAATTAAAGTTATATTGACTTAATATTATAGTGTTTAATGTGATGGTTGTTAAGCGTTAAAGACATTAAGTTAATTGGTTTTAATTCCCTCACCTTAACCTTATTAAGTGTATAAAGTATAGTTTGAAGAGACATGATTGAAAAGACACAAATGAAAGGTCATGTATGGAGAGTTTCCTTTGTACGGGTGTCTCTTTCTATCACCAAGAGGGAAGAATCAGATTCATTCAATCAACTTGAACTCTCTCTCTGAAAATACTCTCTCAAATCAAAGTGCACTATACAACGTTTTCGGATAATCGAATAAACACATTAAGGAAAGGTCTTAAGGCTGATAAACGGAACTCAACATCTTCTACAAAAGCATCTTATATCATTGACCAAGGTTGGTGTCTCGTTTAAACTTGAATAGTTAAATCAAACACGTTAATGGGAAGAAAAATATTGCAATCATGTAAAGTATATATAAAAAATGGGATTAAAGTTTAAAGGTTGAATAGAAAATGCTTACATAAATTGCTAAAGTTAGGGTTGAAATTGCACTCCTTCTAACTTTATAATTTTATAAAAAGATTCAAGAAAGAAAACAATAACTAAAATTTATATAATAAAGAAAAAAAACACTATTCTTTTTCAATGGGTTCATGCTTAACTCCTATATATTATTAAATATATTGTAACAATGCATATAATATTATTAAAATGACAATAAATTACAAAATAAATAAATAATAATAAATTTTATTATTCAGACATATTTAGTTATTACATTTTCTAAATTGCAATCACATAATTTATAAACTACAACCCTTTAATCTAAATCATACTTTAAGATTCGAGAGATCTCATTGTTACGCGTCTACTCATTTCTTCTCAACTTTCCAATAAAATATTTGTGAAAAGGGTTGGTGCAAGTGGGTGTGCAATCACAATCATTGTAGACATGACTGAGGACCCGCCATAAAAGAGGAAACCTGGATTCCATTTCCTTGAAATCAATTATTTTTTAAGAAAACTAACAAACTCACGATTATTCTTTATTGTTAATAATCAATTAGCTTTTTTTTTTTTCTACGCAAATTAACTATTAGATTATAAAAAAATAATAATGTTGACATCGCTATCATATTTATGATTAATGGCGACAAATTATGGTGGCTTGATGAGAAACTGTTGGAGCTTATGCTTGACAATGAACCAAACTATGAGAAATCGTCGATACAAATATCATTATTAATTTTTTAAAAATTACAGTGAAAAAATACAAATACTCATTAAAAAAAACTCATGATTTTGGAAAAGACTTTAAGTGGCAATGACTTATTATCTATGGAGAATTAATTTTAAAAATTTTAAATTTTGTGAGAGAATGAATTTAAAAAATTTTGACTTCTATAATTTAAAAGTTTTTGTAAAAGCATAATATTTTAGTTTTTTGAATAATTTAGAATTATTTTACAATATATAAAAGAATATTTGTATTGTCTGGGCTTTTCTACGAAGAAGAGAATGAATAGTATTTTTATTTGCAGACGATCTACCACAGTTTAACAATTTAACCCTTGAACTATGATTACCCATAGCAATTTAACAATTTAACCTCTAAACTATATCATTGATCCGCTGCAAAATGGATGACAAACTACAGTAGTTTAACAATTTAACCCCCAAACTATGATAGCAAATCGTAGTAGTTTAACAATTTAACCTCTGAACTATAATGGGTCGTTGCAATTAAATAAATTAACCCCTAAACTATGACAATAAATTGTAGTGATATAAAAATTTAACCCCTTAACTATGATGAGCTGCCACGATTTAACAAGTTAACCCCTTGAACTATGATGATCCGCTGCAGTGCGACAATAAGAAAAATGTAACTACAATGTTTATTCCATCAATTTTTCATAGTTCAGTACGAAAAAATGATGATGGTTGGTATGTTACCATCGTTTTCCTTTTTTTTCCAAGATTCAATCTTATCCTTTTGCATCAGCCCTTTCTTGATAAGACCACTTAATCAACGATTTCTTATATTTTTGGGAAAATGACAAACTACTATACTTTTTTTTAACAAAATAATCATTGAACTATAAAAAAAAAATTGTCGCTAATATTGCTTGTTAAACGTTAGTCAATGAGCCGCGGCAACTCATCTATTAATCCGCCACTATTCAACGTATTTAATAAAAATAACTTTATAATATTGATGGTCCGTCGTAATTCATAAACGATCTGTTGAGGGTGACAATAAACTACAGTGATTTAATACTAAGCCGCTACATGTTTACTTTAAACGGTAGTGGTTTAAACTTGATCTGCTGCGGTTCATTGTGTCTCGTTTGCCGTTCATCTACCCTACTATATAAGAATCGATCAGGCGCTCTGACGAGTTCACCGCAAAACACGATATCACATATAACATCATTATTTTTGCCCATTGTCAATGATCATAATGGAGCCACATTGGTGTATTTACTTCGTTCAAAATTGGAAGTTATTCAAATAATTATTAAATTTGTTCAAATAATTCAGACTAAATTTAATGTTACTATTAAATGCATTATATCATTTAATACTTTAAAGTTCTCTATCAATGATTTATTATGGTAAAAAGAGAATAATAGTTCATTATTATTCTTGGATTGAAATTCCATAACAACATTAGATAGTGAAAAGAAAACATCAACATGTCTTATATGTTGCTTGATTTCTTGTGTTTCAATCTCATATTTCTCAAAAATTTGAGAATGAGTGTGTTCTTTTCACAAACAAAACAACTTTTAAAATGTTGTATGCAAAACAAGAAGCACATGACCATCTAAACGTGTCAGAGGTTTATGTTTTGTATTGACTTTAAATAGTACTTTTGATAAATCCACTCTTACACCAACATAAGTGGTGTTTATTGATTATGCAAAATCTGGGGATAAAATGTTCTCAACTTGGAATTAATAAGCTTTGATTTAATACTAAGCTGGTGCAAATTTACTTTAAACCACGGTGGTTTAAACTTGATCTGTTGCAATTCATTGTGCCTCATTTACCATTCCTCTGTCCTACTATATAACAATCGATCATACTCTCCGGCGAGTTTACTACGAAACACGATATCACATATAACATCGTTATTTTTTGCCCATTGTCGATGATCATAGTAGAGCCAATTGGGTGCATCTACTTCATTCAAAATTGGAAGTTATTCAAATAATTTCTAAATTTGTTCAAATAATTGAGGCTAAATTTAATGTTACTATTAAATGCATTATATCGATAATGCTTTAGAGTTCTCAATCAATGATTTATTATGATAAAAAGAGAATAGTTCATTGTCATTCTTAGGTTGAAACTCCATAACAACATTTAACTGGGGAAAGAAAACATCAACATGTCATATGTTGCTTGATCTCTTATGTTTCAATCTCATATCTCTCTAAAATCTGAGAGTGAGTGTGTTCTTGTAGCAGTTTATTTGATGAACACAATTCCTTCCACAATTTTGTCAAATAAAACACCTTTTCCAAAGTTGTATTCAAAACATTAAGCATATGATTATCTTAAAGCTTTCAAGTGTTTATGTTTTGTGTCGACTTTAAATAATACTTTTTGATAAATCCATTCCTAGACCAAAATAGGAGTGTTTCTTGATTATGCAAAATCAAGGGATAAAATGTTTTCAACTTGGAATCAATAAGATTTGATTTCAAGGAATGTCATTTTTCATGATAATATGTTTCCTTTCAAATTACATCTCAACACAAATTTTGTATATTTTGAAAATCTAAGAAGGTCTTACTGTCGTGACTAATAATTCCAAAATCAAACTTCTCTTAATAACACTATTTATTGCTTCAATCACTCAAATTATCACAATGATGCCTGGACTACTTATCTTGGTATTTGAATTCACTACTTCCAGACATTTTGTTCGTTATACTTTAAAGGTTGTCTTCTCACTTAATTTGGAATGGCCAAACGGCTTTAATTTGGCCAAATTGATGAGCATTTGAACCGTATCAACTATGCCTTGTGTGAGCCAAGATCTCCATTACAAAAGAAGTCAATGTTGCCATTGGAATGATTCTCTGCTGGTTATTCATAATTGGTTCTTGATTTTGTGGGGCATGGCGACAACAAATTCAGTAGATAATTCAGGTTCCTTTGCCTCGCCCATGTTTATCACCAAAACCTTCATCTTAGATCGTTTGCTCTTGTTCTTATGGTAATTAATAGCTCTCTCATAATGCTACAAGACAATTTCTGCATAGATGTTTCTTTACATGACCTGGAGCTTGTTAAAAATTAGTCTGAGTTTTAGATTAAGTGTAATTTAAAATATACTATTTCAAGTTATTTTCAATATCTTAAACTATATTGTTTATAAACAAAATTTTCAATTTTTAGCTGTCATCAATTTGAATATTATATTCAATTTATTCATCAAATTCAATGCGTTTTTTCTCATGTAAGCGTTTTAATATGATGTATATTCACTAGTCTGATTTCTAACTTAATTTCAAACTTTGTTGATTGATTATTTGGTAATTACAAAGTTTGTCAAGAGATTGTGGAGACGAGTTAGAAATTGATTTAAAACAACTTGTTAAATAAAAAATATATAAATTAAAGATAAAATTCAAAATGCTAACAGTTGAAATATAAAAGTTTCGTTTGTAAAAATAAATAGTGTACGCTGTAAAAAAACTCCTTTGTTGAAGGTTTGAGTTAAGAAATTTCATCTTTTTATCCAATTCACTTGGTTTTTTGAACTGACACAGCCATGAACAACTTGGCCGCAATATCTTTTTATCTTCCATATTGATGCCTCCATTTGAAGATACTGTTTCCGCATACGCGGGAAGGTGAGCAAGGTAAAGTCACAAAAATGAGTTATGGGAAGAAGAGACCAAACCGTAAGATTGTTTAATTAGAACATGACCAACGGAAGTCAAAATGCATTTATAACCCAACAATCTTTTCTCGATTAGCATCAAACTCCTTTGCAACACAGCCTGAAAAATGCCTATTATTCAAATGATTGAATGAAGTTACACACCTTATTCTTAGATTCTACCTTCCAAAGAAATGGCACTTTTCTCCTAAGTTATGGCGCCAATCGCAATGGAATCATAATTGTGGCTCTTCTTTGCTGTGCCAAATCGAAAAGTTGAAACGTTGGAATCAGCAATGGTCATTTTGATCATAGTTCAACAAAAGTTGAAATCTAATTATTTAAAAAAAAAATAGTTTGAGGTGAGAATTGTAAAAGCCGCTAAGGTGAAGGTTTAAATTGCTAAAGTTAGGGTTGGAATTGCATTCCATCTAAGTTCATAATTTATAATACCACTTAAGGAAATAAACAATAACTAAAATTTTTATCATAAAGAATAATACTTTTCTTTAGCAATTGGCTCATGCTCAATTCGTGTGATATTATTAAATACATTGTAACAAAGTATTCCATATTATTAAAAACACAATAAATTGCAAAAAAAAAAGAAATAATCAATCTTATTATTCCGCCATTTTTAATTCTTACACTTTGTATATTGCAATCATATGCAAAACATCCTACTTTTAAGTTTTAATGTCAATCATACTTTTGGATTCGAGAGGGTTCCATTCCAGCGCGTCGAACCATTCTTTCTCCCATTTTGCATAAAACATTTGTGGAAATGGTGGGTGCTGTCTATCCACATCAAATGTCATTCTCTTCAACTTTAGACATTGATTTATTTCAATCACTTGGAGAGAAGGAGTACGAATCACTTTGTCATCACTGCAAAGCCTCTTTAAATTTGGTAGAAATTGCAAAGAGATATCTTTTAGTTTAGGAAGAGACAGAATTTTAAGATGTCCATTTCCTCCTGACTTGGTTTCATCACTTTCACCTTCTATTAATTCCTCTAGGCAATCACAGAAAGTAACTTTAATTGCTTCGATGTTTTGAAAGTTGGACAAGAGTCCGAATGGTAACAACTTCTTCAGCTTTGGACAACGATAAATAATTATACTTTTCAAATTGGAAAATGGTTGGGGCCTTCCTATTTTAGACTGCCATGGTAGATTGCACACTGTGTCAAAAACAAAGTCCTCTAAACTCACCACATACTGGTCTTTCCAAATATGTATAATGGTAATATCTTGGAGAATCATTTGTAACTCATTTGCACAAAAGAGTTGAGTGCTTCCTTCTATTTCAAGACTTTCCTGTAGATTGTCCCGACTCTTGGCAAATGAAGATTCTAAACTTGTATTATGATAACCAAATAGAACATTTAGCAACTCATTGTACGAGTCAAGATCTGGGACCTTGTTTAAATCAACATCATGGCTTATTATATCCCCAGACCATGCATTACTTATACTAATCTGCCTTATACTCCAATCATGACTCATTTCAAATATGTCCTCTTCATTTGAAAGTACGAAAAAGTAGGAGTTAGGTAGTCCCTTGACCTTCATTTGTTCGATGAACATGAGAAAGCTGACAAAGTCCTCAAACTGGGCAGTCAAATGTTCCAATTTGTTTAAAGAGTTTACCTCCTTAACTTCAAATCTAGCGGTGATTGCCAAATATTGAAGAGCAGTTAGCTTACTAATAACACCCACACCAATTCGGTAGATCCTTGTAAGACAAAGGTCAAGGTATCTCAATTTTATCAATCTTCCAATGTCTGGCAATTCACTTACAAGTGCCCCACAAAGATCTAGTCTTTCCAAATAACTTAGTTCAGCCAAAGATGACACATTTTCCAAATATTCGCAATTCGTAAGTATCAATGCGGTAAGGCTTTTCAACAATGTAATGGATTTCGGTAAAGTTTTTATTTCACTGTTGGATAAGTTAAGATATTTGAGCCCGTGTAAATACATAAAGAAATCATCAAAAATACTATGCATCCTGTTATCCTGTAACAATAATATCGAAAGCCTGTTACATTTTGGAGAAAAATCAAAAATTTCCTCAATTTGATTTTCCATGAGGGAAACAACCTCAATATTACCCGTCCAACTTTCTTCATCGGGAATATTTTTCAATCCTATGCCAGCTTTTATTATGAATTGAGAACCTGCAATTTGAAGTATCATATCTCTAATCAAATCATGTAGACAAACACACACATCTTTTCCTGAATACCTATCTTTTATAATTGAAAGCAACGCAACTCGTTCAAGTTTTTTCAATATAGTGAAGCCTTTATCAACCATCTTAGCCATACCAATATTCTTACCCAACACCCCTACATCAATGAACAACCAAATTAACTCATTTATTTCTATTCGAGCATCTTCAGGATATATGGCGCAATATAGAAGACATTCTTTTATTTCCAAATCATTGAGTCGCTCATAGCTCAATCTTAATACGTTAAATACTTTTTCTTCCATGCCTTCCACTTTACCACTTGAGTTTCTTAACTCATCCAAAACATTCCTCCACTCTTGAACATCATTACATCCTATCATGCTCTTTGCTAAAATAATTATTCCAAAAGGCAACCCTGCGCACTCCTTAAGTACATCAATGCTGATCTTTGTTAAATCATGTGGTATTTCTCGTCCAATACTATTTACAAATAGTGTCCAAGCATCCTCATCTGAAAGAGGATCCACTTTGATGATATTTTTACAACCCATTTTTAAACAAACATCTTTCGATTGACTTGTCACAATCAATTGATACCCAACTTCTTTTGGAATTCCTAATCCCACCTTATTCAAATCGAAATCGGACCACACATCATCCAAAATTAAAATAAATTTTTTCTTTTTTTTCAACATTTCTGCAAGTATTCCAGCACTTTGCAATTCGTCAAACTCATTTGAAATATCCACTCCCATTTTTTTTGCAATATTAGTTTGCAACTTTTGAATGCTACAATCTTTTGAAACTATGACCCAATAAACAGAGCCATAAATGTCAGGTTGATCTAACATCATGTTGTGTAAATGTGTTATCAAAGTAGTTTTACCAACTCCGCCCATTCCCCATACTCCAATTGTCCACACTCTATTCTTGGTTAGTAAATCTGAGATTTCACTCTTATAACCCTCAAAATTTTCACCTACTAAGTTACTTGTGGGAAATTTAACTTGAATTCCCTCGTGGTCTTCAATTGTAAGATCATCACCAAATTTTCCAATCTCTGCAAGTTCCTTCACTTCTTTAATCAATTTATTCACCTCTCTACTCTTTTCAGCAACAGATGACATTCTACACTTTTTCTCGTTTCGAATTCCAAGTTCTTTGCTTCCACCATTTCTACACAGATCTGGATCACTTTCTTTCCTCCTTTTCTTAATATCAATAGATCCACTCAAACTATTTTTCAATTTCTCCACCTCATCTGGGTTGGAGCAATTGCCAAGCTGGTTATAGATATTGAGTAAATTGTCAAAGTTTTCCATACCTAATCAAGTTGGAAGAATGGGAGATCAAAATTAAATGTAAGAATACCATGCAGCAACAAGCTTCATATGAAAGAGGAAAAAATCCAAAAAATTTCTAGTGGAAGGAAGTCAACAAACCTACCCTTTTACTGGAACGAAGAAACTTTTCAGTCTCCCTCAGCACTCTATCAATCTGTCCATAAAGAAAACCTAGCCTCCATGTAAACAAATTAACCAGAGAGAATTTTTATTTAGATAACAGAGAAAAGCATGATTCAAGTAGAAACCCCCTCCATTTGAGTACCAGAAACAAGAAATATTTGTCGATCTAACTCATATCTAATATGCTAGAAGCTTAATCCGAAGCGATTGTGAAGATGGAAATCAAGCCCTAAAAAAATATAAGATAGCATACCTTGTTAAGTGACTGAATCGAAGATCATTTTGGAACCGATAGGAGGAAGAAAAGGAAGTTTACTGGAGAACCAACCCGCACTCTGTAAAGTAGAATCTGGAGCGATCAATAATTTGATGAAGGACAAATTGAAGAATTGAAGAATATTAAATTAATTTTTGAAGAGAAGGTCACTTGCTATTTTTCCCAGGGGTGTACAAACCGTATCCGACCCGTCCATCTGAACCAAAATCGGTCAATTTTGGTCTGATAGGTTCGGTTTTTGTGAAAAGAAAGTTGATTTTCGGATTTAAAATGCTTGAACCAGAGAATGCCAGTTTGGTTTGCGGTTTTGATGGGTCAAAACCGGCAAAACCGAAACCAGCGCTAACCTTGACCCTGACCCTGACTGCAAATTAAATCAATTTTACTATTTTAGGGTTACTTTTTATTTTTGTTCACCTCACGAGTCACGTCCTCACCCTCGCGCAGCCGCCCACCCTCGCCAATCGCCCCTCAAGAACTCGGAAGTCGGAAGCTGCCTAACGGTTAGGTCGGAACTCAGAAGCTGCCTCGGAAGTCCCTCAGGTACTTCACAGTTCACACTCTTCACTTCAATCAGTATTCTCGTTCCGAATTCCGAGTTCCGAGTTCGGAGTCCGAATCCAGCCTTAAGAGTTCGAGTGTCTCTCGACTCTCATCCCTCTCTGTTCCTCGGCTGACTGCTCCTGCCTCCTACCCAGTACCCCTTTTCATTTTTGTTCCTCCGTTGAAACAAAGGGACGAATTTGGTTCCTCGGCTGAGTCGGCTGGCTGCTCTTAGTCCAGTAGTCCTACCCTGTTTCGTTTTCGTTTCTCTGTTGTAACAACTAACAAAGGTACGAATTTTGTTCCTCTCAGGTTTTCGTTCATTTTTGCTCCGTCTTAGCATCTCCAGGCTCCAGGCAGCAGTCCAGACTCAAACTGCCGAGCTCGTTGATCAATATTGGGTAAGTGGTTAGTTTTCTATACATCAATTATACTGTCTGGGAAGAGGAGAGGTCCGAGAGGATAGCTCTCTCTTCATGTCACACTGCATTGATTCATTTTTCTGGATTTAATAGGATTTGTCATTTTTTGTTGTATAATGTATATGCACCATCATCTATGTTTATTTCTATATGGAATCATGGATGGTGAATCATGGATGGTTATTGCCAAAATTGATTCTGAATTTGATCAAATTATTGAAATTGTAGAGGATGGAAAGCGATAATGAAACTGTAGAGGGTTCTACTACTATCACCCCTATGGTCAAAAAAAGAGAAAAACATCTGAAGTTTGGAATTATTTTTCTATGATTGAAAGCACTGATTATAACCATCCTAGAGCAAGATGCAATTATTGTTCACAGACTTATGCATGTCATGCATCAAAAAATGGTACATCAAACTTGAAAAAACACATTAGTAGTTGTAAGAAATTGTTGGCCAGTTTGGATACAAAGCAAAAGACTTTAGGATTCCAAAGTACGGGATTGAATTCTAATTTATCATGTTTTAGTGTTGCAACTTGCCGAGAACTATTGGCAAAAATGATTATTATTGATGAATTGCCTTTCAAGTTTGTTGAAGAAGAGGGTTTTAGAGCTTATTCCCAATATGTGCATCCGAAATTTGTTGTACCCTCTCGAGTTACGATTAGACGAGATATTATGAGTATTTATGAGAAAGAAAAAATGCAGTTGAGAGAATACTTTAGAAACACATCTCAACGAGTATGCCTGACTACTGACACCTAGACTTCAATTCAAAATTTGAATTATATGGTTTTAACTGCACATTATGTTGATAGTGATTGGACATTACATAAGAAGATTATTAATTTTTGTTTGATTGAGAATCATAAAGGGGAAACGATTGGTAGAGAAGTAGAAAAATGCTTAATGGAATGGGGAATTGAAAATGTTTTGACAATTACAATTGATAATGCTTCTTCGAACAATGTGGCAGTTTCATATGTGATTAATAGTGTTTGAAATTGGAATGGATTAGTTTTGAATGGAGAATACATGCACATGCGATGTTTTGCACATATCTTGAATTTGATTGTATGTGATGGTTTAAGAGATCATCACCAATCTATCACGAGAGTACGTAGAGCTGTGAAATACATTCGATCTTCGCCTTCAAGATTGCAAAATTTTAAGAAATGGGTTGAAAAAGTTAAGATTGTGTGCAAAAGTACTATTTCTCTTGATGTGCCTACCAGATGGAATTCCACGTATTTAATGTTAGAAAGTGCAGAAAAATTTGAAAGAGTTTTTGAAAGATTAAAGGAAACTGATATGCAATATATGAATGATTTGGATGGAGACCTCCTCACGACAGAAGATTGGAATAATGTTCGGGAACTTATCAAGTTTTTGAAGATTTTTTATGATACAACTATAAATGTATCTGCCTCATTGCATGTTACTTCGAATATGTATTTGACTGAAGTATGTAATTTAAAAATTGTTATCCGTGAGTACGCCGAGTGTGATAATCCATTATTAAGGAAAATGGCTATTGGAATGCAAAAAAAGTTTGATAAATATTGGGGAAGTTGTGATAACATGAATTTTTTTATGTATGTGGTAGTTGTACTCGATCCCAGATGCAAAACAAAGTTTTTGAAACATTGTCTTACCATGTTAGTTGATAATGATAAGGCAAATGATTTGATGAGACAAGTACAAGTTGTGATTGAAAGATTATACTTTGAGTATAAAATTAAATATGCTTCAAGATTTGAAAATCTAGAAGACAGTTGTAGTTCTACACGTGTTGCAACATCGCCTGAAGTGTTGAGACAAAAGAGCAATTCGACCCACAATAACGTATTTGAGATATTTTATAGTCGTCACAAAGAGCTAAATATTATAAATACTCGGACAGAAGTTGATCAATATCTATATGAAGAGTTGGAAAATTTACCTGACAATCAAGACATTCTAATATGGTGGAAATTGAATTCGTTGAAATTTCCAATTTTAAGCACATTGACAAAAGATGTATTGGTTATTCCTATTTCAACTGTTCCATCTGAGTCAACTTTTAGTACTGGAGGTCGGATACTTGATTCATTTCGCAGTTCTTTATCCCCGAAGACTGTTGAAGCACTTATTTGTACTCAAAGCTGGATTCGATCATCAAAACATGAATTTGACAATGTTAATGATGTAGCGGATGATGTTGACATATTTGAAGAAGGTATCTGTCATTCTTATTTTTAATAATGTTTTGTACGTATATGTCTTTTATTAATTACTATATTTTATATAATTCTTTTGAACTTATATGTTTCAGGGATTATATCAATTAATGAAGATGATGAAGTGAACTAGTCGAAATTTAATAGCAATGACAACTTATAACAAGGTATTTATAGTTTTATTAATTATATTTCTACTTTTGTAGTAACTTTCTTTTAAAAATTGTATTTATTCTTTTGTAGTTTATATAATCTGAAGCCTGAAGACGATGGACATTACAAAATATGAGGACATTTAATATTTTTATTTCATATTTGATTTGGATTTGTCACTATCATAGTAGATGGAGTTTTTAAAGTTCATGATATATTTTCAGTATTTTTATTGCTACGTTCTTACAACTTGTTGTTTGCAGATATTGGACAGGAAATATTGCTAATTGCTATTGCTACTTGCTATTGGCCTATTGCATTGTTGATGTCGTTTTGATTTTAGTTTGAGTGAATGCTTTACAGATTTTATACATTTTTTTTGTTAGTTAGTGTTGGCGTGTTTGGTTTTGCAAAAAATGAAAATGTTCAAAGACTCATTCTATATTTCTCTATATATATTATATATATATATATATATATATATATATATATATATATATATATATGAAAAAAAACAAAAATAAACCGAAACCGAACCGAATTCGAACCGAATTATTGGTTTCGGAACCGATTTGGTTACTCCAAATT
Organism: Begonia loranthoides; assembly: GCA_022433065.1. NCBI lineage: Eukaryota > Viridiplantae > Streptophyta > Magnoliopsida > Cucurbitales > Begoniaceae > Begonia > Begonia loranthoides. Next base: position 6,110,361 of record CM039486.1, read on the forward strand.
AAAAAACCGGTATAGGTTTTAAAATTTTCAAACCGAAACCGACTAGTTCGGTTTACTTTGTACTAAAACCGATCCGAAACCGAATTCGTACACCCCTAATTTTTCCCCTTTAAGAAATTGATGTGTCCGTCTTCATGTTTGACATTAAATTGCCTACCTGCCATTGAATTGAACCTGAGAATTGGTTCTTATGGAGTTGAAAAGCAGCGAAGCTCGTGCAATTACTTGTTTCCCAAAGAATATCTCCCGGTAAAGAATTGTCGGATAAATGCAGCTGTTCAAGAACATCCAATCCCTCGAAATTTCACTAGAAAGACTATTTCAATGTGCTCTTGCTATGAATTCTGGTGGAGATGGTCACATTGCCAATAAAAATGTTACTCTTATTAATTTTGGGATTTCTTGGATTTAAGTCATTAAATAAACTATTGTCAGCATAAAATATAAATACATAATTAAACACTTTATCTTTTTCAAATTTTATGGATAAAGTGACAATTTTTTATTTAATTTGTTTCCAATTACTCATACATGTAGTAATTTATTTGTTAAAAACTTAAATCAAGGAAAATTGTAAATGCAAATGGCACAGTGAGAATAATTTCTCCAATTTTGTGCTATTTTAAAAGAACATAAAGAAAATTCAAAATTTGTCTCTATCTTTCGGCAAGCAAAGATTGTACAATTTACTGCAAAATATCTCAACAGTTGAATATCGAATGTAAAATGAAAAAGAAAAATACAGAAAATATTGGCATTGAGATTTATGTGAAAACTCTTAATAGAAGAAACGACAAGCAAAAGAGAAATATACTATTAAAATTAAAGTACAATGAGTTTTGTGGCTTAAACAACCATATATAGAGTAATGTAAATGTAACGCCCCGCGTTATAAAACTATTTTTTTTTCTTCTAATTTTATGGATAAATTTAAATTTTTTTTTAATCTTTAAAAAACGTGTGATAAGTAGGAAATCATAGTAGATTAGTGGAATAAATTCAAAACATTATTTAATAAAAGTCCGTTTATTTTTAAAAACATTTAGAAAATGTATAATCCATTATAAAATATTATCGAAATAAAACCATTATATAAAACAACTTTTTTAATCTCTTTGAGTCATAACCTTCTAAGTGTAATTTGACTAAAAACCCAAGAGCCCATCTCGCAATGCGTCCTCTTCTACATTAATAGTATTAAGATTATTATTTGCATCACGGGCAAAACAATGAGTCTAACACTCAACAAGAAATAGAATGTATGCAATGCTTATGCAATGCTCATGCAATGTTTATGCAGACTGTCATAGAGAAGAACCGATCTCCTCATCATGTTATTTTAGTTTCATTTAACCTTGCAGATGTATTGGATTATAAGTCTAGGGAATAAAAGGATACATCATCAAGTATTGTGGCTTAATTCTCACTCTGATGAGGAGATACATCTATTAAGAGTGTCACCACCAAGCACTGTCACCTACTTATCCCAATCTCATACACCTATTTAAGTTTATTGGTTCATTTATCAATATGCTATGCATATTGCAGTAGTTTCATAAGCCCTATAATGATGCATGTACATTTCATAACAATATAATGAAATTAAAAGCAATACAACAATCCACATATGAAAGTAAGGCAATTTATATATTTTTATTCATTTTTATGTTCCATTGTTTTATTTATTATTTCGTACAATAGTTTTCATGATTATTTTGACATTATTTTAACGATTATTTCAACGATTATTCCAACAATATTTTCAATAGATATTTTAACTATAATTTCTACGATTAATTCTAAAAATATTTTCAACTTTTATTTTAACTATAATTTCTATGATTAATTCCAACATTTATTGCCCATAATTTAAAACATAAAAATCCCGTGATGCAGGGCCACCACTGGCCACCGCATCCTATTTTTTATCTCTTGAAGATTTTCCCCACTAATTGCTCCTTCCAATTTCTCCTCCCAAATTGCTTGTAAAAATCACTCCCGCTTCCCTTGCAAATTCTTCTCACAATTTTTCTTAAATTTTCCCACAATTTCTCTCTTTCCTTTCCCTTTCTTTCTCCCCTCTACAAGTGTGCTTCTCATCACAAACTCATTGCCTATTTACAAGCAAATCCATCTTTCAGCAGCAGCAAAACGTATAGGAGGAAAGCATGAGGTGCAGAATGTAACGACCATGATTTTCGTAAATCATTTAAATGGCGTAAACATTTGAAATTGCTTTTTGAATTAAATCAGAGTGCGTCAATCCGAATTGCTACCAACTCTTTCTTAAAACTCATTGTGAAAACCAACTTATTAAATTTGCGGAAGCGTAAATATTGTAAGGAAAAATCATCTGTTTAAAGTCTTTGCGGAAGCGTTATAAAATAACCATTTGTAAATCATGGCGGAAGCGTAAGAAATCTTTTAAAGGAAATACTAAGCAATTCAAACATTTCGTCTATCAAATAAAACTGAACCATTACTTCATTGATTCAATACCGTTTACTTTTCTTTAACTTCATTGATTCATAACCGTTTACTTTCATTTGTCTTTTGCCTTGCCAGCCCGAATCCTGTGCGTGCAAAATCATCCATCTCTGCCTCATTATGCGTTTCTCATCTTCTTCTTATTCGTTTACTATCTGTTCATCATTGTACCTACGCCACAAGTAAGGACGTGAGCTTATGCCCAGTAAGGAGATGGGCAAAACAATTATGCATTTTTCTCTTTAGTTCTTCTTGGAATGGGGGCCATCCAAACCAACTTCTTTCATTACGTTCGTTTTCTTCATTCGTTCTTAACTCGTATATCGAGCTGGAGATTGAGGGTTTCCCTTTGAGATGGCATAGCTGTACGGATTCTAACCTCCTGTGTGCATACTAGTCCATTTCTCGACTTGGTAAGGGTGTATCCTAGCAGCTAGACTAGATCCGGACTACCCATCTACCTCAACTCCCTAGTTCCGACATATACCCGCCTTTAGGGTTGGTTCTTTTTTCAGCATATACCCGCCTTTAAGGTTCTTTCTATCCAGGCATATACCCGCCTTTAGGGTTTTTCTTTTATATATATATAAAATATTAACAATTAATTTAAGTACTCAAATCCCTCATAATTTTAGTAAATTGACATTTATAAAAGAAACTGGAACAAATCATTTAGTTAGAAAAACATGGAGTGCTGGTCGACCAAGAGCCTGCCAGTCGACCGGTAATTGAGGTTGGCGGTCGTTCTCGATCGACTGCCCCTGCTTTGATAGACTGCAGATGTAATCTGCAACGTTTTAATTCTTTTATTTATATTAATTTCAATTATTTTATAAATAAATCAATATTAAATAAACCTTATTCAATTTTCCACTTTCCTTAATTTCAATAATTCTTCATTTAATTCCTAACAATTCCTTTAACCTCGTTCCAATAATTGGTACACTATATACTCCGAAAACCATAACATCTCATTACAGTTTCCAGGAGAAAAATCAGGGTATAATATCCCAGGAGAAAATTATTCTAATTAAATAATAAAATTTAAATCTAATAAAATCTGGGATATTACAATCCTCCCTCCTTAAATAAATTGCGTTCTCGAAATTTGCTAATCAAATAGCTCATGATATTTGGCATTCATCTCATATTCCTTTTCCCATGTAGCTTCTTCGGTTGAGTGATTCTGCCATAATACTTTCACTAACGGAATCTGCTTGTTTCGAAGCTTCTTTACTTTTGAGTCTAAGATTTGTATTGGTCTCTCTTCATAATTGAGGTTCTTTTGGATTTGTAAATCATCAGGAGGTAATATTATAGCTGAATCTCCAAGACATTTCTTTAACATTGAAATGTGAAATACGTTGTGCACACCATCAATGGAAAGCTGGTAGTTGCAATTGGTATGCCACATTCTCCATTCTTTTAGTGATCATAAAAGGACCAATATATCTCGAACTTAGTTTTCCCTTCTTGCCAAAACGTATAATAAGACTGAATTTAATGTTACTATTAAAGGTATTAGGTCATATAATGCTTTAGAGTTCTCAATCAATGATTTATTATGATAAAAAAAAAAGAATAGTTCATTATCATTCTTGGGTTGAAACTCCATGACAATATTCAATTGTGGAAAGAAAATATCAACATATCTGAAATGTTGCTTGATCTCTTTTGTTTCAATCTCATATTCCTTTAAAAATTAGGGCGAGTGTGTCCTTGTAGCAATTTATTTTATAAACAGAATTTTTTCCATAATTTTGTCAAACGAAACACCTTTTGAAAAGTTGTATTCAAAACAACTATCTTACGACCAACTTGAAGTCTTTGGGGTGTTTATGTTTGTATCGACTTTAAATAGTACTTGTGATAAATCCACTTCTAGAGCAAAATCAAGGGTGTTTCTTGGATATAAAGGATACAATGTTTTGGACTTGGAATCAATAAGATATTGATTTTAAGGAATGTCATTTTTCATGGGAATGTGTTTCCTTTCAAATTACATTCCAACACAAATTTTAATTTTTTTTATTTTCAACATCAACATTTGAAAATCCGAGAAGATATTACAGTTGTGACTCATAATTCCAAACTCAAACTTCTCTTAATAATACTATTTATTACTTCAATCACTCAAGTTATCATAGTGATGTCTAGACTATTTATCTTGATCTTTGAATTCACTACTTCCACACCATTTGTTCATTAAACTTTAAGGGTTGTCTTCTCACTTAATTTGGAATGGTGGAACAATTTGATTTTGGCAAAATTGACGAGCATTTGAACAGATACGGATAATGAGGGGGCTAATGGACTTAGTGATGACTAGGTATTTTGTATTTTGTAATAATGGGGGATGTGGGACTAACTCATATTTTGTAGTGGTAGACTCGAGAGTTTACAATGGTATGTTTTGGAATGCGTTTACAGGACTAGTCGAGGAGGAATAGTGAATGGTTTCACTGAAAATTGTTAATAGATAATGGATTTTCCTGGAACTACTTAGAATTTGGTGCAAGATGTATGAAATATAGCTTTGGGGGAGTGTAAAAACAGGGGAGACTCTCCCTAAATTTTATTTTGGAAAGAGGAGATAAGTGAAAGGAAAATCCTACGTAAACTAGACCAAATAGAGAATTAAACGGGGTGGGGTTGCCTAGGTTGCAAAGGACTAGATAGAGGATGAGATTGTTATAGAAGGAAGAACATTAAGGACTAAGGACTAAGATGAATTAGGAGGATGATAACCTTATCAATTGGAGAGGTTTATAAGATCGAAGACATAAAAGAAAGATAAGAACAAAAAATGTAGAAGATAAAAGGCAAAGGAAAAATAAAAGGAGAAATTGTATATATTTTAATGTAGATCTAGACGGTACCATGAAATAAATCAGAAAAGTGGAGGATATGGTTGCACATACTGAAACAGGAAGTGTTGTAATATCTCAATTTTTATATCAGAATTTAAAAATGATAAATTGAAAAATAATTGGGGATATTTGAATTAGTCGAATAAATTATCGAGATATTACTAAAGACATAGTCATTAGATTATAAATAATGGGATTAGATAGGAATAATTAATTAATAATGAGAAAAATAAATAAATGGATTAATTGGAATAATTGAGAAGTAGAATATTTAAATAATGTAAAGAGGAGAATTTAAGATAAAAGAATAAATAAATATGGAAGGAGATGGTTAAGTGAAATGGGTAAAGGAAAACCAAACTAGGTTCGGTTCTATTTGGTGTTTTAGTGAAGTTGGCCTTCGGCCATTTGAGAGAAAGGAGAGAAAGAGTGAGAGAGACAGAGTTCGAGAGAGGGTGAGCGATGCTAAGAAGGCGAGACGGCGAATGGAGGCGACGAGGAAGACGACCACGGAGAGGCACGAGTGCGCGTTGTCCAGCCCATGGCAGCGACAGTGTGGCTGCGGTGGGACGGGATGAATGGTGAGCTAGGGCTCGAGTTGCACCTCGTTGGGCGATTCCTTCGGTGCGCTGTGAATTCGTGTGAAGGTGAGCCATTCAATTGTTATGCATTTTCTTCCCCTGGTATCCTGTCTTGGCCAAAGTTGATCGGATGTGTGAAGGAAATTCAGGGAGGAATTGGGCTTGGACAGGGTGCGTGTGCACAACCGGAACTTTTTCTTGGAGTTGATCCTCTAGCAAGTTGTCCACGTGGATTCTAGGCTTTGGACCCCTCTCCCTTGAAGTGGGCAATTCACGTGGGATCTCCTCTTTATGCCTATAAGTCGATGGAAGTGGGCAAGACAAGTTGGGTGCAGTGTTGAAGACCGAGAGCTGGAAACGGGAAGGTGAGAGTATTTCCTTCTATGATGTGTGTGTGTGAATTACTCTGTGAACAGAGGAGAAAAGAAGAAGAAATAGTAGAAGTAGAGGTTGTTTGCTCTCAGGTCCTTCAGTTAGTGCTTCTGGAGATTAAGGGAGAGATGGTTCTTGTCTTGTGTGTGTAACCCGTGAAGAAGTGTGATAAAAGGAAGTGGAAGAATGGGATGCTGGCTGGAATTCCCCTGCTTGCCTCAGTTCTTCTCGGGTCTGTTCGTGTTTTTAGCTACTAGAGTGATGAGTGAACTCCATGTTCTTGACTCCTACTGGTAAGCACATTTTCCTTTATCATTTATGGATTTTCAGATGATTTGTAAGAGTAGATAATAATGAATGATGAATGCTCCCTGTTTTGGGTGTCTTGGGTGGATGAACATATTCTGGAAATGTTATGCATATATTGGATTTAGCTCCTGTCTTAGCTGCCATGTGTTGTGAATGCTCTCTATGGATTGTTGTGAACATGGGTTGTTGAAGTGCTTTCTGTCGACAGTTCAAAGAAGATTATGGTTTTGGTGAATTGTTTAATTCTTATCTGTTTTGGTCATTCTCTATTGATGTTGGTTTGGAGCACGTTAGGAGTAACTATCTGGTTATGAGATTGGCCTTGTTTGGATGTTTGCTATATGTTAAATTGAACTGTGGTTAGTTAGGTTGTGGCTGATGGAGATTGTTCAGTGGTTTAGCCTTTCAATTGCTATTGGGATTTTGTTTGGGACGAAAACGATAATGTTAAGTAGTGAGGCGTGGCGCTAATGAGTTCCGTTTCGTTAAAGATAAAAGAATATGTCATGTAATTTAGGAATGCATTTATGTGCTTTATCGTTGGGATTGATATACTTTGTGGGTTGAGGAATTCATGTTTCCTATTATGGATAGGTATGGAAATAATGATAAGGTTAAATTATAATTCCGTGTTAAGGCAGGAGTTAAATGGTTCTCTACTCTGCTGTGGGAAATACGGTTTTGTGATAAAATGCTACTTGGTTTTGTAAAGTAAATTCTTTATTATCAGGTCACATTGATAGAATGAGCAACTATTATGGGTTGTTGCTAGTTAGTTACGCATGTTGGCTATGAGACTGCTATGGTGTATTAAATTATTCTATTATCTATGAGTGAGATTGATAAGGGCCTAATGATTGTTCATTTAACAGTTTTTGAAGGTACTAAGTCGATTGACATAATCGCATTAAAGACTCCAGGTAAGTTGGTACTTATTGTGCTTTGGTCTTCGGGCCCTACATCGCAAAAATTAGAATTGTATGTTATGTGTTTACTAGATTTAGGTTCTTTTAATGATATGTTTATTAGACATTTAAATCATCATAGGATTGTATGAGTTTACGAATATATTGCATGACATAATTAATATATATAGGTAGGCATGTGGGGTTTCGGGTGATCGGTGATGTTTTCATACGGTAGTATAATCCCACATAGGGAGCAGTGAGGTGAGAGTTAGCTACGTGGAATTTAGGGTTCACTTTTACCCTGTTCTGAAACTCCCAACGTCTTTAACAAAAGTGAGGATACCGGCATGTGGAACACTCCCGATGGATATATCTCCCCATCGGAGTGAAATGGTTCAGCCACATGACCTTATGGAGTATTCCACCCTGACTTCCAGAAAAGATACGGTTCTCTTCTATAATGCATTGTATGATCATGCATATCATTTGCATTGCATTTATTTTATCACTTACTGAGCATTAGGCTCATTAGTTAGCCTTGTGATGTAGGTACGTATGAGATACTAGTAATCAGGTCAAAGACAGTTGATGAAGGATTTGCACGGGTGAATTTTGTGGCTAGTTAGGTTAAAGAGTTTTAAAAAGGAAATTATTTGAAAAAAGTTTTGTAAATTAGTTAATATTCCTTAACGTTTTAATTTAATTTTGTTGTGTTTTATAAAAAGGATTTTATTACTTCTTCTGCAATTGATAAATGTTTTTAAGTAAAGAGTTAAGCGCTCGATTTTTTATAAAAAAAAAAGAATACTCTGATGTTTATATGAAAAGAAAAGTTTTAAATTTTACGCGATTTTAAAGTAAATAAAAACCGGGTCGTTACAAGTGTTGGTGTAAGAGAAACAGAGAATGGTAGCGTGTGCCATGTTTATGTTGGTTGAGGGCATGAGGTCTTGGTGGGATCTCATCGGGATAGCCAAGGAGTGGTTGTAATGACTTGGATAGAATTCAAGGGATTTTCTATGATAATATTTCAATCACACAATGAGTACGAGTAGAGGTGGCTAACGAGCCGAGCCGAGCCGGCCGAGCCTGAAAAAGTCTAGCTCGTCGAGCCTGCCGAGCTTAACGAGCCTGCCGAGCCTAACGAGCCTGCCGAGCCTAACGAGCCGAGCTTAACGAGCCGAGCCTAACGAGCCGAGCCTAACGAGCCTGCCGAGCCTAACGAGCCGAGCCTTAACGAGCCGAGCGAGCCTAACGAGCCTTAACGAGCCGAGCCTAACGAGCCAAATATACATAAATAATAATATCTTATATAATGTTTCGTAATTGATAAATACTATTGTTGCATACTATTGCATACTATTGTTGCATACTATTGTTTCGTAATTGGTGTGCGGTATCATTTATTATTATAATAATTTATTATAATGTAAAAATACTATAATTAATAATTTAATTGAATAAATATTTTTATTGAATTGAATAAATATTTTTATTACAATTTCAAAATGAAAATGAAAATTACAATTTCAAATATAAATTACAATTTCAAATCACAACTTACAAGATAAAGAAAATATATGAAAATGAAAATTACAATTTCAAATTTAAATAAAAATTTAGTCTTCGACATCCAAATTTTTGAATTCTTCAACTATGTCATCTTCTCGTTGTTGATCTCTCGTCACAGCGTCTTTCCAATCCTTCATGCAAATGAGTGCCTCAACGATTTCTGGTGCAAGTCTTCCTCGTTTATCATCGTACACACGTCCACCTGCACTAAAAGCAGACTCCGATGCTACTGTAGAGACCGGAGGTGTTAGTAGATCACGTGCCATTCTAGAAAGAATAGGAAATGAAATAGAGTTGACTTTCCACCAAGCCAAAATATCAAAATCCTCAGGGCAAGAAATGTTATGGTAGGTGTTAAGATAAATATCGAGTTCATTTCTTTGTGAATTATAAGAATGAACATTGCTATCTATTTGCTTAAATATATCATACATAAAATCTTGTGGATCTCCACCACAAGCACCACTACTAGAACTAGCATGCATATCATATGAAGGAATTGAACGATTATTAGAATATTTAATTTCATAAGAAGAAAATAAATTATCAATTTCATTTCTTAATTGAGCACCATTAATTGAAGAAGAAATACCTAAATTAGAAGAAATTCTATCAAGCATTATACGCACTCCATCTAATTTAAATCTAGGATGCATTATGTATGCAAAACAAAAAATATGAGGTATGTTAAGCCAATATTTTTTAAATTTTTTTTCCATTTTTTCAATTAATGCACAAAATTCGTTTCTTTGTTTAAATATTTGAAAAGTACCCGTTAATTTTATAAAAATTGGGAGAACAAGATGAGTAGTGGGATAATAAATTCCCGAACATTTATTTGTAGCTTCATAAAATGGTTTTAAAAAATCAAGAAATAAATTAGCAATATCGCAACTATTATGATCAAGAGTAATACATTTTGTTTTTTCACTAATATAAGCACAAATAACTAACCAATATGGCTTAGCATTTTCTAACATTAAATAAGTCGAATTCCACCTTGTATCTACATCGGTTTTTAATTTTCTTGGTTTAAGTTGAGCAATTTTACAATATTCTTTATATTCTTGTTGTCGCGTATTAGATGAAGTAATAAAAGAAATTGCAGATCGAATAGATTCAATATGTAGCGAAATATGTGACATGCCATCTCGAACAACTAAATTTAAAATATGACAAACACATCTCATATGAAAAAGAGTATTATGAGCCGTATCTAATTGAAATAACCTTTTAAATTCAAAAATTGCAACATCGTTAGCAGCAGCATTATCTAGCGTAATACTAAAAATTCTATCTCTAATAGCATATTCTTGCAAAATTCCAACAATATATCTATAAATGGTAACGCCACTATGTGGATATTCACAACTACGAAATCCTAATATTCTTTTATTTAATTGCCAAGAGTCATCAATAAAATGAGAAGTTACGACAATATATCCTAAAGCATTAGGTGCACTCCATAAATCAGAAGTAATACAAATAGACATAGACGGAGCATTTGAAAAAAACTCAATTAATTCATTTTTCATATGATATACATTTTAATAATATCACTTCGCGTCGTACTTCTAGGGACTCGTCTAAAACTAGGATTAATATACTCTTTCATAAAATTTTCAAATAACTCGCTATCAAACATAGATAAAGGTGCTTCAGATTGTGATATGTATTTTGCTATTCCTTCTCTCATTTTATTATGTGAATACATAAAATTGCCACTGCCACTAGCATTTATGAGTGTTTGTGTAGGGTCTTTCACTTGCTTGTTAGCGTGACATTTTTCATAATGCCTACCAAGTGTGCTAGTAGAACTACCGGATACGTATGCATAATGTTTAATACAATATTTACATTGTGCTCTACTTTCTATTTTTCCACCAATTTTAATATCTTTTATTTCAAAATTATTCCATACCTCCGATGTTTTACTTCTTTTTTTTCTAGGTGACGATGTGGATGCATGTGCCGATGATTGATCAATTGCAATTGTGAGATTATCTTCCCTAATTTCTTCAATATCATCGTTAGTGTCATTAAAAGTGTCAATCAAAAAATCACGAGGATCCATAATTAAAAAAATTGACTACTACGAAACAATTAATAAATAAAATGATACCGCACACCAATTACGCAACAATAGTATGCAATTGTTGTGAATTGTGATCACCTCCTCCCCGAATACGAGTCCTACAAAAATTGCAAAAAAAAAAATTAGTTGTTTTGTAATACACATTAAATTAAAAAAATTAAAATTATAAAAATAAAATATACCTTTGAAATTGGGAGAATGATGGAGAGATTAAGCAATTGAGAAGGAGATATTGAGAGAAAAAGAGAAAAATTTGTGAAAAGATTGAGAGAATGTGAGAAAGTTGGGATGAAAAATTTGAGAGATAATGAGGAGTATATATAGAAAAAAATTTTCCAACCGTTGCCAACGGTCCGTTGGCATTTGGCAGTGACTCACTGCCAGTGAGGGAGCTCGCCACAGGGAGGGAGCTCACCTCCAGTGCGCTCCAGGCAACGGTCTAGAGACCGTTGCCATCGCCCCTCGCCTGCTCGCCAACGGTCTTCAGACCGTTGCAAGAAACAGTCTGAAGACCGTTGCTTCTCTGTGAGAAGTTCTCACAGAGAAGCGGCGAAGGCTTCTCTGCGTCGGGACAAAGTCGCGACGTCGGGACAGAGAAGCGGCGAAGGACAGAGTCGCGACGTCGCGAGTTCGCGACGTCGCGAGTTCGCGTAGGCTTCTCTGCGTCGGGAGTTCGCGTAGGCTTCTCTGCGTCGGGAGTTCGCGACGTCGGGAGTTCGCGACGTCGGGACAGAGTCGGCGAGCTTTGTCTTGCCAGCGATCGCCATTGACGCAGTCCTCGTCGTCCTCGTCGTCTCGACTCTGTCCTCGTCGTCGCGAGCCCGGTCCTTCACGCGAGCTCTGTCCCCGTCGTCGCGAGCTCCGTCCCCGTCGTCGCGACTCGTCAGCTCAGGCCAGAGGGATCCCGTCTCCCTGTCGTCGTGGGATCCCGTCTCCCCGAGTCGTGAGCTCGGGCTCACAGTGAACATCTGGCGGGCTGGCTCGCCTGCTGGCTAGCCGGGCCAGCCCGCCAGGCTCGCGAGCCAGCCCGCCAGGCAGGCTCGCAAGCCAGGCTCGCCGAGCTCGCGAGCCCGGGTGCTCGGGCTCGGCTCGGCCCGTCTACCGGGCCCAAGCTGAGCCCGCTCGGTACTGTAGCGATCCGAGCCGAGCTCGGATCGCTACAGTACCGAGCCGAGTGGGCGGGCTGGCATTAGACACCACTAAGTACGAGGGAATAAGTGGAATTTACTTTGCTACGACAGAAAGTGTCGGGTTCAGAGTTGAGTGCAAGTTTGAGGCATTATCACGGTCCGCCTCGAATCGAGTGAACAACAATGTGTATGGAGTGCGCCACTTTGTGAAAGAACTTAAGACAGAAATTCTCGAAGGAGTAGTGGTGTCGGGAACTTTGGACGTGGCTTACTCTGATGTGGTATCAAAAGCTTTTGACATTGAAGAAGTAAAGGATCGGAGTTCGAAACGAAGTGATTGTGTCGTGAGTTTTCAGCCACACACATGGGACGAAGCAGACACAGATACAGATACGAAAACGGGTACAGAAACGGAAATGGAGACAAAAATGGAAACTGATACGAATATGGATACAGACACGAATACAGATACAAAAATGGAAATGGATATAGATACAGATGTGGATACGGAGACAGAAACAAATACGGAGATGGAGACGGATATGGAAACAGAAATAGAGACAGAAACAGCTATGGAAATGAAAATAGAAACGGAGACAAATACGAATACGGATACAGATAAGGAAATGGAAACAGAAACGAATTTCTGGAAATGGATACGGATGGAGATACAAATACGGAAATGGAAACAGAAATAGAAACGGAAACAGACACAGATATGTGAACAGATACGGAAATGGAAACTGAAACGGATACAGATACAAATATGGAAACGGGGACAGATAGAGAAATGGAAACTGAAACAGAAACTGATATGGAAATGGATAAGGATACAGATACGGTAACAGATGCTGATACGAAAACAAATACGAATATGGACACAGAAACAGATACAGAAACAAAAACAGAGATAGAAATAGATATGGATACGAATACAGAAACAAAAATGAAAACAGAAACAGAAATAGAAGTGGGTACGAATACGAAAAGGGACACAAGATTGATTAATGATCGAATCTTAAAACAAAAAGGTTCTATTGAGAGATTTCAGCTACATGAATGGAATGAAATGAGCACATCTGGTAAAATTAAGAAGACGTTTGACGATAAAGATCAGGATGTGAAGGGAAAATATGCGCTGAGTCTACTTTGGTTAAGGTTCCTCATATTAGATTATGCGCTAATTATCAGAGAAAGCATTTTGGGGAGTATAAAGACGGTACCAGACAATGTTTTAAGTGCGGCGAGATTGGACATTTGGTCAAAAAACTATCCAATGTTGGGAAGAAAACCAACAAAAGTTGTAGCAAAGTGACTTTGACCCTTGAGTGTATGATGTGATGTGTAGTGTAACACCCCGATATCATTTTCCCGTATACACGATGTAAAAAATTTTGGGATGATTAAAATATTATGTTGCATATACGTGTATTTGTGGGAAAAATATTATGGGACGAAATTTAAGTAGGAAAACGTGAAGAAATGTTGGACAGGACGACTTTGGACGCATGCGGATGCCGGAAGGACGAGACATGGCATCCGCAAATGCTTAGTAGGCCGTCCCTGAACCTTGGGACTATATAGGACGACATTTCTTCGTCCTAAATTATCCCATGTCTCTAACTGGACAATTTCGGATGAATGCGGATGACTGAGGATGACTGAGGACGTTGCAATTTTGAATATGTCCAATTTCTGGATAGTTTCGAACACGTGCAGACATTGTATGTGGATGCCATCTTGCGTCCAAATGTCATATTCGGACGAGTATGGACGAATGGAGAGGCATGCAGACACAATATTTTTGAATCTGTCCAATTCTTGGATAGTTTCGGATGGGTGCAGATGTTGTTTGCAGACGCCATCTTGCGTCTGAATGTCACATTCGAACGAGTAGGGACGAAGATCAGTACGCCATCTTTCGTCCGTAAACAAGAATTTGCATGGGAACAGTGAAGTTCAGACGCACACGAATGAGGTCAAGATGCAAGACCTCATCCGAAACTTCCAAGATCTATGAATACTTAGAACTTTAATAGTTGAAGTCTTGTTGTTTAATCAATAAAATCGCACTCGCCCGACATGGAGAAAAGCCTCGAGACCTGGACCGTGTCGACGCAACGCTTTCCTCCACTTTGTCCTCTCTCCACGTATGGATTTTGATTTAAAGCCTTCTTTTTTGCATCTCCATTGCCATTTTCTCCTGTGAGCACGAGAGTTCCCAAAGAGAGAAATTCTCCCAGTTGAAGTGGTGTGTTTTGTGAGCTCGTGAGTGTGCGTAAGTCTGTGATTTCTCCTAAGTGTTACATTGAGTGAAGTGTGAAAAAAAGGTTCAGTAGCTGAGAAGTGAGCTAGGAATTGTTGTCCGTGTTTAATTTCTTCAACCAAAGTAAGGATTTGGGTGTAGTCTTGACCATTTGGATGTCCTGCCCACAAGTAATGTGTGTGCGTAATATTAATCTCCTTGTTGATTATCTTCTGTACTGCCTTGTGTTAATTGTTAGCTAAAGGAGTTGATAAGGATTACTGAATAAAGAATGCTTACCGTTAGTCAAGTTTGTTTCTAGGATAATGGTGTCTTACGTTAACTTTGTCCTTTCATAGAATGATGAACTGAAGTATGAATGAAGTAAGAACTAATGAATTATGACTTCCTTTACTTCTGAAAATTCTGTTATGGTGAATATGTTGTTGTTTCCTTACTTGCTCTCATTGTTCGGCTAATACGTTGTTTATTGCCTTACTTGCTGTCGCAATAAATTCATTGTCTTAATATTCAGATTTGTTTAATTCTATTCTGTAATAAGGAACATTGTGTAATTCACCAATCCACTTGCTTAGAATCAATCTATGCCATTAATGTTTAGTAATTTATTAAGTTCACTGAATTTTTACAGCCATGTATACAAGAGGTACATTTGATAATGAAAGCATGATTAGTGTTCTTGCATTTCGTCGTTTAAAGTATGCTAATTCGGTAATACGATCTCCTATATATTTCACTTGTAGAAGCATGATAGTTTAATATCAATCGTTTATAGTTGTATCCAAATAGCACGTATGTTTCCTTTAGTTATGTATCAAGCATGTTTTAATTTCTGATTGTTAAGCATGTATCCATGAATTATTTGTCAAGTACGTTTTCATGGGTTGTTTGCTAAGCATATTTTAGTTATTAACTCGCTTCAATTTATTAGCATGTTTCCAGTTGTATTCAATTATTAAGCATGTTTCTATGTTCTATTGACTAAGCATACTAAGTTTACGTCCAAGCATGCCTGTTTAAGTGGTCATTTACCAAGCATGTTTTCCGTTTCCGTTAATCGTTAATTCTCACGCCTAGTTAATATTGAAAGCATATCTAATGGATTTGAATAACTCGTTGTCATTTAATGTTAAATTTCAGTTTCTACTGTTCCTTTCATGGATGTGATTTATATATTCAAGCATGTCCTTTGTTGTTTTAATTGTTGCTATGATTGTCTTCTTTATGTGCTTTTAATTGCAGTTGTTTCTTTATATGCGTTGTATGTTATAGTTTTTTGTTTTAATTACTGTCATTTCATTATATGCACTGTTCAATTATCGTTGCTTTTCTATACTATATCATGTTTCATATATCATGTTAATAGAAATAAGTAGGGAGTGTCACCTCTGGGGTGATACTCACATACATTATGTGAGGAAAAACGATAAAGAAAGAATGAATGAAGAGGGGTTGGGGGGCAGATGGGTAGTTTGGATCTAGTCTAACAGCTAGGCTACACCCTTACCTTATCGGGAAAGGGACTAGCTGCACATAGGAGGCTAGAAGCCGATCAAACTATACCATCACACATGGGTTCCTCTAAACTCTCGCTTGATGTACGAGTAATGAATGAACGAACAAACGTAATGAAAAGATTGGTTTGGGATGGTACCCATTCCAAAAGAACTAAAGAGAGGCATAGCATATTGCATAACCCCAATTCCTTATTGAGCCTTTAGGCTCACGTATTATTTGTGGTGTAAGTAATGAGATGATAATACCTGGAGCAGAGGAGGACGCATTTCCCATTGAGCCTACGGTGTATCTAGATGAATCGTGACTCGAGTAGGTGAATGACTCAAGAAGAAAATAAATGAATTAACTATTTTGGAAAGATTTGGTAATGGGCATGTCTTGTAAAACCTTGTTTTGGATATTTATTACGTACGTTTCTGCTTTGAACCCTGAGCTTTATTGATGCATTTAAAAATAAAATGTTTCTGCTTTATTTTGATATATTTCTACTCTTAGCTTTTATGTTAAACTTGAGATAGTAGATACAAAGAAAAAGAAAAATTTTTACTCAAAAATTAAGAAAGTACGGGATGCGAGGTGTCACACGTAGTGTCTGTAATCTATGTTATTATATTGAATCTTGGAACAAGAATTGGTGTTTGGAACCATTAAGAATGTAATGCAAGAGTTATTTATGCAAAACATAAATGCAATTTGATTGTTGTGATAAGAAGAGCATTTACGTTGAGCAAATTTTGGGGACGAAATTTATATAAGGAGGGAAGAATGTAATACCCCGACTTTTTATATTGAGATTTAATAAGGATAATTGGAAAGTAATTAGGGGTATTTGTATTAATTGGATAAGTATCGGGGTATTACCAAGGAGTATTTATAAGATTTTAATTTAAAGAATTTAGAGGATGATAATTAGGATTAATTTTGAAGTGTATTCTGGACAACAGACATCCCTTGCAATGGACAGACGTCCTTTGTTGTTTATGGATCGGCAAACATCGTTATGGGAAGACGGACGCTAGAAGTGATGGACAACAGGCTTCCCTTGCCAGGGGACGGACGTCCATTGTTGGTCGTGGACGCCCCTTGGCTGGGTGGATGTCCCTCTGGTCACGGGTGTTAGTGTGTGAAGGGGGATGATGTCGTTCAGAAACAATGGACGTTTTTTCTAGAAGACGGACGTCCCTTGAGCTATTGGATGAGGAAAGCAACGCTGAACGATGGTGAAACGGCATCGTTGGATTACAATGGACGTCTGTCATTAAGGACTAGACGTCTGTCATGGCGCTGAAACTGACAGACGACTGCTTTGGCGATAGATGTCCCTCGTAGGCAAAGCGTCGTCGTTGAGCGTCGAGCGCTGGGCATTTGGGTGGAATGGACGTCCCTCGTTGGATGTTGGACATCTTGTAACATCCCGATAATTTAAAGATGAATAATTATCGAAATATTACCAAGGGCGTTGGAGTGTTAAGCTTTTGAGTAAATTGTGAAACGTTTGCCCCCGTATAATGGAATTGGTGAAGTTACGAAAATATGGCGACTCGTATCTAGAAGTGTTATGTGACGATGTATTTAAGGAAAATCAAGTTAAGTGTAAAAAAATGTGAAGAAAATGGACTTGAGGACGCCAGTTTGTGTCCTAAACTCACTGTTCTGTGATGTTGCGGACGCTGGATGCTGGGCGCGGTCGCTGCGGACGCTAGATTTGGAGTCCACATTAAATCTGTCCAATTTTGATTCACGCGGACGACACCATTCGGACGTTACGGACGACTAAATGGCGTCCGAAACCAGATTTCAGACGGTACGGACGTATGGTTAAGACGCCATTTGCTGTGTATTTTTGGACTTTCGGACGATGCGGACGACAGTACGGCGTCCGCAAGCGTCCGAATGACAGCGGAGTTGCGAAATAAAAGTCAGAAAATTAGACGAAATTTGGGTTGACTATGGAGTATTACCAACAACGTATTCATTAAATCATATATTATGAAAATTAACTTAATCAAAATAAAATAAATGTCAATTTACTAAAATTATGGGGAATTGAGTAATTAAATTAATTGTTAATATTATATATATATATAATGAATTAAGTAATTTAAAAAGAAGGAATGGCCAGTGGCCATTCGTTCGTGTCTGAGATCCGATGAGAGGGAGAGAGGGCGACGCGAGGGAGAGTCGGCGGGAGGCGACGACTCACGGGAGACGCCGTCCGGAGTGCGGCGTGCGGTGTGAGGCTGTCGGCGTCGCGAGTCGGGATTCATGGCGAGCTAGGGCTCGCGTTGGGGTGGCGACGTCCGGCGAACGGCGAGACGAATCGGAGCTCTCGCGGGCGTAGTTCCGGCGACGATTTGAGGTAATATTTAAGTGGGTTTTCCTCCCTTGCATTTTTATGGATTGATTGTTGTCTGGAGGGATGATTCGAAGGGCGAATCATCCATTCCCCACCTTGGTAGTGGCTCCCTCATGTTGGCCAGGGGACTTCGGCAGCTGTGAGGGGAGGGTGAACCATGAATGGGTTGCCTGGTTCGGTTGGGGAGTTTTGTCTGCTAAGGCAGACAACTCCAGCTGGGCATTGTACTCTCCATTATGGGGTGTAAATGCATGTGGAGAACACACTTAAATGTTGGAAGGATTTTATGGGATTAAGAAATGTTCTTATCTAGAATTAAGAAATGATATTCATCTACTAGTTCACATCTCATATTTAATGAAAACAAAGCATCTTAACTCCTTAAGCCTTTTTCATTCGTTTGTTTAGTTAACTAAACCTTTTCCTTCGTTTGTTTAGTTAACTAAACCTTTTTTCTTCATTACCATCCACATCGTCATAGTTCACATTTCATTCTTGCTCTCATATTAATTTAATCAACAGAAACTATCTACTAACATGATCTTTTAATGGACAATATTCAACACATAAACTATATCAGATTTGGATCAATTATCAAATCAAACTACACTTGTTTTTAACAATCGACTAATAGCGAATCTATGACTCCTAGCATGCTTCTAAAACAATTATCCTGCTATAGACAGTAAGTAAAACAACGATAACTAACATAAAACATGTTTCTATATGCTTCTTAATACCTTAATAGAAAACGGCAGTAAACTATAACTAACCAAGTTTGCATATACTTTTTCATAATTGACAAGAACGAAACTCTAAGTATACTTATGGCATGAAAGGGATAACATTTAGAAATCAGTAACTTTTTCGCCAATCTGTAAAGAAACATAGTCTTTTCTAATATCTTAGCTTCTTCTTTCTCTTTAATGCCACTAGAATTCTGTATAGGACCCGTTCTCATTTCTCATTCAGTTCAACTATCATTCCTTTGATTCATTCAAGCTTAACAAGCACTTTCAGCAACTAATGAAAAACGTGAGAGTTATATCATTCAGTAAAATCAAGGGTAACTATAAACATTACCGAAATCAAACCACAAAACAACACACACACACACTTTACTTGGGTGTAGGGCCTCCTCTGGCCAAGACAACCCAAATCCTTACCTCGAAGCTTTAACGTACATTAACGTTCAGCCGTTATTCTTCTTCTCTTCTTCTTTGTAACTTCACAATTTAATAACTTTTAATTACTAATCAAATCAATTAATCATTCGTCGTCTTTTTCTATATTTAATTCTTATATGTCGCTTACTAGAGTTTCTTAAACAAAACCATTTCGTTAATTATAACTGGCTTAATCAATCAAGAACATCTAGAAACTAAGTTTAACGAACAAGACTCTATGCATAAATTATTGGCCCGTAAACTAAAGCCCAATAACAATATCTAAATCGAGTCATAAACTATTTTACCCAATTCTCATGACATCTTTATTCCAATTAGTGAACCGAAACCAAAACCAACATGCATGAATTAATCCAACATTAATTTACACTTCCTATTTCTCCAATTAATTCCTGCTTTTACTAAATTAAACCATCATATTCTTCATTAACATGGTCAGGCTTTTGAAATACCAACAGAGCATTATCAAATAAACTGTAACATCCCCCGGTGCTCCCAATACAATATTGTCCGCTTTGGGCCGAAGCCCGCACGGGTTTGTTCTTGGAGTTAGCCCAAAACGCGTTGTACTAGGTAGGAAGGGGCTCCATGCTTATATACCATGCATTTTCTACTCTCCCAAGCAATGTGGGATTGTGCCCCCCTAATATGGGCCGGACCCACAACTGGGTCTTTCCTGGCCTTCACAGGGCGGGATGCCACAATCTCCCCCCCTTGGGGACCCGACGTCATCGTCGGCCACACTTCCAGTTGGGATTTCGCTCTGATACCATTTGTAACGTCCCCCGGTGCTCCCAATACAATATTGTCCGCTTTGGGCCGAAGCTCGCACGGGTTTGTTCTTGGGGTTAGCCCAAAACGCTTTGTACTAGGTAGGAAGGGGCTCCATGCTTATATACCATGCATTTTCTACTCTCCCAAGCGATGTGGGATTGTGCCCCCCTAATATGGTCCGGACCCACAACTGGGTCTTTCCTGGCCTTCACAGGGCGGGATGCCACATAAACTCTATATTAAACCACCATAACCAACATCCAAAAGATCTATACTCACAAAGAAATAGATCCAGACAATAACCAACAGCTTATCATATCTAATTAGATCATCCAACATGATAACCATAAGCATATTAGAGAACTACATTTACTCATCTTTCTTCCTTACTAACAGATTGTATCTTTTCCAATTAATACAAAATCTTTCACAAGTTCAAGAAGTAGCACAATAATAAGGGTTTTAAACACTTAGTTTAACCATTCTCAGCCCAGAATCACAGGCTTCACAAGGAAATTACGACAGTAGCTGAACAATTATCAATAGAGCAATTAACTTCCAAAATGAAGATCTAACATATTCATCCAACCATCAAAGAATATTGACCCAAATCTAACTGTTTAACGCTTTTATCAATCCAATTCATTAGTAAATAAATAAAATCCATATGTTTATCATCCAACAACACAGGTTATGTCCAGAACAAAAATCCCACGTCACAGACAACAACCAAAATAACAGGGTCTCACCATCCCTTCTCGGCCATCACCAGAAAACAGGGCATCCAGAGCAGCTCCAACCTTCCTCCTCAGCTCACCCGAGACTCCTCAACTCACCCGAGTGCTGAAAGCT
Source organism: Begonia loranthoides (assembly GCA_022433065.1). Taxonomy (NCBI): domain Eukaryota; kingdom Viridiplantae; phylum Streptophyta; class Magnoliopsida; order Cucurbitales; family Begoniaceae; genus Begonia; species Begonia loranthoides. The sequence continues at coordinate 6,131,638 of CM039486.1, forward strand.
CCCTGCCAATTTATTACATAGCCGAAGACAGTACCAAAGACAAAGCATTAAATCTCTAGCTGCCTTGGCGATAAGTCATGATGCGTGGAGTAATTGCCAGAAATCATTGGGGGGGCTGCATTTCTTGCTGGAGGCCGGACTCCGCAAATATGTGTGTTGGGCTGTCGACAGAATAATTGACTCGGTTCAATTCAGAATCAACAGGACCGAACCACACTGTTTCAGCCCCAAACACCGAAATCCCCTGTCCAGTTCACAACAAGAAATGCAGCCCCCAATGACAGAGAATCAACCATGACTAACCTCAACGAANACAACAAGAAATGCAGCCCCCAATGACAGAGAATCAACCATGACTAACCTCAACGAACGCACGGTTTTCGTTCGTGGTGGGCGAAACATCAATCCCGAGCCCTTCGCCGTCCTGCAACCCGACGATCCCAAGCGTCGCTGGACAACGGGCACGCCACGACGGAGCCCCTACCAAGGCCGAGCTCGCCGTCGCCATCCGACCCCAGCCAGTGCCGCACGTCGCCGTCTTTCTCGTCGTCGTGGGCGAACTCCCGATCGCCTCTCCTCTCGGGTCCCCTCTCCCTCTCCCTCTCTCTCTCGTCTCCTTCACTCTTCTCCCCCTAATTTAATTTCAACCCTCACTCTTCTCCCCCTAACTTAATTTCAACCCCATTCTTTCATTTACTTCCCCATTTTTCATTTTATTTTCTTTATTTCCAAATCATTCACTTAATTCTAATTAATTCCCAATTAATCACTCTTTAACATTTTAATCTCAACTATACCATATTCATTAAATCCTCTTCCAAATATTCCAAATTTCCTTTCCTCCATTTTAATCATCTTTAATCCAATTAAACTTTTCTTTAATAATTTAATTAAATCCTTCATTTAATTAAATTATTTCCAATTCAATTCCAAATCTTGATTTATTTCAAATATCACTTGATGATAATTGACGATTACGTCTTTGGTAATACCCCAATAATTTTCTAATTAATTTAAATATCTTTAATTACTTTTCGATTATTCATATTAAATTCCAATATAAAATTTGGGGTATTACAATATAGATGTGTTCGGATAATTGCATGATATTATGGAAAGTTCACTGTCATGATAAGATTCGAAAATATCGTTATTAAATGAGTTGAATATGGATTATGAGACACTATCAAATAATGAATGTTTCTAATTGTGAAGGTGTCGGAAAGAGGAAGAAGCATAACGACAGAACGCTTATGCGCATGAAAGCTGGAGGTAAGGATTGAGTTGTCTTGGCCTTGAGCCCTACACCCAAGTAAAGTGTGTGTGAGTTGTGTCTTGTGGATTAAATTAAGAAGAGAGCACAAATGAAATGTGAATTACGATGATGTGAATATGACGATAGAAGTGGTTAATGGAACAAACGAATGAAAAATGGTTTAGTTAACTAAACAAACAAAAGGAAAGGTTTAGTTAACTAAACAAGTGAATGAAAAAGTTACGCATGAATATTGTAAGTTGTTTCGGGTTTCCACTGCTTTCTTTAAATAAGGATTTCAAACTAGTTAATGAATAATAAACTTAAATGAATAATGAACTTAATTGTTAACTCTTATGTCTTGATTCGGATTAAGAATCTTCTTAGATTCCCTTAGCATGCTTATTCAATTATTGACTCTCAAGTCTGTTTGTTTAGACTAGCTTTCGATAAACATGTTTAATTAATGATATGTACCGCACGTTACTTTACTGTATTATTGTGTTCATGTCATTTCAATTATTGTAATTCTTTATATGCGCAAATTCAAGTATAGTATGTTTATTCAATATGTTTTTTTTTTTTTTTGAAGTATGCTATTCTCATATGTGATTTGTTTGCCAGGAAAAATATATCGAGTCCATGATAATAGAAACCAAGTAGGGGGTAACCTCCGGGGAGGTACCCACATGCATAAGTAAGGAAAACGAAAAGACTATGAAAAGAACGAACCCAAAAAGGCGGGTATATGCCGGAATAGAAAAGAACCCAAAAATGCGGGTATATGCTGGGATAGAAAAAAAACCCAAAAAGGCAGGTATATGTTGGAATAGAAAAGAACCCAAAAAGGCGGGTATATGCCGGGATAGAAAGAACAAACCCAAAAAGGCGGGTATATGTCGGAACTAGGGAGTTGGAGTAGATGTGTAGTCCGGATCTAGCCTAGCTACTAGGATACACCCCTACCAAGACGGGAAAGGGACTAGTAGCCCACAGGGGGTTAGTTTCCGTACAGCTATGCCATCTCAAAGGAAAACCTCCAATCTCCAAACTCGATGTACGAGTTTAAAGAACGAACAAAGAACAAGAATGTAATGAAAGAAGTTGGATTGGTGGCCCCATTCCAATAAGAACTAAAGAGAGAAATGCATAATTGCTTTTCCCCTCTCCTTACTGAGTGTAAGCTCACGTCCTTACTTGTGGTGTAGGTACAATGACGAACAGATAGTAAACGAATAAGAAAAAGATGAGAAATGCATAATGAGGCAGAGATGGATGATTTCGCACGCAATGGATTCGAGCTGGCAAGGCAAGGCAAAGACAAATGTAAGTTAACGGTTACGAAATAAATGAAAGAAAAAGATTTCTTACGTTTCTGCCATGATTTTCAAATGATTATTTTTAACGCTTTCCGCATAATTAATAAGTTGGTTTTCATGATGAGTTTTCATAAAGAGTAGTAGTGATTCGGATTTATGCACTCTGATTGTTTTAAAAAGAAAATTTTAAATTTTTACGCATTTTAATTGCTTTAAGAAAACCCGGGTCGTTACACATCTGTCATAGAAATGAAGTTGACAGATGTTGCATGTTAGTTATGTAAGTGGCGTGACATCGTTTGAGGCTTGGGTGGACGTCCCTTATAAGAAAACGGACATCCCTTAATGAAGGTGGACATTTTTATATGGGGTGCGATATCGTTTGATGGAAGGTGGATGTCCCTGATGGATGACTCCCTTTGTCCGAAATATCCTTGTTCTGTGAATAAAATAGGTACATCCTCGTCTATTAAGCGTTCAGCAGAGCCTTCCCTCAGCATTTTCCTTCGGTAAACGAGAGAGCTTCCCCAAAGAGAGAGAAAACCTCTTGGCGACATTGTGAGTGTTTTGTGAGTTTGTGAGTGGTGTGAAGTTCGGTAAGCTATGAAACGCAAGGTTGAGCTAGGTTGCTGCTGCTTCTCCGTGTAAGATTTCTTCAGTGATTAGCAACAAAGGTAAGGATTTGTGATAGAGTCTTGGCCAGTGGAAGCCCTACCCACAAGTAGTGTCTATTTGTTTCTCTGCTTTATATTTTGTGCTTTCTTTCACTGCAATCGATATTAAGCCAGATAGATAATGATACTGCTTGTGTTTATGGTTTCTGATTCTATGATGCAAACTGATGAACTGAACTGATAAACTGAGGACTTAATTACTATCATGTTACGTATGGATAAACTGTGAAATACTTAGTTAATAACAAATTTTGTTTTGGTTGGATGTGTTGTATATTATCTGCTTGTTAATATAGTAGACCCACATTATAATGCTTTTAACCTTGGTGCTAGTTAGGAAATGTCTTGTTAATTTTCTTAATATGTTCATGCGTAATCAACCTTTAATATAACTGCTTAAGTTGCTGTGATTATACATTAGATTGTTAACTTTAGCTGAAATTAACTCCATTGAACCACAATATACTATGTTTTTGGTTATGTTCAATTATTGCTGATATTGGTTAAGTTATGTTCAATTATTGGTTAAGTTACTGTTAATCTTTGATATTCGCTATTTAGTTGTCTTTATTTTTATACTACATCAACATGTATTATGATAATAGAAATATGTACGAAGTGCCACCTTTAGGGTGGCACTCACATGCATTGAGTGAGGAAATAAATAAATGAAACGAATAAAAAGAAACGAAATGAAATAGAGAGTTGGAGGACAGAAGGGTAGTTCAGATCTAATCTGGTAGCTAGACTTATGCCCCTCTTTCATCAGGAACGAGACTCGCTACATACAGGAGATTGGAAGGCGATCAAAACTATTCCCTCACACGTGGTGCTGTGAACTGGAATCATTCTATTATTGATCAAGCCTCAAAGAATATAATAAAGTTACTGAAGGTCAAGCATAGGTGGAAGTTCAAAAGCAAAGACCCAAATTCAAAAAGACCAAAGGAAGCTCATTTGCTTATTACAATGGAAAGAAGCCCATGAAGACATGCTTGAAAGACAAAAGTCAATCAAAAGCTTTCAAGCCGAAGATCAAGGAAACTTTTAAATTGACCGAAAATCGCAACCAAAAGATATTGAAGAAAGAGAAAGATATTATCTCTTAAGATAGTATTTAAAAAAAAATTCACTTATCTAGGAGATATAGATCCACTTATTTAGGAGATCTAAATCCACTTATTTAGGTTATTTTTTTATTTAGTTTTTTTGTTTAATTTATGTTTGTAAAAGGCTATATAAAGCACCTAATTTTATGTTTTAAATAGTTGTTGAATTTTGAGAAATAAAGCTTTTGCTTTTCGGGAATTGGAGAGATCCTTTTTCTTCCTTTGGTGAGTGATATCCAAAGAACCCTTTGGTGAGTTATATCCAAAGTCTCTTTCGTGTGAGTTATATCACGAAAGAAACTTGCAGCCGCATCCTTATCCAAGGAGGTGAGAAGCGTTGCGTTCATCCATCACGTGAGTCAGCATTCTGTGCACGCATCATCTGGTATCAGAGCTAAAACGTCCTAACCAAAAAAAATTCATCTTTTTACACATGATGACTTGAGGAGCATCCGAAGTGGTACAAAATCCACAATGGCTGAATCTTCAACATCTCACTCCAACGAAGACTTGTGGGAAATCGTTATCTCACTACAACGAGAAGTTGCTCAACTAAAGAGGGACCAAAACCAACAACAAGCAAAAGATGGCGATGAGGAATTAAAGATTCTGTTGAGCAAATAGAGAAAAAATGTAAAGAAGAGCAAGCATTTGAATCTATAGAAAGCCAAGATAAGTCATTGACAATATCAACACAAAAGGAGCAATCTTTTCATGTTTCATGCCCCAACACAAGCGAGGTTTGCTCTTTAGATGCTAAAGATAAAATTTATGCTAACATGGTTCATTTGATCATATTTAAAGAAAATAGCTTGGGAATATTAAAGCAAGGCATCCCGTGCAAATATGGTAACACAAGATGTGATTCGAGGTCGAATACTATTCAACCCTGGGAGGATGATGTGAACTGGAATCATTCTATTATTGATCAAGCCTCAAATAATATAATAAAGTTACTCAAGGTCAAGCATAGGTGGAAGTTCAAGAGCAAATACCCAAATTCAAAAAGATCAAAGGAAGCCCATTTGCTTATTACAATGGAAAGAAGCCCATGAAGACATGCTTGAAAGACAAAAGTCAATCAAAAGCTATCAAGACGAAGATCAAAGAAACTTTTTAAATCGATCGAACGTCGCAACCAAAAGAAATTGAAGAAAGAGAAAGATATTATCTCTTAAGATAGTATTTAAAAAAAATTCACTTATCTAGGAGATCTAAATCCACTTATTTAGGAGATCTAGATCCACTTATTTAGGTTATTTTTTTTATTTAGTTTTTTTGTTTAATTTATGTTTGTAAAAGGCTATATAAAGCTACCTAATTTTATGTTTTAAACAGTTGTTGAATTTTGATAAAAGAAAGCTTTTGCTTTTCGGGAATTGGAGAGATCCTTTTTCTTCCTTTGGTGAGTGATATCCAAAGAATCCTTTGGTGAGTTATATCCAAAGTCCCTTTCGTGTGAGTTATATTACGAAAGAAACTTACAGCCGCGTCCTTATCCAAGGATGTGAGAAGCGTAGCGTTTATCCATCACGTGAGTCAGCATTCCGTGCACGCATCACGTGGGTTCCCCTATGCCTTATTGGGCCTTTAGGCTCACTGTTTACTTATGGTGTAAGTACACGTACGAGTAAAGGAACAGTTGATAAAGGATTTGCACAAACGGAACTTGTGACTAGATAGGCCAAGGAAAGTAAAAAAGGAAAATGTTTTGTAACTAACACTAACGACTTAATTAGTATTCCTTAATTGAATTGCATACGCTTTCGCTATGTTTTGATAAATGATTTTATAACTATAGTTTTCTACCGCTTATAACGATTTTCATAACGAGTCTAAAGAAATGATTTTTAACGGTCTGATTTTTTTAGAAAGAACTCTTATTATAATTTTAAAACGTTTTCCGTTGTTTACAAAAGAAAAGAAAAATTTTAAATTTCCTGTATTTTTTAAAATGTTATAAAAATTGGGTCATTACAAGTTGCCATCAATTTGGGTAATGTCGTCAATTTTTTAATAAATCCAGCATGTATGTAAGAATGTATTTCTTATTTCTTTGGTGAATACAAATATTGTCAAGAGATGGCAGAGGAGTTGGAAAGTGTTTTAAAATAGCTTATTCAATAAAAAAATATGATATATACATACTAGATTTAATAGATAAATTGACGATAATATTCAAAATGGTAACCATAGTTGAAAAATGAAGCTCACGTCGTAAAAGAAAAACAGTGTATACTCTAAATAGTATTTTACCCAGTAAATGAAGGCGTTAGTGGAAGGGTTGAGGTAAGAAATTTCATCTTTTTAACCAATACAACTGGTTTTTTGTTCTGATGCAACCGTGGATAGCTTGGACGCAATATGCTATCTCCCGTATTGATTGCCTCCATTTGAGGATACTATTTCAGCAAATGCCGGAACGTGACCTAGGGGAAAGCCACAAAAATGAGTTAAGAGACCAAAGGATAACATTGTTTAATTTGAACATTACTGACGGAAGTCAAAATGCATTTATAACCCAACAATCTTTCCTTGATTTCATCAAACACGTCAGTTGGAAAAGTGCGTATGATTATTCAAATGATTGAATGAACCCCTGTAAAATTCTAAAATTTTAAAAATTTTACGCATAAATTTTTTACGAAATTTTAATTAATCGATGAAATATTGACTCATTTTATCGTGTAACTATTATGTATAATTTTTTGATCAAATGGTCAAAGACAGTCAAATTAAATTTTATCGAGTAATAATTAAATTTCAAAAAAAAAAATAATTTTAATAAATTATTTTAGGGAAAATGACAAATCAACCATCGTCGTTTGCGATCAATGACAAGTCAACCACTGTGGTATGTTTTCTAACAAGTTAACCACCAACATATGTGAAAATGACAAATGCACCATCGCTGTCCGTAAAAAAAAGCTGATGGCCCCACCATGTATGCCTGGACGCCGCGGCGTGCAGGCAATTTTGGCCTGGACGTCGCGGCGGCGTCCAGGCAATTTTAGCCTGCACGCCGCGGCGTCCAGGCAATTTGCCTTCAGGCCATTTGCGTCCCTCTGTTAAGTCAGGTGAATTAATTCAGCAGAATACATAATCCGAGTGGTCTGCGATATTCGCATGTATTCTATCGTTTTCCCTTATTAGCTAACCCTAGAGAAGTCTGAGCTGCGCTGAAGCGAGTAGAGAAAGGGATTTTGGAAAAGTTGAAGAATTTGTTGGAAAAAATGGCATCTTGGAGTGTTACAGAATGTGGTATTAACCATGAAGCTGAAGTGGGCCCTTCAGAGACATTATTGGCCAATGAGGAGGTACGTGGCTTTGGATACGAAGTTGCTATTATTTTGCATTCTGTCTCAGCAAATTTAAACGAAGAGCACGATGAGAAACTCCGATCAGCATGCCAATCCACTAGTGATGAAGAGATGGACATGGCAGAGAGTAGATTGAGACGCCAACCAGAAGCAGAGTGCACATTTGTTGGTATGGGGCTAGGCAAAAAATATAGTTCCTTGAATAAAATTAGAGAAGAAATTGTTGATTATGCAATGGATAATGGGTACGGGATAAAATTCACCCACAGTGATGCGCATCGATTGAGAGCTGCTTGTCAAGAAGGGTGCATGTGGCGGCTGCACGCCTCACAAATAAAAAATGAAATGACGTTTCAAATAAAGATGTACAACGACGTTCACACATGCTCCAGACAAATGGAAAGCCGCCATGCCACAGCCAAATGGGTGGCAACGCATTACTTGGACAGATTTAAAAGTCAGGCCGACTGGGCCATATCTTCCATAATTGAGACTGTCAGGAAGGACTTCAACGTCAACATTACTTCGAGCCTTGCTAGAAGGGCAAGAAATGCGGCTAAGAAAATTAACGAAGGGGATGCCAATGAGCAATACAAGCTCATATGGTCTTAAGCTGAGGAGATTCGGAGGTCGAATCCCGGAAGTTCACTGCGTGTTGACCTCGATATGAGTGTATTTAAAAGGATGTACATGTGCTTGGATGCATGCAAAAGGGCAGTGCTGAATGATGGTAGACCTGTTATTTGTTTAGATGGCTGCCACTTGAAGGGAGCGACTCCGGGGCAACTGCTTACTGCTGTCACCATCGACGGGAACGATGGTATGTACCCGATTGCTGTAGCAGTCGTTGAAGCAGAAAATAGGGCTTCATGGAGGTGGTTTCTAGAATTGTTGCTGGACGATCTAAACACCCCTTCTGGCAATGGGTGGACGATTATTTCTGATCGACAAAAGGTAAGGTGTTAGGCACTGCTTTTGCATTATGTGTTTATGTTTGTCATATATTACCAATGTCTGTCTCATATTATGCATCTTTGCAGGGACTAGTGCCAGCTGTGAGAGATGTGGCATGGCAAGCAGACCAGCGGTTTTGCATCCGACACCTGTATGCCAATTTTCAAAAACAATTTAAAGGCAAGTTGTTGAAAGATGCAATGTGGGCTGCATCAAGAGCCACAACAGTGAGGCAATTTGAGAAAGAGATGGCCAAGTTACGTGTCCTTGACCTGGCGGCCCATGACTATTTACGTGGAATAGAGGCGACATGCTGGGCCAAACATGCCTTCTCTTCGATCCCAAAGTGCGACATAAGCCTCAACAACCTCAGCGAGTCCTTCAATGCCTGCATCCTACCCGCCCGGGACAAACCTATTCTAAGTATGTTCGAGATCATTCGAAAGGGCATCATGGGTAGGATCGTAAAAAAATATGAAAAGATGGCTCAGTCGACCGAACGGTTGTGTCCAATGATCAGCAACCGCCTCGCCAAAGTACAACATGCCAGTAGAAATTGGAGCCCTCAGTTTGCAGGAGCTGCCTAGTTTGAGGTCAGCAACGGTACCGACATGTACGCTGTTGATTTGGAAAGGTGTACCTGTATATGTTACCGGTGGGAGTTGACCAGCATCCCGTGTGTGCATGCAATCCCGTGCATTCACTTCATGAGGAGATCTCCTGAGGATTTTGTGCATTGGTGCTATCACCGGGAAACATACATGGTGATGTACTCCCACTTTCTCCGCCCCCTTAATGGACCAATCGAGTGGCTTCCTGTGACGAATCTTGATCCAATTATCCCACCGCCTTTTAAAAGGCTTCCAGGAAGGCCGCGCGTCCGTCGAATACGGGATGTGGACGAGGACCCCAGCCGGACAGTGCTAAGCAGAAGACATTTGAGCGTCACGTGTGGGCGGTGTGGTAGTGTGGGGCACAATGCCCGCACGTGCGAAGGGGGAGGCCAATCCAGTGCAGGGGCTGACAGTGGCAACACAGGGAGAGGCAGAGGCGGCAGAGGAAGGTCGGAGGACACCTTTATGGGGTTCAGAGTTCCTGATAGAGTTCATGAGACGCAGGTCCGTGCATTATCACGTTATGCTTTCAATTGTTATTTGAAATATGCTCATTTCCTTTTCAATGTGATCTGCAGGAGTCTGATACGGAAGGTCCTCCCACATAAACGTACACAAATGTGGACCTTAACCTGCCGTGATACAATTGTTTTTTCTTTCGACAAATGTAGATGACAGTGAAATGGCACTGATGTAAAGTTGTGTTTTTCTGATATAAAAAGAAGTTTTGCAAATTCAAAGTTTTGTGTTACTAAGTTAATGTTTTTTTTTTCAATTCCAGGGGCGTTACAACTAATCAATTGACCTGACTTCATAATTTTTTAAAAATTTTGACATAATATGCCTTGTTTCTTTACTCCCCCAAAGCTACTCTCGTACATCCTGCACAAAAAATAATCCCAAACAGTTCCAGTATCATCCAAATCATCCACTAAATGTAAATTATACATAACATCTTTTGAACAACATATCATTGACCTACACTACGCCTTCTTCTTCCTGGTCGGTTTCGGGCGCAAATCCGTGATCAGAAATGACAAGTGCGGGTCAAGAAATACTCTATCTGCTCCGGCGAACAACGGCCCCTCATACTCAAAGGTTGGAGGTTCGTGCAGGTGGAATTGTTCCTTAATTTTGCATTTTCCTATCACCTCCATCCCCGCAGGGGTACACCGGAAGACGCCGAACCGCCTGTAATGCAAAGGGAACAATTACGTGGAAAGCAATATTAAGAATGTACACAAGGGAAACTTCTTACAGCTGTTTGTCGGTGGGAGCTACGATAATGGATATTGATTCCGGCAGTAATTTCTGGTACGCGTATTGCTGGTGCAGGTCAACGGAAGACATAAAACAATCATGTCTCGGGTGTGTCTGCAATGTAAACAACGCATTATATGATATCAATGTAAACTAGAGACGCGAGCTGAATACTTACGTGAATCCACCCTACGGTGAGTAGACCGTGTTCATGTTGATGTCTGAACACATGTTCGTCTGCGCCGTCGACCGCATAGCACTGCATATAAGTTTGGATGAGTACTTAGATAAAAGCTTATAAACTATCACACAACGAAGGCCTCTCACAGTATCTGCCGTGCCCTTCTGCTCCGGGAAGATGATCTCGCTGACGACGTACTCATTGTCGGTCAGCTTTCCCCCAAGAACTGCGCATGTCTCAATGTTCCTTCGAAGATTACCCTGACAATAATCCTTGAACTTACTCATCAAATCATGAGCCTGCAACCAAAATGTCAAAAAAGGGTGAGCGTAAACATTAATGAACACACATATATACCGAAATGAAAGACATACCACGCCGTACCAAAATGTCGTATCAGGTGCGTCTGAGGAGGATGACGCGGATGCAAAATGGGGTGATCGCCTATCACCTGGGTTCAGGGCTGCCACCATGTCACGATGCCACTCGGCAGATTGCATATGCCATTGTTGTGCTATGGCCCACCTATCTTCTGCGAGCTTGGCCGCTTCTTGTATTTGGACCTGTTGCATTTGCAGCTGCTCTTGCATTTTTTGCATGTGGGTCATGGACATATGGTGGAGCTCCTCCATCCTGCTCATCCAAGCGAACGTCTCATCAGGCATCGAACTAAAATGAGATGCCTGAGGAGGAGGAGGTTGTTCAGGAAACGGGACTGAATGCCTTGGCTCTGACCGGGGTGGATGTCTTGCTTCCTTCTTTGACTTGCGCATCCATTCCCCTCCAGTTTGGGTGATCCCCATTCGGTCCACTAATGAATTGTTGTAAATGTCATTGACGGACTCTTCAATTCTAGGTTCCGTCTCCGGGATGGGGACCCCTAACTGCTCAACGATACTCTGGATGAGCCAGTTGTACGGCAGTGACTTCGCCGAGTTGTTGAGCACCTCTTGCATGTGGCTCAGGATGATATATCCGATGTCCACCTTTTGTCCCGTGAACACCTTCTCTAGCATGTAGAGATCCATGCTGGTAACAAGGTCTCGATGCCTATTCCGAGGCAAAATTGTGTACGTCATTATCAGATGGATCAATCGGGCTAAGGCATTCAACTCCTTGCCCTTTGGCTTGCTGTACTCGGCAACCTCGGGATCCTGATGCAACAATCTAATCACCTCTAACCCACGTCCTTGTTTGACGAATGGTGGCGCCCGAGACATCTGATAATATTCATCGCTTGGCTCCTCCAACACACATCCAAGCATAATGTTCACATCATTAGCCGTGAACCTGACCTCATGTCCAAAAATATATGTGTGCACCTCTAAGGGTTGGGTGGAGATGCTCAGATTTGCAAAGAACAATCGTATAACTCGCTCGCAATAACTGCCCCTCATCCGGCACAACCCGGCTAACCCAGCAGCCTCAAGCATACGATCAATTCTCATCCCTGCGAATGAGTCCAAATCTACTATCTTGGACACAATAATGGTACGGCGTTGGATATCTTCTACGAACCGTGCTTTGCAATTCCGGTTCCAATATAGTTTCGACCTTGAACCCACTTGAACGGGTTGGATCGGGTCGCTGGAGCAGCCGGCTTCTCCTTCTTCAGGCTCAGCGGTTTCTTCCACCGCCGCCACTACATCGGCTTCGAACGCCGCAGTTTGAACGGGTTCAACTGCCTCCATCGTTGCCTTCCCACGCTTGGAGGTCAATTTCTTAATCCGGGATTGCATTCTGATAGTTGAGAGTAATTCACCAACCTGCAATATAATAACCCACACAACATGTCTCAGTTACTTTTCCATTTTTTTTTTTTTTGGCGTCCAGGCCAAAAATTGCCTGCACGCCGCGGAAATGTGACCGGCGCCGAAGACCCTCATAGAGACTTCGAAGAAACGCAGCAAATCTACCTCAAATCAACATATACACACAAATCTACCTCAAATCATCAACATATACACACAAATCTACCTCAAATCGTTGTCGGACGTAGCTCCTCTCCTCTCTTCGTCGCACGCAGATCCTCTCCTAGTCGCACGCAGCTCCTCTCCTCGTCGCACTCCTCGTCGCAAGTCTGTCGAGAGTTGCAGATTAGGGCTTGAAATTTGGGCGAAATTGGTTTAAGTATAATTTTTTTTTTTTTTTTATTCCAAAATCATTTTGGCCTGGACGCCGCGGCGTGCAGGCCAAAATTGCCTGGACGCCACGGCGTGCAGGCCAAAATTGCCTGCACGCCGCGGCGTCCAGGCATACATGGTGGGGCCATCAGCTTTTTTTTACGGACAGCGATGGTGCATTTGTCATTTTCACATACGTTGGTGGTTAACTTGTTAGAAAACATACCACAGTGGTCGACTTGTCATTGATCGCAAACCACGATGGTTGATTTGTCATTTTCCCATTATTTTAAGTAAAGAATTATTATTATTATTATTTTTTTTAAATTTTTTTTTAATGTTTTCTCCTCTAAGCATTTTTAATTATATAATATATATTATATTATTTTACTATTTTATTATTTTATTAAATAAAAGAAGAAGTAAAGTTTTTTTTTCATTAAAAGATATGCTTCTTCCCTTCTTCACGGGATGAGCACAGGACGGACTGAGAGTGAGAGAAAGAGAGTTGACATCGGCAGTTTGAAATTTTGAATGCAGATCTGTGTTCCTGTTATCAATACAAGTAACCTTTGTGAAGGTAGATTTCAAAGTTTTAAGTTTTCCCCTTCTGATTTTAGGTTTAAAATTTTGGAAAAACTTTGGCTTCGGATTTGAGTCTAAAAACTCGAATTCGAAGGACAATTCTAGTTTATATTGATAGAATAGATGTTTATGTAAGATTATATGTGGTTAGAAATCGAAATCGAATGAAAATAGAGTGTTTATATAGTCGGCCAACAATGTCACTGTTCACTGTCGATGATGTCACTGTTCACCGCCAACGATGTCACTGTTCATGCCGGCGGCGGCATATTTCGTCGACGGTATTGTTCACGCCGGTTGGAGAATATTCTAGCGGCATATTCCGAAGACACTATTCATGCCGAAATTTACTGTTTTTGTCAGAATCACTATTCACGCTGGAATTCATTATTTACCTATTACTATTTATGTCGGCTAGAAAATGGGGAAATTGTCCCGATTGTGTCTTGGGTTGTCTTAGTCAATTATTAGGCGATTGTTGAGCCTTAAATAGTTGTGAGCATGTTGTTTTGACCATTATAAATTCTTGGTTGACCGTCGAAATTAAATGATCTCAATTGATTGTTGTTGAATCTGATCAAGAATGCAAGGTCCCAGTTGACCTTCGTTTTATCTCGATGGCATTTGAGATTGGTTTTCGGATTAGGATAATTGTTGTATACCTGGTTTAGTTTTCGTTTTGGACTAGGGAGTATCATTAGCAACCGTTTAGGATTATAGTCTTGTTTAAGACTGGTTTGTTATCCCTTGGTTGATTGTTGGAATTTTGTTTTCGACCTTGTTATAAGTTTTGGAGATGTTATGATACGACATTAACTTTCGATAATGCATGTTGCTGGCTAGTCAGTAAGAGTATCGTGGTCGCCTATGAGATAGAGATTTTTATACTTGATGCACTGCATTTCATCATGGTTTTTCAAACTATTATTTTTGTGGGTTGCCACATATGAAAATATGACGGAGACTGTTCGACAGCACGTCTGTTTTTACATATATGTACGTACGTTTTCTCACGTTTAATTTATCATACATGGTATTCTGATGTTTTAGTTCTCTATATATTTTATGGGTCAATCCTCTGGATGTTAAAACTTCTGCTGCGTGAAGATAAATCACTTGCACGTTTTAATTGGGTAATAGGAGATTTTTTTAAAAATGTCATTGGGTTCGAATTCCTAAAGTGCAAATAGGTAATAGGATAGTTGTATGTGTCGTGTCATTGGGTTGCGAATCCCTAAACCTGATCAGGGTATTTTTGGCTTTTGCGATCGCCTGAGTATCGCATTTATTTAAGTTTGTTATTTAAATTAATGCTCGTCAACAGCTTTTTTATCTGTTAGTCTTTTCTCTTCATACTCATGAGGTGTTGCTTTTGCTGCTTTTCTGTGGTATGTATCGGATGGGTCATTGAGTGACCATTTTTTTTTCATTTATGACATTTTCGTACGGAAAACAATGTTGGCATATTTTACGATATAGCTGTTTATATATATAGCAGATTTTGACATAGCCACATCGAGGGCTATGAGCCAATTTTAATAAACTGATGAAAAGTTTTCAGTTAAAAATTCATTTACGTTAAAATGAGAAATATAATATGGTTTTTCAAAAGATACTAGAAAAACATTTTTTATGTATTGCATTTAGTATCAATTTTTCTACTGAGCTTGTTACTCACCCCTTCAACTATATTTTTCCCCAGGTTAGGATGTAGGTTTGGTGTACTGGATTTGCAAAGGTTGTTGTGGGACGATTCTAGTGTTCCTGATGGATGCTCATTGATATCCCTTGTTATTGGTACATTTGGAATTTATAGTGGTTGTTTGTTTTAAACTCCTGCACAGTATCTTTCTTGTATTTTGTTTATATACTATCAACTCATGCTGACCACTTTGTGGACCCAACCCATGTTATTTGGGTTTGGGCTTATATCTTCCTTAAGTTTTCTGCATTATTCTTATTTAGTCTTCCGCTTTTCTTTTACGCCTTAGGCTGGATAACCAAGTTCTTTATGAGAATCGGGTCGTCTGACCCAGCGATTCTGTTAAGCCCTCATTTAGGTCGTGACAACTTCAATCCGTTGTCAGAAGTTAGATGCGTTATTCTTAGATTCTACCTACCAAAGAAATGGCAATTTTCAGCAAGGTTTTAGCGCAAATCATAATGTGGAAGGAAGTTCTTGTGATAATTGTGTCTCTTGTTTGATGTGCCAAATCAAAAAAGTCATATACTCTAGAACAAGATAGTGAAACTAGGGTGAAAGTGAGAACAAAGATCATTGTGGCTTAATTGAATTCAGATTTCATATATGGAATAAATCAATATTATCTTTGGATTAATTACAGTTCAAAAGTTGAATCTTCTATAATATTAAATAGAAACTTAATGTTGTTTGAATCACCGTTGGCTTAACAAAAATATTTCTAAATTTATCACTTAAGTTCATTGTTTTAAAATATAGATTTAAATTATCTAAAATAATTAATTTTACAAAGATGGCAAAAACATCGTTAATTCTGCTTAAGTTGGATTAATAGGACAATTAGTAGAATTAACTAGAAATAATATACATTAGATAATTTTGCATGGGCGATGGTCATTTTGCTCCTAGTAAAAAGTTAGATTTAATTTGTTAAGAAAATAATTTGAGGTGACAATTGCAAGTGAAGGTGTAAACTGCAAAAATTAGGGTTGAAATTGCACTCCAGCTAAATTTATAATTTATAGTAGGACATAACTAAGTAAACAACAACTAAAATTTATATAGCAAAGAAAATAAAAAAAGCACATTATCTTGATCAATTCAATTGACTCATGCTCAAATCCTATGATATTATTAAATACATTGTAACACCGGATTCCATATTATTAAAAATACAATAAATGGCAAAAAAAATGAGAAATAATCACTCTTATTATTGGGACATATTTGATCCTTACATTTCTTAAATTGCAATCACCTGTTATGCATTTATACATTACAACCTTTTAATGTCAATCATATTTTTGAATTCAGGAGGATCCATTCCAACGCATCTACCTAAAACATTTGTGAAAATGGTCCGTCCAAGTGGTGGGGAATGCCGCGTACCAATTGCACCTTGAAAATTAAGTTTATCTAAATAATGTATTTTAAGAAAAAAAAAATATGCATTTAGAACAAATTGTTTGTGCAAAAGAGCGTGACACATAACCTGTATCTCTCCACACTAGAAATTTTACTTCTATTTCTATGACATTGTCCTTGTGTAATATCCTGATTTCCATAATGAGATTAAATAAAGATAATTGAAAATTAATTGGGTATATTTGGATTATTGAGAATTATTTTGGGAAACAAAAACTGAATGGACGAAAATGAATTGGACGGATAATAATCATCGAACAATTTTAGACTAAATCAAAGATTTGAAACGAGTCAAAAATAATTTAAGAATTTAATTAAATAAAATTAAAGGTGGAAATAATTAAATTAGGGAAAGAATTTGATTAAATTAATAATAATAATAATAATAATAGTAGGTATATATATATATACATAATAAATAAAAGAAAAATTAAAAATGAAAAAAAAAAAACAAAAGGAATGGCCAGAAGGCCATTCTTTCGCGTTGAAGCAGGGAGAAAGGGAGAGGGGGATCGGAGGGGAAGCCAGCGACGGCGAGAGACGAGAGGAGGATGGGCAAACGACGCGGGCTGGAGTTGGACGGCGACAGTGAGCTCAGCCTTGGCCGGAGCTCCCTCGCGGCGTGCGCGTCGTCCGGTGACGCTTGGGATCGTCGGGTCGCGGGACGGCGAAGGGCACGGGATCGGCGATCTCCCGCGGCGTGGTTTTTCCGACGACAGTTGCGGTAAGCTTGGTCGATTTCCCTTCCCCTTTACGTGTTATTGATCGGAAGTGGACAGGATGTGTTGGCAAGGAGCGATTACAGGATGCGATTTCAGGCTGTGTTGGCGTCGGCCAGGAGCGAATTCGCGACGGGCTGGGGGGTGGATTTCGGACAGGTGCTCCGACCCATGTGCATCGAATTGGATTTAACCTGATTTGGGTTGAACTGTCCATTTGCAGGAACGAGTCTTCCACGTTGGCCCCCTTCCAGCTGGATTGTGTACTGCCGACAATGAGGGAATTTATGAGGTTGTCGAAGCTTTGAAGAAGTTGTCGGGTGAATGGCTGTCGGTGGCTGGCTGCAGGTGAGGAGTTATGGAATTGTCGGCAAGAAGAGGATAAATGAGCTTGTCTGGTGAGTTGAATGAAAGAAGAGGAGTTGGTCTGGAGTCCTTCCTGGAAGCCGAGAGGGAGAGCTAGAAGGAGATTGTGTGAGGAAGCTGCTGGCGATTCCTCTGTGAACTGAGGTATGAATGAACGACAGTGAAGGATTTTTCGGATGTTCTCGGGCAACAGTGGGTGGTAAGCCTTCTAGATTGAATTCTCGGCCTCCAATGCCAATTATTGTTGAGTTATTGGTTATGTTTTTCTTTATGTTGGATCCAGCCTTGGGTTTTGATCTGAAAATTTGTACGATGGATTATTTGTTGGTCTGAAAATCTGCCAGCGAGGAATAGGGTGAGTTTATTTAGTTAATTGGATCCTGTGTTGATCATTCAGTTCCTGTTTCAAGACTATGTATGGAATAAACACTTGTATCTGGTTAGATGGAATGATATGGTGTGTTATTGTGGACTTTAAACTATTAGTTTATGGATTTATGAATTTTAGTAGAAAGAATGTAAAGGATAAAAGATCTTTGGAGGATATTGCCTTGTTGGAAACTAGTTTTGCCCGTGTATCATTCTTGGGACTTATTGTTCTGTTGATGTGGAATGGATACACCCTTTTGGTAATTGGATTTAACTCTCTATTAACTATAGACTTTTGGATGTGATATAAAATATATGTGCTATACACTTGAATTTTTAGGATACTGTGTCACCATCCTATGAAAAAGGTTGTTTGGTTAATTTGGTTGGGTGTGATATGATAAGTTGCTAGATAACATCTCTGTCAATTGCTAAGAGCAATATTAATCTGTTAGTACTTGGTTGTGGGGTTGTGAAACATATGCTCTGGACTATTGATTAAGTTATTGCTTGGTGCTAGTTGTTGAATAAAGGTTATTAATGTGTTTAAGTAGTGAGATGACCTTTGTTGTTCTATTATGGATTAAAAATGTTTCTGCTTCTGCTAATTGTTGTGCTCCATTGGTATTTTGAAAGCATGAATAGGTTAATGAAATGAAAGCATGAACAGGTTAATGAAGAATATGGTAATGAAGAATATGTTGGTTTAAATCAGAATTAAGTAAAAACATGAATGAATTGTGGAAATATGAAGTGTTAAATTAATGTTGGATTAATTCATACATGTTGGTTTTGGTTTCGGTTCACTAATTGGAATAAAGATATCATGGGAATTGGGTAAAATAGTTTATAACTTGATTCAGATATTGTTATTAGGTTTTAATTTACGGGCCAATAATTTATGGATGAAATCTTGTTGGTTTTCGCAATATGTTAAGCTTAGTTTTCAGACGTTATCGATTGATATTAATTAATTAAGCCAAGTTATAATTAACGAAACAGTTTTGTTTAGGAAACTCTAGTAAGTGACGTATAAGGGTTTAAGATAGAAAAAGACGACGATATTAATAAATTAATTAATTGATTTGATTAACAATTAAATGTTATTATATTTTGAAGGTACTAAAAGAGAAGAAAGAAAACGATTAAGCGATGATCACATTAAAGCTTCAAGGTAAGGATTTGGGTTGTCTTGGCCAGAGGAGGCCCTACACCCAAGTAAAGTGTGTGTGTGTTGTTTTGTGGTTTGATTTCTGTAATGTTTATAGTTACCCTTGATTTTACTGAATGATATAACTCTCACGTTTTCCATTAGTTGCTGAAAGTACTTGTTAAGCTTGAATGAATCAAAGGAATGATAGTTGAACTGAATGAGAAATGAGAACGGGTCCTAGACGGAATTCTAGTGGCATTAAAGAGAAAGAAGAAGTTAAGATATTAGAAAAGACTATGTTTCTTTACAGATTGGCGAAAAAGTTACTGATTTCTAAATGTTATCCCTTTTCATGCCGTAAGTACACTTAGAGTTTCATTCTTTTCAATTATGAAAAAGTATATGCAAACTTGATTAGTTATAGTTTATTGCCGTTTTCTATTAAGGTATTAAGAAGCATATAGAAACATGTTTTATGTTAGTTATCGTTGTTTTACTTACTGTCTATAGCAGGATAATTGTTTTAGAAACATGCTAGGGGTCATAGATTCACTGTTAGTCGATTGTTAAAAAGCAAGTATAGTTTAATTTGATAATTGGTCCTAATCTGATATAGTTTATGTGTTGAATATTGTCCATTAAAAGATCATGTTAGTAGATAGTTTCTGTTGATTAAATTAAGATGAGAGCAAGAATGAAATGTGAACTACGACGATGTGGATGGTAATGAAGGAAAAAAGGTTTAATTAACTAAACAAACGAAGGAAAATGTTTAGTTAACTAAACAAACGAATGAAAAAGGTTTAAGGAGTTAAGATGCTTTGTTTTCATTAAATATGAGTTGTGAACTAGTAGATGAATATTATTTCTTAATTCTAGATAAGAACATTCTAGTTTAGCACAATTAGTTAATTATAATTGTCGTACGTTACTTTACTGCTTTATTGTATTCATTCGCTGTTACATTTCGATAGCATAATTGTTTCTCATATTTTCAGCAATTTTTATGATTCTTTACATGTACTAGTTCACTTATCGTATGTTTATCTCAATGTGTAATTCGGTTTATGTTATGCAGTGTGTTTCATGATAATAGAAACCAAGTAAGGGGTTACCTTCAGGATGGTACCCACATGCATGAGTGAGGAAAAAGAAAGAACCCTAAAGGCGGGTATATGCCGGAACAGAAAGAAAGAACCCTAAAGGCGGGGGATAGAAAGAACCCTAAAGGCGGGTATATGCCGGAAAAAGAACAAACCCTAAAGACGGGTGTATGCCGGAACTAGGGAGTTGAGGTAGATGGGTAGTCCGGATCTAGCCTAGCTGCTAGGATACACCCTTACCAAGTCGGGAAAGGGACTAGTATGCACACAGGAGGTTAGAATCCGTACAGCTATGCCATCTCAAAGGAAAACCCTCAATCTCCAGCTCGATGTACGAGTTAAGAACGAACGAAGAAAACGAACGTAATGAAAGAAGTTTGTTTGGGTGGCCCCCATTCCAAAAAGAACTAAAGAGAGAAATGCATAATTGTTTTTCCCCATCTCCTTACTGGGCGTAAGCTCACGTCCTTACTTGTGGTGTAGGTACAATGACAAACAGATAGTAAACGAATAAGAAGAAGATGAGAAACACATAATGAGGCAGAGATGGATGATTTCGCACGCACAGGATTTGGGCTGGCAAGGCAAAAGACAAATGAAAGTAAACGGTTATGAATCAACAAAGTTAAAGAAAAGTAAACGGTATTGAATCAATGAAGTAATGGTTCAGTTTTATTTGAAAAAGGAAATGATTGAATGGTTTAGTATTGTTTAGTATTTCTTTTGAAAGAATTCTCACGTTTGCGCTATGATTTAAAAAAGGATATTTTATAACGTTTTCGCAAGAATTTAAATAGATGATTTTTAACGTTTCCGCATAATTAATAAGTTGGTTTTCATGATGAGTTTTAAGAAAGAGTTAGTAGCTATTCGGATTTACGCACTCTGATTTGTTTTAAAAAGAAAAATTTAAATTTTTTACGCATTTTCAGGATTTACGAAAATCTGGGTCGTTACACCTTGTATCTTGTAGCTGCAAAGAAAAAAATTATGTAATTATTTATATATTCTTAGCATTAAGACACATTGTAATGATCTTGATTTTAAATGAAATTAAAATGATGAGACTAAGTTTGAAACTCAATAAGTCTTCCTCTAATACCACATTCAATTATATCAGTTGAGTTGTTTGATTGAATTGAATTTAATAATTCTGCTAGACACATTCACACGTCTATACTCACTTATCGAAATTACAGGGTTTAATTATATTAATTAAACTTTGTATTTAGTATATATTTTTTCATATATTCCACATATATTTGAACAATATTGTTAGCACCAACAAATCTGTTGAGATAATTAGTTAGCAAATCTGTTTATATAATTAGTTAGAGTGTTTATAGTAATAGGTTACTTTATTTTATGTTTATTACTTTTTACCTTTGTGATCAGCCTATCATTTAATGAGAATAATAAAAAGGATCTTTCTATTAATTATCGTTTAAGTTTGTTGCAATTTATTATGGTATAAGAGCAATTTTTTTCATTTGCATTTTTTTAAATAACAGCAGTGATACTTCATCTACGATTTTAATTATCTTCATCTGTTTTATTTGTTATATCAAATAAACAAGATCTGTGTTATTGTCATTACACGTAATTTTTTTTGTATCAATACGCAATCTTCTTCTTCTCAATGTCTACCAGACCTTCTGTTCAATCGCAGGTACAATACTCTCTTGTTCTTCTCCTATTGATTATGGATTCCGGTGCATCTAATCACATATGTTCATCAATATCATATTTCTCTTCTTATGTTACTACTGACACTAAAATTTTGGTTCAATTGCCTGATGGATCTCATGCGCCTGTAACTTATATTGGCACAATCAATCATTCTCCAACTCTTATCCTAATGAATGTTTTCCACATTCCTTCGTTCAAATTCAATTTATTATCTATATCACAATTAACAAAATATTCTAACTGTGAGGTCATTTTTTCTTCTTCTAAATGTTTATTTCAGGACCGTGTAACGAAGATGACAATTGATCGGGGTAGAGCTCACAATGGACTTTTTCATTTAGATCTTCATTTTATTTCCAATTTTTCTTTTCATTCTCAGATTTGTAATAAGTTTGATTTATGGCATTTACCCCTCAGACATCCTTCCGACTCTTGTTTTCAATTGCTTGTTAAAAATAATTCTAATATTATTGCACATAAAAATTTCCTTTGTGATGTATGTCCATATGCGAAACAACCGCAACTTTCATTTCCTCGTAGCACATCTCTTTCATCTCATTGTTTTGAGTTAATTCATGTTGATATTTGAGGTCCTTTTTCAATACCATCCAAGAATGACTCAAGGTTTTTCTTAACAATTGTCGATGATTATTCGAGATGTACATCGGCATATTTAATGAAAAAAAAATCAGAAACATTTTATATGTTAACTCAATTTTTTAGTCAAATCAATCGGTCTTTTAACAAAAAGATTGCAAATATCAATTATGGTGATGGTGGATTATTTTTACCACAACTTCAAACCATTAGATCTGATATTGGGACTGAATTTTTCACTAAAAAGATTCAATCTTGGTTTCATGATAATGGGATCTTTCATCAACATAGTTGTGTTGCAACACCGCAACAAAATGGCATCGTCGAACGTAAACATCGCCATTTACTTGATGTTGCTCGCACTTTACGTTTTCAAGCAAATTTACCTCTCTTTTTTTGGAGTGAATGTATTTTAACGGCCGTATATCTCATTAGTAAACTACCAACTCCATTGCTCAAATATCAATCACCACGTCAAATTTTACTTGGGCATGTTCTGTCATACTCTTGTCTACGTGTTTTTGGATGCTTATGTTTTGCTAAAAATATGCATCCACAACATAAATTCGATTCCTGAGCTAAAGCTGGAATTTTCATTGGATACCTTTTTGGCCAAAAAGGATATCGGATATATGACCTAACTACACATAAAATATATGTTTCACACGATGTCATTTTCCATGAACATGTTTTTCCTTTTCATGATGTATCATCAATGCCTCTTGACAACACACTAGGCATCACTCCACTTTATGATAACATCGATATATCTCCATCTACATCTCTACCAAGCCCTATTTCTTCATCCACTTCTTTGGACCCTAATACTCCCAATCTTAATCACTCAATTCCTCATATTGAAGATTCTACTCTTTCTCTGATGCACGTTACCACTGGTTCTCATCGTGATCGTCATCCTCCTCCTCACCTAAGCGATTATGTTTGCAATACTATATCTATGGTGACAAAATTTCCTTTAGCTCATTATGTCTCTTTGTCGCATTTCACTCCATCTCATCATGCTTTTCTTTCCAACATTATTGACCACTCTGAACCACAATCTTTTTCTCATGCAATGAAATCTAGTGTCTGGCACGACGCTATGACCAAAGAAATACATGCACTTGAATCAAATAAGACGTGGTCTTTATGTACCCTTCGACCTAATAAAAATTCCAATTGGGTGCAAGTGGATTTATAAAATCAAATATCTTTCTGATGGATCTATTGAACGATATAAGGCCCATTTAGTTACCAAAGGCTATACTCAAATTGAAGGTATTGATTTTCATGAAACTTTTGCACCTGTGGTCAAACTCGTCACAGTTCACCTTCTACTTTCTATTGCTGCCATTAAAAATTGCTCTTTACACTAACTCGATGTGAACAATTCATTTCTCCAGGGAGATCTTGACGAAGAAGTGTATATGAAACTCCCTCCCGGTTTTTCAAAATCTGCCTTAAACCATGTTTGTAAGCTAAATAAATCCATTTATGGCCTCAAACAAACTTCTCGTCAATGGTTTTCAAAATTTTCATCTACTCCCATTCAACGTGGTTTTATTCAGTCTATTTCTGACTATAGTCTGTTTACTTATATTCGTGGTGATATTTCAATTTTTGTTTTTGTAACGACCCGGATCCTTAATACCATTTTAAAACTCATTTAAACTTAAGGTCATTTTAATTTAAAATGGAGGGTTATCAGAGTGCGTAAAAATTCGGATCGTTAATAAAATCGTTCATTTCATGTTTCATTCCTAAGAGAAATAATTAATAAAAATTTGCAGAAGCATATTAAATGAGAAAACTAATTAAACTAGAAACTAATTTATCAAGTAGGAAATTATGTCAATAAATGGCTGATAAAACATTTTTCAAAATACAAGGTTTCCAATTATTCAATTAAAGTACAATTGACACTTAACATTTTCAAACGAATTTATTTATAACTTGAAAACAGCATTCATACATAATTGAAATCAAATGTAACGTTATTAATATTACATAGTTCCAGTTTGCGAAGAAGACTCAAATTGAATTTTAGCACTTATTCTCTTCATACCGTACCATACTCTACTATGCTACTACTCCACTGACGTCTGTGTCGGATCAACCCCATGCTCCACCGAAATGACTTCTTCCTTAATTGCTGGCATAACTCCTTCATTACCTACACCACAAGTAAGGACGTGAGCTTACGCTCAGTAAGAATTGGGGAAAGACACTTATGCATTCTCTCTTTAGTCTTCGTTGGATTGAGGGCCACTCAACCCAACTCTTTCATTTCATTTCATTCGTTTTCTACATTCATTCGTTAAAACTCGTACATCGAGTTTGGAGATTGGAGGTTTTCCTTTGAGATGGCATAGCTGTATGGAAACTAACCCCCTATGGGCTACTAGTCCCTTTCCCGTCTTGGTAAGGGTGTATCCTAGTAGCTAGGCTAGATCCGGACTACCCATCTACCCCAACTCCCTAGTTTCAGCATATACCCACCTTTAGGGTTCTTCTTATCCCGGCATATACCCGCCTTTAGGGTTCTTTCTTTTCCCGGCATATACCTGCCTTTAGGGTTCTTTCTTTTCCCGGCATATACCCGCCTTTAGGGTTCTTTCTTTTTCGTTTCATTCTTCCTCACTCATGCATGTGGGTACCGTTCCGATGGTTACCCTCCTACTTGGTTTCTATTAGCATGGACTTAACCTAACTTTTCCTAACCAAACGAAACATGTATAATAAGCAATAGCAATATATTAGGCGATACTATTAAACAACGAATGAAACGAAGGTCATTACATGCTTCTCTTAACAAAAAGAATGACAACGAATTAACGAACATGCTTTATAAACTCATGGCATTATAATAGTAAACTAACGGAAATTAATAGTGGACTATAAGGAGAATAAATCCTACGAACAAGCTTCGGACTTGACGACAAATAACAACGAAATGTAACTAACGAAACGTACCAACGAGTTAATAACAAGAGTGAAACTAAAAGTAATGCTTCATGACAATATGCTTAACGAAGTCAACCAAAACATGCTCAATAATTCGACTAAACCAGAAGGTTTCTAACAAGAACCATAACAGCATTATAAACTAAATCAAGCATTTCAATGCTTTGAACAATTAAATTACATCATCTAATCTAGATATTCCACATGCTTTAAACTAGCATAGATATTCCATATGTTACTGAACTAAATTTAGGGCAACAAAATTTACCATCAACCATTATCTGCACATTGAAGAACAAATGACCAAATATTAAAGAAAATCAAACCCATATGTCAATTTCTCATTATTCATGCTTTGATTCATCATAGCTTTAACCTTCCGTTTCTAAAATCATGGTTAAGAGGAGAATTAGAAAATCAATCATAAGTTGTAAACAAAACTCACACACACATATCAACTTGTGGGTAGGGCTTTGACGGCCAAAACCTCCCAATTCCTTACCTAACGTCTGTAGCAATTCGGTATATAAGTTCTTCCACTCCAATACCTTCAGAGATAATTAAATAACCCATTAGTTAATAATCACAAACTCTAAAAAACTTGTTACTCTTAACGGCATCTAAACCAAAACTCCTTATTCATTACTTAACCACGTATCATAATCCCAATACACTTAATCTCTTTCTCCTTCACAACTCTATCACTCAATGAAATGCCCAAATGAAATCACCAAGTTAAGCTTAACCAACAGAGGACAATTCCTTAACAGAGCATAAATTTCCATCAATCAATTATTGATTCTAACATTCAGAACAACATTTTTTTTCCACAACTCCACGCTCGACTGAGTTCCAACAACACCACAACTCCCACAAACAGAACTACAAAACATAAACCAAATGACTAACAGAGAGAAGGGAACCTCACCAGAATAACTCGAAGACCCGAGGAGCTCCAATCTTCAGCCTTCTCAATTCACCCTCTCTCTGCCTCTCACTCTCTGCCAGTGAATTTATCAGGAGGAAAACACAGATCCACCCACCTCAATGATGCTTTAATTTCCAAATTGATTTCTCCACGTTCTTAGTAGCTGGAAGACATTCAAGAGGCGGTCTTCTGCCGACAATGCAGCTGGAAGACTTTAAGAAGTTGTCTTCTGCCGACAACTTCTCGACCCGAATTAGCCAGATTCGGCTCGGACTTCCCGGGATACGAGTCGAGTTCGAACCCACACAGTCAACGCAGGGGACCCATCAACGAATCAGATCTCGTTGATTCACCCCTCTGATTTCTACATCCAGCCAACAATAGTTTCAACAAATTGACGAACGTACCAATTTTGTCGCTGAAAACATCGCCGAACACATGCCGGCCAGAGCCGACGCAAACTCGAGCCGCATCGCCATCGCCGTTGCCGTCCGTTCGTGCGTCGCCGTTGCCGTCGCTGTAGCTGGACAGTCGTTGCACTCCGAGCTCCCCCTCCCGCTCGCCTCTCGCGTCTCACTGTCGCCTCTCCCCTCCGATTCCCCTTCCCCACTTTCTCCCTGCTTCTCGCTTCAGACACGAAAGGAATGGCCAGAATGGCCATTCTTTTTTATTTTTTTATTTTTTTATTTTATATATATATATATATATATATAAATAGAGAGAGAGAAAGAGATAATAGGAGAGTGGGTGGATGATGAGAAAGATGTAAATGAGGGTACGACACCAATCACTCTTCCCAAGTTAAAGACACTATTGTTGGAGGGCCTGCCAGATCTAAAATCCATATGTCCCGCCTCAAGACCATTGATTTGCAAGTCTCTAGAGAAAATTACCATAAAAGAATGTCCAGAAGTTGAGCAAAGTGTTTATGTACGTTGGGATGAGAGGTAAAACATCTCCATCAGCCTCTCTTCAACCAATTCAATTAAAGTCACTTAATTTGAATTGATTGTCACATGTAAGTTTATGGTTAAAGTGAATGAAAAATACACGGTGTTATCCATGTGAATACTATTTTCATTTTAGATAAATTTGCGAATACTATTAAACCACGTTCCCCTATTCTTATTATTATTTTCTTTTATTATATATATATAATAAACATTTTAATATATATATATATATATATATATATATATATATATTTATAGTAAACACTTATCAATTTAATCATCCAATTACTTAAAATTCTTCAAATTTTCCGTCGACTTATTCTCGGATTGTTAGATGATTATTAGGGGTCCAATTCACTTCCATCCAGTCGGCTTTAAAAAAAAATCTCAATAATCCAAATATACTCAATTAATTTCCAATTATCTTTATTTAATCCCATTATGGAAATCAGGATATTACAGTTTTTGTCTATGTCGATGACATCATCATTACCGAAAATAATGATAATATGATATCCAAAGTCAAAAAATTTCTTGCCAATTCATTCTCTATAAAAGATCTTGGACCTCTACGATATTTTCTTAATATTGAGGTATCTCGTCTCAACTAGGAGTATTTCTTTGTCAACAAAAATATACACATGACATCCTCTCTGATTCTGGCCTACTTGGTTCTCGTCCATCTTCTTTTCCAATGGAACAACACCTCAAATTAAAACCAACTGATGGAACACCTTTATCTGATCCCATCGTTCATCGTCGTCTCATAGGGAGACTTTTATACCTCACCGTCACACGCCCAAATATACAATATTCTGTCAACACACTTAGCCAATTCATGCAAAATCCACACTCTACTCATCTTGATGCGGCATATCGTGTTCTTTGTTACCTAAAGGGCTCTGTTGGAACATAACTTTTTCTTTCCGCTTCCAGCAAACTCTCTTTGTCTGGATATGCTGACTCAGATTGGGCTGGTTGTCCAACTACACGTTGATCAACCACGGGTCATTTCACCATGTTTGGTTCTAATCCAATCTCATGGAAAACCAAGAAACAGTCAACTGTTTTAGATCTTCTGCTAAAGCAGAATATCGCTCGCTTTCATCACTCACTTTTGAGCTACTTTGGTTGCATTATCTTCTTCGTGATCTTGACATTATTCACAACAAACCGATTGCTATACTTTGCGACAATCAAGAAGTCATTCACATTGCTCACAATCCCATCTTTCACGAACGCCACAAATATATCGAAATAGATTGCCATTTTGTTCGTGAACAAATTCAGAAAGGTATCATTTGCACCTCCTACTTGCGTTATTGCGATCAATTAGTCGATATCTTCACCAAATCACTAGGCGCCGATACGCTTCGCCGACTACTGTGCAAGTTGGGTGTTCTTGATATTTCAAACTCACCTCCAACTTGATGGGGGGTGTTGGACACATTCACACATCCATACTCACTTACCAAAATTATAGGGTTTAATTATATTAATTAAACCCTGTGTTTACTATATATATTTCCATATATTTCACATATATTTAAACGATATTGTTAGCACCAACAAATCTGTTGAGATAATTAGTTAGCAAATCTATTGATATAATTAGTTAGAGTGTTTATAGCAATAGGTTACCTTATTTTATGCTTATTACTTTTTACCTTTGTAATCAACCTATATAAGGGTCATTTAATGAGAAAAATAAAAAGTATCTTTCTATTAATTATCGCTTAAGTTTGCTGCGATTTATTAAATTCAAATTATTTAACAACTCTACCAATGAATAAGAACAAAAACAATTTTACTACTATTTCAGAAGCAATTCGTCATGTTGTCTCTAGTTAAAAAGCTCCAAATATAGCATAATCACTCTTATAAAATTGTACATTCAAATTGCAATCATAGAAAGAAGAATTAGTTCACGATTAATTGAAAATCAACAATTAAAGTTATATGAGAAATCATTATCATGAAAACTAGAACGAAAAAAAGAGAAATAAAACTAGAATTAACTCTCAATCTCGTTGTTCAGTTCTTTGTTGTTGTGATGAACGTGAAAATTTTCCTATTTCAATCATGCTCTCGAGTTTTCACTATTTTTTATGTAATTTACTTGATTCCTTATAGATTGTCAATAGAGTTGGCTTGTTGACCAAATTTATCAGAGCGCACAGTGGAGAGCCAATTTACTAGGTGGAGAGGTTACATCATGAATAAAAATATTACACTTATTAATTTTTGGGTTTGCCAGGATTTTAGTCATTAAACAAATGATTGTCAGCACAAAATATAAATGTAATACCCTGAAAATAAGTTAATATAATTGTGGATGATTTTTGGAAATTAAGTTTGGGTTATGTACGATTATGGTAATTAGTGAAATGAAAAAGAGTGTTAAGTTATGGTTCTGTAAATCAAGGTTATTGGTTATAAAATTAATAAAGATAAATTAATGAAAATTTGTTAAGTGGTAAAGTTGAGATTAATAAGTTGATTAATTGATTAGATTAATGATAAATGTTATTAATTGTGAAGGTACTAAGAAAAGAAGAAAAGAATAATGATTAAGCGTTGAGTGCTTAGGAAGAAAAGGATATTGATTAAACGTTGAGCGCTTTAAAGAAATAAGGTAAGTGATATGTGTGTACTTTGGTCATTAGGAACCTACATCGCAAGAATAAGATACACACGTTTGCTTGTTTACTACTTTAATAGATATTGAGCATGTCTACAATTTTTTTATCATATCTATTGTATTAAAAGCTTGTCTACAGTATTAATAGCATGTCTACAGTTTTATTAGCATGTCTACAACTTTATAGCATGTCTACCATTCTATGAAGCATGATCTGTGAATTAGATGTTAGGTGTTTATTAGATTCCCTTAAGTATTGTATGCATTCACGAGCATCATGCATTACGGTTTTCAAATATTACGAAAATGGTTTTCATTCACGATTTTGAAAAAGAAACGGAAACGGATAACATGAGAAGGATAAAAGTAAATGAATAAACAGAATAAATGGTAAATGAATACGTTACAGGATGAGAAGAGGTGTCAAAAGGCCTAGGAAGAATGCGTTACAGGATGAGGCTGAGTGTCAAAAGACCTAGGAACATGGGCATTATAGGATGAGGAACAGAGGTTGCCCAAAAGGCCTAAAAACGTAGGTGTTACAGGATGAGACAGTGTGCCCAAAGGACTGGGAACGTAGCCGTTCCAGGATGAGACGGTATGTCAAAAAACCTAGGAACGTATGTAAATAGAAAAGAGAATGAGAACAAAAAGATAAAGATTAAAACGTAAAAGAAAAGTAAAGTAAAGTAAAGAGCAAGTAAAGAAAAGATAAGTAAAGAAAATAACATGAAAAGAGAAATGGAAACAGAAACGGATATGGGTAAGAATATGAATGCAAAAATGGATATGGATACAGATACAAATACGAAAACAAAAATGGAAATAGAAATGGATACAGAAACGGTATGAGTACAAATACAAATACGGAAATGGGAACAGAAATGAGTTTCCGGAAACGAAAATAGATACAGATACAGATACGAATACGGAAACAAACATAGGAACGGATACAGAAACGTGTACGATCACAGATATAGAAACGGATATAGAAACAAGAACAGAAACAGAAATAGAAAGATAAGAACGAATGTGTGAACAAATAAAAGATCAAAGAAAGAAAAAGAAAAGAGAAATGCATACGGTTTTAAAATGGCACAACATGTGCATCTAGCATTAAGTTCTATAACCTACTAAGCGTTAGACTCATAGTTTATGATTTGCAATGTAGGTATAAGTACGAGAGAAGATGACGAACAGGTTAAGGAGCAGTTGATGAAGAATTTGTACAAGCGAGTCTTGTGGTTGGCTAGTCTAATGGTATTAAAGAGAAAAGAATTTTGTAAACATAATGAAACAATTGTTATTCCTTAAATGAATGATTTATGCTTCCGCTATGAAACGATTTAAAGTCTTCCGCTGTAAAATGAGAAAAAAGAATTTATAATAAAAAGTATTATGTTGTTTATACGATTTAAGTAATGAGTTAAGAAAAGAGTTTTTAACGGTAAGGTTTTAAGAAAATAACTCTTATGTTATGTTAAAGATTTCAGTTATTTTATAAAAGTTTAAAATTTTACATGTTTTCAAAGGTAATAAAAAATCAGGTTGTTATAATAAATACATACTTAAACAATTCATCTTTTCCACGAAAAAATAATCTAATTTAAAATTGAAGTATTTTTTATAACACTTTCTTCAATTTTGCAGGCCGAACTAATTTGAACGCCAAAATTCTGACTCGTAACTACTCTAATTTTCATTTATATAAATCAACATTTTTGAGATTCTTATTTTGTACTTTGCTTATTTGTTCATATTTTGGTGTTCTTCGTTTCTAAATTGTTAAATAAAGGAACATTCGTATCTAACAAATGTTCTGCACGTTATGCGTGCATATAAAGGTTTGTAAGCATTGTTAGAAAGCTGGACTTTAACCAACAATTCATCCTATTCACAACAATTTTGTTACTTTACCCAACAATTCCAAAGTTTTAATAGAACATAAAGCTTCTGTCCAATTCAACAAATTCTGGTTCTCCATGATGTTCTTTATATCTCATCATTTCAATTCAATATGCTATTTGTGAGTGCATTCTCGTTCATTCTAATTCATGCTTAATCCAAGACTAATCCTTGGATAGAATGATTGGAATTGTAACATCTCGTTTATTCTTTCAATTTAAAACTCATGATTTTTTAAAAATTTTTCTTTTAAATCACAGCGGAAGACTTTTCATTTAAAAACTAACTTGAATAAGAATTGCATAAATAAATTCCTTTTTGTTAAACTATTTATCACTTAAAACATTTCGTACTATAAAACCTTAAAACATTATAGCAACAGAAGACTTGTATTTTGAATACTTAAATAATTTAACATCATTTGAAAATCTACTTAATGTAACATAACACCATAACAAAGTCATTCTTTCAAACCTTTCATTTCTTCTTTAAACCTTTTACCTAACCAGCCGCTAAGCCCGCAACACACAAATGCCTCATCAACTGCTACCATCTTTAATCCTTTGCAACCTACATCACAGGAGCCTATTGCCCAATAAGGAATATAAAATGTAATGCAACCTTAACCTCTATGACAATTCTACATGCTTTAGTTTCATATACTTGTAAATTGGGTGAGAGCAACCTCTTCAGTTTCCGAACTTACCATTTTGATTTGTTTTTACATGAGAGCAATCTCTTCAGTCTCCGAACTCAGTAAAATTAGGGGTGGGATCGGTTCGATTCAGTTTTTGACCAAATTAGAACTGAACTAATTTGGTTTGGTTTTCATTTTGGAAAACCGAAATTGAATTCAGAAGAGTTCGGTTTTACTCAGTTTGCTTCTCATTGATTCGGTTCTAATTGCTTCACTTTCGGTTTTGGTTCTGTTATTTTCATGCCTTTAATTTTTTGTATTCGGTTTGGTTCACCTTACTTCAATCTGTTGAAGTAATCAATGAAGAACAATCATTCATCTCTAATAATCAATGAAGAATAATCATTCAAACTACAAATTTGCAGACTTACCTGGAACTGATATATTCTTCAACTTTGCAGACTTACCACGTTGAATAGAATTAAAAAAACACGAGGCCTTGGCTTGCTCCATGAAACAGATTGTCAACATCCCTGAGGAGGTGTTCAGTAATAACACCAAAGCAATGGACAGTGCCCCGAATTACAACTGTCCCTGCAAGTTGATGAGTTTTGAGGAAGATTTATCATTTATGAAGGTTGGAAAAACATCAAATTTTCAGGAATGCACTGATAGAAATATGATATCAACCCTTAAATCAAAACTTGAGAGGTTTTCCAACTCAACCAGGACCTGAATTGGCTCTCCTACAACCCAAATAAGCTCTGCTTGCTACTTTCATTTTCACCTTTGCTAAATGGAGTATAAATAAATGGCCAAGAGGGACCAACCCTACCCGCCAATCATCTCTAGCTGGATTGCATTTTACAATGCCTATCTGTGAAGGATGGATAGGAAGAGAGCACAACCTGAAGAACTCAAATAATCAACAATAGGAAATATAGAAATGCAAACCAAAGTGAGCATGAGAGAGAGGGTCATCGTTAATGTCCGCCTTCGACTAGAGATACTGAGAAGAGGGCAGAGTCGGCGGGAGACGGAGAGAGCTGCGGGTGCGGGTGCGGGTGCGGGTGCGGGTGAGGCTAGACCTAGAGAAGACAGAGTGAGAGAGAAAGGGCGAAGGGTTTTCGGGAGTGACTGAGGGAGGAAGAGAGAAAGGGTGGGGTTTCGCCTTTTCAGGAGGGTTTTGTTTTGTTTTTTTTTTAATTTCAGTTCGGTTTTGGGTTGATCGGTTCTTACAACCCAAAACCGAGAACCAAACCAAATTTTATGGTTCGGTTCGGTTCGGTTATATCCCAAATTTTTTAGCTTAATCGAACCGAACTGAACTGACTCAATTTGGTCAGTTCGATTCAATTACCCGATTCGAACCGAACCAATTCCCACCCCTAGTAAAAACAGATCTACCTACATTTACATTCATTACCGTTTACCGTTTTACCGTTAGGTGAGAGCAATCTCTTCAGTTTCCAAACTCACCACTTGTTGAGTAAACGCAACCTCTTCAGTTTCCGAACTTACTCAAACGAGCTGTTTCTACGTGTGAGCAACATCTTCAGTTTCCGAACCCACGTAGAAACACCATTCTTATCTTCATTATTAGTCCATGAAATTCGTGACGTACATTCTATTTACATATCCACATGAGTGTCACACACAACAGTTCATATATTGCAAACAATACTATAAACAATTAACAACAATACTATGCTTGAACTATAACATTCACATTTAGTATGTTCCTATTACACTATAATGTTATACTTCTAATCTTTTATCCTTGACATATTATTTCTAGAAAACAATTTTCATCACAACTGTTAGTAATCTAACATAGAAATATAACTTAATCAGATAACCATTAATAAAGGCTAACATATCAATTTACACAAAAACCCTACTCCTGCGATGTAGGTCCTTTTAGAAAAAACACAAGCATTATTCCTTACCTAGAGTCCTTAGCTTTACCATGATAGATTTCTTTCTCCTCAATACTCCAAGCACCATAATAATTTAGAGACTTAACTCCACTTTTCTTCACAAACAATTCCATCACAGCCACATATCTTCTAACAGACTTTCACAATAAATCCATCATAGTCGTAGCATCCCTTTCTGAACAGAACAAAAACCATGCAACTCCATCTTCTTCTCTCTCTGTGCTCTTTCTAAACTCCAAAACCACAAATCCTTCAGAACTCTTACACACGGTTTGTATTTCTTTTAAAACCCTCAAGCCTTCATTCTGAAATGTAACATCACACTCTCTCTCTCAACCTTCACACTCTCATTCACAGATGCAGACTCTCTTACTTCTCCATAACATAACAAAAACTCCAGAATAAAACTCCAGAAGAAGAACTGCCAGCTTTCTCAAACCATTTAGGCTGAGCGTCCATGTATTTTTCCTCTCCCTCAATCTTACTCTCTTCGCACTCTATTTATAGACCACCAATAACGTCTCTTCATCACACCTTAAAGACGGAAAGCCGTTGGACATATCCATTAAATTATTCAGGCGTTTCGACAAATCGTTTGCCCATTCAGACGTTGAATATCATTAACAGACGCCCTTCCAGCATCCTTCTGATGATGAAGAGATGACCAAAATAATGTTCTAAGCATCAATGAAGCATCGACGTTGAAGACTCTCCAATTCTAGCGACGTTTTTCATCTTTAGACGACATATAAGATTTGTGATTGATCAATTTTAATGAAGGACGATCAATTGCCCTTCTTCCAAATGCCCGCAGAATTCATTGATTCTGAACTGCGGACAATCACGCCGGTCGACTAAATCATGTCGATCGTCCGCCAAAATTGACCGCAGATCCTAAATGAATGATATATGCATTTTCTCCAGATTATGTATATTCACGTTATGTCCTTTAACGTGACAATTTTATACCTACATCAACCTAGATATATATATATATATATATATAACCCTAACCTAATGTCTTACATGTAATTGAAATATACTCCATACCACTTCATCTTCTCAAAATTCTTATGCACCAAAACCATATATTTACATATATAATCATTACCAACTTATACTATATGCTCTACATTTCCATACCCAATTATATCCAAACTTCCATTTCTTATAGTATCCTTACAATATTCAAATACTTCCAATTACGTTCAAACATATTTTCTCTTTGGCTAACACTTGAATTATCCAACTATCTATAATCTATCTCTTAATACTCAAAATATATATTATATAACTCCTCTTCCACCTTATTCTTTTATTAAATCCAATACACTCCAAAATATAATAAACCTTATAATTTCAACCTTATTATATCCACGTGCATTTTCTCTTACTAATCCACTGACTGCCAATCACTAACTTAGTCCTAATATCATATTTTCTAAATCAAAGTGTCATCATCTATTATATAATAACCTTAATCATTCCTTTAAACTAATTATGAACATATCGGAGTATCATAATTTACTTATTCCAATTGTGTTTCTCTTGACTAATATCTCTAAACAGTCCAATTCCACTCATATTATCCCAATTTATCACATAAGCCTTGTACTTAGCTCAACGAAAATTCAGAATATTACAGGAAATCTTTACATCCTTCATCAAAATCGTCATTCACCGGATGTTCCTTTTCCAAAAAAAAATCATACTATTCAGTTAATGCTAATAGCTCTTTATGGAATTGTCCATCAAATATAAAAGTCTTGCTTCTAAAGAACATATTACATTTAGATTCAACAAAGAATTTTGTTTGTTGTGTTTGTCCATTAGCAAAACAACATTGCTTACCTTTTTATATCTTATAATACTTTGTCTAGAGTATATTTTCAATTGATTCATTGTCGCATACGAAGACCTTTTCATACAATGACATACAATGGTTTTTGTTATTTTTTTTACCATTGTCATGATCATAGTAGAGCCACCTGGATGTGTCTACTTTATTCAAAATTGAAAATTATTCAAATAATTCCTAAATTTGTTCAAATGATTGAGACTAAATTTAATGTTACTGTTAAAGACATTAGATCTAATAATGCTTTAGGGTTCTCAATCAATGATTTATTATGGTAAAAAGAGAATAGTTCATTATCATTTTTAGGTTAAAACTCTGGAACAACATTTGACTGTGGAAAGAAAACATCAACATGTGTTATATATTGCTCGATCTCTTATGTTTTAATCTCATATTTCTCAAAAATTTGAGGTTGAGTGTGTTCTTGTAACGGTTTATTTGATAAACAGAATTCCATCCACAATTTTTTCAAACAAAACACATTTTGAAAAGTTTTATCCAAAAGAACAAGCATATGACTATCTTAAAACTTTCGAGTGTTTATGTTTTGTATCGACTTTAAATAGTACTTGTGATAAGTCCACTCCTAGAGCAAAATTAGGGGTGTTTCTTGATTATTCTACCAGATATAAAGAATACATTGTTTTGGACTTGGAATCAATAAGATTTGATTTCATGGAATGTCATTTTTTATGAGAATGTGTTTCCTTTCAAATTACATTCCAACATGAATTATATATATATATTCTATTTCCAACATTAACATTTGAAAATCCAAGAAGATCTTGTAATTCCAAAATCAAACTTCTCTTAATAACACTATTTATTACTTCAATCACTCAAGTTATCACAATGATGCTTGGACTACTTATCTTGGTATTTGAATTCACTACTTTTACACATTTTATTCGTTGTACTTTAAGGGTTGTCTTCTCACTTAATTTGGAATGGCCGAACGATTTGAATTTGGCCAAATTGACAAGCATTTGAACCACATCAACTACACCTTGCATGTGAGTCAAGATCTCAATTACAAAAGAAGTCAATGTTGCCATTGGAATTATTCTTTACTAGAGAGATCGTTATTCATAATTGGTTCTTGATTTTGTGGGGGCGGCAACAACAAATTCGGTAGATAATTCAGGTCCCTTTGAAGTTCTTGTACTACCTCACCCATGTTTATCACCAAAACCTTCATCTTAGATGACTTGCTCTTGTTCTTATGGTGATTAATATCTGTCTCATAATGCTACAATTTTACGAGGTCATTTTCAAATATTTTCTGCATAGATGTTTCTTTACATAACCTGGAGCTTGGTGAAAAATTAGCTTAAGTTGTAACGACCCGGATTTTTTTTTTTATCTTTTCCAATTTACTTTCTTAATCTTAATCGTTTTCAATATGCATTATCCACCTATCATACAAATTCGTTCATTTGTAAAACCTCTTTTATTTGTCTTAAATAAATCAGAGTGCCCAAAACTAAAACTTCTTTTTTTTTTAATCTCTCTTTCCTTTGAAAAACAAAAAGAAAGTAGTGCGGAAGCATAAATCAATTTAGTTAAAAACGGAAAAGAAAACATTTAAAATTTATGAAAACAACATATATAAAGAAACTTAAACCATAAACCGAAGTCCTTTAAAATCCAACCGAAGTGCATAATATAGGTCTACATCACATTTAAAACTTTGCATAAAGGATTACGAAAATCACCATTTGATTCTTACTAAACCTTTTCTGTTCTTATTTCTCGTTCTCGTGCCGTACTACTACTCCGTTGACGCATCCATCGGACATATTGCAGGCTCCACGGGAAAGGTCTCCTCCTTCACTTCAGGTATAGCCAACGCGTTACCTACACCACAAGTAAGGACGTGAGCTTACGCTCAGTAAGGAACGGGGAAATCACATATGCTTCTCTCTTTAGTTCCGCTTGAAATGAGGGCCACCCAAACCAATTCTTTCATTACGTTCGTTCTTTCTCCACTCGTATCCCGAGTGGAGTGTGAAGATTGGGGGTTCTTAGGGGATGAAATCCACCCTCCAACTTCTTGTTCGGTTCCTTTTCTAGCATTTCTTGCCTTCAAGGTTCCTCCTCTTCCGGCGTGTCCCGCCTTCAGAGTTTCCACCCTTCTAACGTATCCCGCTAAAGGGTTTCTTCGGTGATGACGTATCCCGCTCATCCCGAACATTCTTATTATCGTTCATCCCCTCTTTGGCGTGTCCCACCTCCAAGGGTCTTTCTCTATTGGCGTGTCCCGCCTCTAGAGTTTCTACCCTTCCAACGTATCCCGACGGAGGGTTTACTCGGTGATGACGTGTCCCATTCATCTCGGCATCATTTTATTCATTCTTTTTCTTCACTCATGCATGTGGCACCATCCCTTTGGGTGCTCCCTAGTAGATTTCTATTAACATGACACATCAAATATAGAAGAACAAGAAATCCACAACACATACGTAACTCATTGCATGATTCGTTATCAACTGATCTAACCGTATCTCCATCGAAACAAGATATGACATTGCACAAAATAACAAATTTTACATCCAAAACCATACTAGGGACAATTTAAAGCATGCTTACTAACGCTACTACCTCCTTCTAAGATCATAGCAATGAAATCAATGTTCTTTATCTTACTCTACATTATCCAAGGATTTTGCACAAACAAGATCTAGCATCTAGTAATATCATCTAGTAATAGTTAACATAGCGGTAAAAACTATAAATCACTCAAAATCAGAACATCATGCTTTTAAACATGTCTTTAACCATCAAATGTTTATCATGCTTCCTAGCAATTACCAATATCAGCACAAATTGAAGTGTTGAGCATGTTTTAACCATCCACACTAGTGAAGCTTAATAACTAAATCTCCTGTTTTTGACTTACATTGAGAAACTACCAGTTAATTCATGCTTTATTAGTATCAACTTCACCCACTAAGCAAACTTATACTCTTATGTTCAACATTACAGCCATGAATCAATATCCTCCACCTCATTTCTTCCTTAATTAGGGATATGCACAACAATGTTTAGCAATAATTAACATGGCAGCAAATCTAATAAACTTTCTAAACTAAACATCAGAACATCAATATTTAAGCATACTTTTGCAAGTTCAAAAAATCCTTATGCACAATCTAGCAATAACAGCAACCATTCAGCCAATCAATTCATCTCTCATCTTTGTTCTTTCTTTACTTGTCATTCATCATTCACTTTCTTTCTTTACTTGTCATTCATCATTCACTTTCTTTCTTTAATTGTCATTCATCCTTCATAATATGTCATGACAAGGGAGTTCAAATTTTGATGACAGCATTAGACAACAAATAACTATTCCATTTTTAATGACAGCATTAGATATGATGGAAAGTTAGCATCACAATATCCTTCATTTCTATCCTTCCCTTCGTATCATGGTCTATCATATCTTATTCCTATTCTTACTAAAACCACTAAAAACCAGTAAATCAAAAGAACAAACTAGTAAAAATTAGAAGAAAAACCAGCAAAACCAGAAAGGGAAATACCATTCATGCACAACATTCATCACTTATTTCCTCTAGTTCATCATTTCTTTTCTCCAAACATTTCATTTCATTGAATTCAATAACTTAATTTGCAGGAAAATAACAAAACAGGAAAGTAACAACCAAAGGATCATTGCAGGAAGCATCTAACAATAAAGAAAATTCTACAACTAATCACTTGTGGGTAGGGCTTAGACGGCCAAGACACACCCAATCCTCACCTACTATCGACGAGATGCAACCTCCACAAATCAACCCTCTCTGCTCGAACCTTTCTCCCAGCCAACTTTGATGCAGCAAAACACTTATGCAGGAAATATGGGGGAGGATTTGACTAAATAGAAGAAAGGAGATTTCCAGGAGGCAAAACGTGCTGGAGGGAACAAGGTAGGGTGGGCTACTCCTGAAGACACGCCTTTGCACCAAAAGTGTGAGAATTAAATTGAAAAATGTCAAATTCGTCGTTGTTTTCTGACTTTATTTTCGCAGTGTCTGCTGTCTGCGGACGCCATATTTGCTCCGCAACATCAAAATGCAGTGTAATTGGCATCCTCAGCGTCCGATATGACGTTGCGGACGCCATTTATGCGTCCGCACTGTCCGCATGAATCGTTCGCACGAAAATAGAATGGACAGATTCAAATCGGACGACTCGTTTTGGCGTCCGTCAAGTCCGCAATTGTACAGGCAGCGTCCGTACACTACAACAGTGAGTTTAGGACGCGAATTTTGTGTCCCCACGCGTCCCCAAGTCCACCTCTTCCTCTTTTATCACATTTTCTTCAAAATCCCGTCCAACTTAAACGTCTATGGGGTTTCATGTCGCAACGTAACATTCATAGAACGATGTATTAACTCAATTTATTCTTAACAAAACAATTACATTGTTTTAACTGGAGAATTTAGGATCGGGTTATTACATTCTTCTCCCCTTATAAAAATTTTGTCCCCAAAATTTAGTTATCAAACAACTCCGGGTACTTAGCCCTCATATCGTATTCTTTCTCCCACGTGGCTTCCTCATGACTATAATTTAGCCACAAAACCTTGACCAGCGGAATCCGTTTGCGTCGTAACTCTTTCACTCTTGAATCTAGGATCTGAACTGGTCTCTCATTGTAACTTAAATTAGCCTGAACGACGACATCATTATCAACATTATTATCAGGAGGGGCTAACATTGTTGCATTACCAAGACACTTCTTGAGCATAGATACATGGAAGACGTTATGTACACCTGCCATAGAGTTTGGTAATTGTAGTTTGTATGCGACTGGTCCTATCCTTTCAATGATCATATAAGGTCCTACATAACGAGGGTTAAGCTTTCCCCTCTTGCCGAACCGAAAGATACCCTTGAAGGGAGACACCTTCAAGAATACTTTATTGCCTACATTAAATTCCAAAACTCGGCGTCAGTTGTCTGCGTAACTCTTTTGTTGACTCTGAGCTGCCAGCATCCTTTGCTTGATCACGGCCACCTTTTCAACCGTTGCTTGCACAATTTCGGGGCCCAAAAGTTCAGCTTCACCAACCTTGTCCCAATACAAAGGGGACCTACATTTCCTTCCATATAAAGCTTCATAAGGCGCCATCCCAATAGTGGTCTGGAAGCTGTTATTGTATGCAAACTCTACCAACAGTAAGAATTTCTTCCATTTGACATGAAATTCGAGGATGCAAGCACGCAACATATCTTCGAGTGTCTGAATAGTTCGTTCACTTTGACCGTCGGTCTGAGGGTGGAAAGCTGTACTGAACTTCAATTCCGTGCCCATTGCTCGATTTAAACTCCTCCAAAAAGCTGAAATAAAGCGCGGGTCACGGTCCAATACAACCGAAACTGGAACACCGTGAAGCCGGATGATTTCCTTGATATACAATTCGGCCAATTGACTTAGCGTATTAGTCATAGATATGGGTAGAAAATGCGACACCTTCGTTAGTCGATCAACAATTACCCAGATGGCATCATATCCTTTACTTGTCCTGGGTAAACAGGTGAAGAAGTCCATGGTGACATGCTCCCATTTCCACTGAGGAATTGGCAACGGTTGGAGTTTTCCACCCGGTCGTTGGTGCTCGGCTTTGACACGTTGACAAATGTGGCACTTTGATACAAATTCCGCAATTTCATACTTCATATTTGGCCAATAATAATGAGTCTTCATATCTCGGTACATCTAGTTATCGCCTGGATGAGCCGAGAATTTGGAATTATGTGCTTCACCTAATATCTTCATCCGAATTGTTGCATCCTCAGTGACATACCATCGGTTTCTATATTTCACAATACCGTCCGTAGATGTCGAGAAATCTTGATACTTTGGAAGGGTCGGATTCAATTTAAAATCCTTGCATACTTTGTCATCTTGTTGAGCCTCCTTTATTTGTTCTAGAATGGATGGTGTTAAAGTTAACTTTGCCAACACAACATCCAAAGGGGTTGGGACCATTTGAACATCAAACTCTTGGAGATCCTGATGAAGCTTTGCAGGCATTTTTCCGCATAACATATTCATTATAGAAGTTTTTTGACTAAGAGCATTTGCGACTACATTT
Source organism: Begonia loranthoides (assembly GCA_022433065.1). Taxonomy (NCBI): domain Eukaryota; kingdom Viridiplantae; phylum Streptophyta; class Magnoliopsida; order Cucurbitales; family Begoniaceae; genus Begonia; species Begonia loranthoides. Next base: position 6,174,088 of record CM039486.1, read on the forward strand.
GCTTTTCTCGGGTGATACTTAATGTCAATATCGTAGTCCTTAACGAATTCAAGTCATCGCCGTTGACGCATATTCAATTCCTTCTGAGTGAAGATGTACTTGAGGCTTTTATGATTCGAATAAATCTCACAACGCTGTCCATAAAGGTAATGCCTCTATATCTTGAGAACAAATACTACAGCTGCAAGTTCCAAATCATGAGTAGGATAGTTCTTCTCATGCACCTTTAGCTGTCGAGACGCATAAGCCACAACTTTTCCCTGCTGCATGAGAACTCCCCCTAGCCCCATTTTTGAGGCATCGCAATATATAGAAAATTCTCCTTCCTTAGAGGGCAATGTCAAAACTGGAGCAGTAGTCAATATATGCTTTAGTTCTTGGAAACTGTTCTCGCATTCGCTAGACCACCAAAACCGGGTATTCTTTTTCGTCAGACTTGTGAGTGGTAAAGCGATCTTTGAAAACCCCTCAATAAAACGCCTATAGTAACCAACCAACCCAAGGAAACTTCTCACTTCACCCACGTTTTTCAGCGGTGTCCATTCAATTACTGCTCGGATTTTTGCTGGGTCCATTGATATGCCTTCAGCGGTAATAACGTGGCCAAGAAATCCCACCTTGCTTAGCCAAAATTCACATTTCAAAAACTTTGCATACAACTTATGTTGACTAAGAACCGTTAGGGCTATTCGTAGATGTTCGCGATGTTCTTCTTCCATCCGAGAATAGATTAGAATATCATCAATGAATACAATAATGAATTTGTCCAAATAATCTCGGAAAACACGGTTCATCAGATCCATGAAGGCTGTTGGTGCGTTAGTTAACCCGAACAACATCACCAGGAATTCATAGTGTCCATATCGTGTGCGAAATGCAGTCTTGGGTATATCTTCCGGTTTGACTTTCAACTGGTAATATCCGGATCGCAAATCAATCTTCGAGAAAACCCTAGCACCGCCTAGTTGATCAAACAAGTCGTCGATCCTTGGTAACGGATACTTATTTTTAATGGTCACCTTGTTCAGCTCCCGATAGTCAATACACATTCTCAATGTACATCCTTCTTTTTGACGAATAATACCGGTGCACCCCAGGGGGAAAAACTGGGCTGAATAAATCCTTTGGTGATTAGCTCTTCTAATTGTTCCTTCAATTCTCGTAATTCCGCAGGTGCCATGTGATACGGGTGTTTAGAAATTGTTTATGTTCCCGTCTGCAAATTAATCTCAAATTCAATTTCACGGTCCAGAGGCAGACCAGGAAGATCATCAAGGAAGACGTTTGGGAATTCACGTACCACCTCAACATCTTCCAATGTTATTTTAGTGACTGCCGTGGTGTCCATTACGTTGATCAAATACCCTTCGCATCCATTTCTTATTAACTTGTCCGCCTGGAGAGCTGAGATAATAGTGAAACGTCTCTTGTCTTTGGTCCCTTGAAAAGTGGATTGTCCTCCATTTAGAGAATAAAAGTTAACCTTCTTCTTCTTACAATCAATGGTTGCCAAATGTGTAGATAACCAATCCATCCCAAGTATGACGTCATATCCTTTCAGATCCATAATGATTAGATTGGCCTTCAATAATTCACCATTGATGTCAACGGCATAATCCTTGAGCATCCCATTTGTAATTAATTGATCACCAGAAGGTAATAATACTCGATGTGTGAAATTGGTACTATTGGAGAAGCAATCCGCTCTATCACAAAACTTGGTGGATATAAAAGAGTGTGTGGCGCCTGAATCGAATAATACATACGCTTTCTTCTCATTTATTTAATAGTTCCTGTGGATTAGACACGTTATTTATGTTTTTATGTTAAAAGGAAATTTCCTATTGTTCTAACAAGAGAATAATTAATTAAACGAGATATATGCAGTTAAGAGTTATATAAGTTGAATTGTGTACCTGCGACTACGGGTGGTTGGTCGTCGTCATCAGATGTTCCATACATGGCGAAAACTCTTGGGGCCACTCCACTTGGAGCCCCGATTCGGGTTGGACATACACGAGCCCTATGTCCTGGTTTCCCGCAGGTGAAACACTTCTCAGAACCAGCCAAACATTCGCCTGAATGTATCTTCTGACATTTGGGACAAACCTTTGGCGGGGGAACATTGGTTGTCGATAGCATAGGTCTTTTATCGAGCCTTTGATGCGGCTCTCCCACAGCAAGTCGCTTAATTACTTGGTTCACTTGAGCTATGGGTGAACTACCCTTAACTTGCTGACTAGTGCTGGGCCTCCAAATTCTCGCATCCCTCTGTTTGGCTTGCGGAAAACTTAACTCCTTCCACTGTCAGGGCTCTAGCTATCATCTGTGAATAGGTGGCATTCTCCATGCCTACTCATATCACTGCTTCCTGTATTTCCATTCTCAATCCCCGAACAAAGTGTTGCACCTTTCGTTTCTCTTCTGCCACAATATGGGGAGCATAGTGGGATAATGCCTCAAACTGTTGGGCGTAATCGGATACTATTCCCATCTGACGGATCCGCATGAACTCGGTTTCCTTCTGAGTCCGGATGGTATAGTTGAAATACTTATCATTAAATAGCTCCTTAAAAGCATCCCAGGTAAGAATCTCAATATTTCTTGAGGCTTTCATTGTGTCCCACCAAAAACGAGCCCCATGGCTTAAGTAATAAGCAGCATACTTGACCTTCTCGGTCGCTCCAACTTCAGCATAGGCAAACTTGTCTTCTACCGATCGTACCCACTCCTCAGCGCCTGAAATATCAGATACATCACAGTTGAAATAAGGGGGTCGGAGCTTTTGAAACCTTTCCCATGCATCACCTTTTTGAACTGGCTGCAATTGAAGATCTCGATGATCCCCATTTCCATTCCTTTGACCCAAAAGTGTCTCCATATACCGCGATTGCTGTTCCATGAATTGATTCTATCTTTCGATTTGCTGCGCCTGTTGCTCAATCAGTGCAGCCATGCGTTCCATAGTATCGTCCCGACCCTGATCCTCATGTCGATTAGGTGCCCTAGGTACAGCTTCAATTCCAGGCAATCCTCTTCCTCGCCTTGCCATTTGGTTTTCTAAATGCCTACGCGTTTACGGTATAGTGTAAGTGAGTAAGATTAAAATTTTTATTACGCATTCTTATTAATTTGTATACATTTCTTATACTTAAAAATAAAGTTCTTCACTTTTTTATTTTATTTTATTTTTATTTTATTATTTTTTATTTTTATTTTTTTTAACATCCATATTCTTATTCTTTTACTTATTCTTACTTTTCCTTTTCTTTGTCTTTCTTTCTTTCATAATCATCTTTTTCTAACTTAGACTTCATAAGGAAAAACTCATTTTTACATCATAAGGGAAAACATCTTAGAAATTCTTTTTCCATTAAACATTTATCACAATTCTAAGTTATTGATAACATACATGTCATAATCTTTCTATCGTAATTACCGTTCTTATTCATGCTTGACGTTTACTTTTTACCTTTTCTTCTTTCATATCAATCTTACAATTCATAATCCTATCATAATTACAATCTTATCATAACATAAGGAAAACTTACAGCGAAGACTTACCCGTCGAGTCTGGATTGTCCGTGATACGGCTGAGTAGTAGTACTGCTCTGATACCAACTGTAACGACCCGGATTTTTTTTATCTTTTCCAATTTACTTTCTTAATCTTAATCATTTTCAATACGCATTATCCACCTATCATACAAATTCGTTCATTTGTAAAACCTCTTTTATTTGTCTTAAATAAATCAGAGTGCCCAAAACCCGATCGTTACTAAAACTTCATTTTTTTTTAATCTCTCTTTCCTTTGAAAAACAAAAAGAAACTATTGCGGAAGCATAAATCAATTTAATTAAAAACGGAAAAGAAAACATTTAAAATTTATGAAAACAACATATATAAAGAAACTTAAACCATAAACCGAAGTCCTTTAAAATCCAACCAAAGTGCATAATATAGGTCTACATCACATTTAAAACTTTGCATAAAGGATTACGAAAATCACCATTTGATTCTTACTAAACCTTTTCCGTTCTTATTTCTCGTTCTCGTGTCGTACTACTACTCCGTTGGCGCATCCATCGGACCTATCGCAGGCTCCACGGGAAAGGTCTCCTCCTTCACTTCAGGTATAGCCAACGCGTTACCTACACCACAAGTAAGGACGTGAGCTTACGATCAGTAAGGAACGGGGAAATCACATATGCTTCTCTCTTTAGTTCCGCTTGGAATGGGGGCCACCCAAACCAATTCTTTCATTACGTTCGTTCTTTCTCCACTCGTATCCCGAGTGGAGTGTGAAGATTGGGGGTTCTTAGGGGATGAAATCCGCCCTCCAACTTCTTGTTCGGTTCCTTTTCTAGCATTTCTTGCCTTCGAGGTTCCTCCTCTTCCGGCGTGTCCCGCCTTCAGAGTTTCCACCCTTCTAACGTATCCCGCTAAAGGGTTTCTTCGGTGATGACGTATCTCGCTCATCCCAAACATTCTTATTATCGTTCATCCCCTCTTTGGCATGTCTCTCCTCCAAGGGTATTTCTCTATCGGCGTGTCCCGCCTCTAGAGTTTCTACCCTTCCGACGTATCCCGACGGAGGGTTTACTCGGTGATGACGTGTCCCATTCATCCCGGCATCATTTTATTCATTCTTTTTCCTCACTCATGCATGTGGCACCATCCCTTTGGGTGCTCCCTAGTAGATTTCTATTAACATGACACGTCAAATATAGAAGAACAAGAAATCCACAACACATACGTAACTCATTGCATGATTCGTTATCAACTGATCTAACCATATCTCCATCAAAACAAGATATGACATTGCACAAAATAACAGATTTTACATCCAAAACCATACTAGGATATTGACAATTTAAAGCATGCTTACTAACGCTACTGCCTCCTTTTAACATCATAGCAATGAAATCAATGTTCTTTATCTTACTCTACATTATCCAAGGATTTTGCACAAACAAGATCTAGCATCTAGTAATATCATCTAGTAATAGTTAACATAGTGGTAAAAACTATAAATCACTCAAAATCAGAACATCATGCTTTTAAACATGTCTTTAACCATCAAATGTTTATCATGCTTCCTAGCAATTACCAATATCAGCACAAATTGAAGTGTTGAGCATGTTTTAACCATCCACACTAGTGAAGCTTAATAACTAAATCTCCTGTTTTTGACATACATTGAGAAACTACTAGTTAATTCATGCTTTATTAGTATCAACTTCACCCACTAAGCAAACTTATACTCTTATGTTCAACATTACAGCCATGAATCAATATCCTCCACCTCATTTCTTCCTTAATTAGGGATATGCACAACAATGTTTAGCAATAATTAACATGGCAGCAAAGCTAATAAACTTTCTAAACTAAACATCAGAACATCAATATTTAAGCATACTTTTGCAAGTTCAAAAAATCCTTATGCACAATCTAGCAATAACAGCAACCATTCAGCCAATCAATTCATCTCTCGTCTTTGTTCTTTCTTTACTTGTCATTCATCATTCACTTTCTTTCTTTAATTGTCATTCATCCTTCATAATATGTCATGACAGGGGAGTTCAAATTTTGATGACAGCATTAGACAGCAAATAACTATTCCATTTTTAATGACAGCATTAGATATGATGGAAAGTTAGCATCACAATATGCTTCATTTCTATCCTTCCCTTCGTATCATGGTCCATCATATCTTATTCCTATTCTTACTAAAACCACTAAAAACCAGTAAATCAAAAGAACAAACCAGTAAAAATTAGAAGAAAAACCAGCAAAACCAGAAAGGGAAATACCATTCATGCACAACATTCATCACTTCTTTCTTCTAGTTCATCATTTCTTTTCTCCAAACATTTCATTTCATTGAATTCAATAACTTAATTTGCAGGAAAATAACAAAACAGGAAAGTAAAAACCAAAGGATCATTGCAGGAAGCATCTAACAATAAAGAAAATTCTACAACTAATCACTTGTGGGTAGGGCTTAGACGGCCAAGACACACTCAATCCTCACCTTCTATGGACGAGATGTAACCTCCACAAATCAACCCTCTCTGCTCGGACCTTTCCCCCAGCCAACTTTGATGCAGCAAAACACTTATGCAGGAAATATGGGGGAGGATTTGACTAAATAGAAGAAAGGAGATTTCCAGGAGGCAAAATGTGCTGGAGGGAACAAGGTAGGGTGGGCTACTCCTGAAGACACGCCTTTGCACCGAAAGTGTGAGAATTAAATTGAAAAACGTCAAATTCGTCGTTGTTTTCTGACTTTATTTTTGCAGTGTCTGCTGTCTGCGGACGCCATATTTGCGTCCGTTGCATCCGCAACATCAAAATGCAGTGTAATTGGCGTCCTCAGCCATTCATCCTCAGCATCCGATATGACGTTGCGGACGCCATTTATGCGTCTGCACCGTCCGCATGAATCGTCCGCACGAAAATAGAATGGACAGATTCAAATCGGATGACTCGTTTTGGCGTCCGCCGCGTCCGCAATTGTACAGGCAGCGTCCGCACACTACAACAACGAGTTTAGGACGCGAACTTTGTGTCCCCACGCGTCCCCAAGTCCACCTCTTCCTCTTTTATCACATTTTCTTCAAACTCCTGTCCAACTTAAACGTCTGCGGGGTTTCATGTCGCAACGTAACATTCATAGAACGATGTATTAACTCAATTTATTCTTAACAAAACAATTACATCGTTTTAACCAGAGAATTTAGGATCAAGTTATTACATAAGTTTTAGTGTAAAGTGCACTTTAGGTCTAATATTTGAGTTATTTTCAATATCTTAAACTATATTTTTTACAATAAGAATTTCCAACTTTTAGCGCTTTCAATTTGAATATTATCGTCAATTTATTCATTAAATCCAATGTGTCTTTCTTATTTAAGTGTTTTAATATGATCTATAACCACTCCTCTAATTTCTAACTTAATTTATGTATTAAATAAAAAAAACATAATATATACATGTTAGATTTAACAGATAAATTAAAGATGAGATTCAAAATATTGACAGTTGAAAGATGGAGATTCCGTTTGTAAAAAAAAAAAATAGTGTATAATCTAAATTGTATTTTACCTCATAAATAAACTCATTTGTGGAAGTTTGAATTAAGAAATTTGATCTTTTTAACCAAATTCACCTGGTTTTTGGAACTGACGTAGCCATGAACAGCTTGGACGCAATATGGTATCTTCGTATTGATGCCTCCGTTTGAAACTACTGTTTCCACATATGTTGGAACGTGAATAGGGGAAAATCACAAAAATGAGTTATGAGAAGAAGAGACCAAACTGTAAAATCGTTTAATTTGAACATTACCAACGATTCTTATGGAAGTCAAAATGCATTTATAACCCAACAATCTTTCCTCAATTTCATTAAACATCTTTGCAACACAGCCTGAAAAGTGCGTAGATTATTTAAATGATTGAATGAACCTCCATCCACTGTGAGAAGTTAGACACGTTATTCTTAGATTCTACTTCCAAAGAAATGGCAATTTTCTGGCGCTAAGCATGATGCAGAAGGAAGTTCCAATGATAATTGTGTCTAAACCCACATGTTGAAAAAGTTATCTACTCTAGAACCACGTATTGAAACGAGGGTGAAAGTGAGGGCAAAATCATTGTGACTTAATCGAATCCAGACGTCATTTCTGTAATAAATCAAAATTCCATTCAGATTAATTACAGTTCAAAAGTTTAATTTTTTATAATATTAAATAGAAACTTAATATTGTTTGAATCATCATGGGCTTAACAAAGCATTAAAATTTTCTTTGAAGATTGGAGATTATCATAGTTTAGTATACTTAATTTATTTTGGGATGGGCTAAGAAGTCTGCATTGAATCTCTCTTGTGAAATTCGTGTCACGGTAGAGATTGTTAAAGTTTAATATGACCCAAATTCTAGTTGGTTCGGGTTAGACCCGTATCCAACATTAGGGTTATTTATTTTCTCTATATATTGATGCTTTAGTCGCAAAACTCATTGTACCTTGATTTTCAATTAGTAAATTTCTCTTTTGCTCGTAGTTTTTCCTCGAAAGGGTTTTCTACGTAAATCTTGGTGTCCATGTTTTCGCCATTTTCTTTTTCCATTTCGCACTCAATTTTTAACCATAGATTTAATCAAGGTAGTGCACTACGAATTTATCAACTTCAAAATCCGTATTGTCTATATGACAAGGATCAATGGATGTTAATAGCTATTATACAAAATTCAAAACCTTGTGGGATGGGTTCCAAGATTTTAGGCTTATACCACACTATACTTGTGGAGGAGCAAGGGTACTCATAGAACATCAACAGCTGGAATTCATCGTGCAATTTCTTAAGGGATTAAAGGACTCTTTTACTCAAGTAAGAAGTCTAGTGTTGATGATGGATCCTTTGCCTTCAATAAATAAAGTGTTTTCTTTAATAATTCAAAAAGAGAGATACAAGATGATTATTTTGACTCAGAATCAAGCAAATGAAAATCTAACTTCTTCATGGTGGGTTTTAGACACAGGTGCCATCATGTTTACTCAAATATTTATTTCTTCTTTGAATCTCATCCTATTCACAACAATTTTGTTACTTTACCCAACATTTCCAAAGCTTTAGTCGAACATTTAGGTTCCGTCAAATTCAACAATGATTTGATTCTGATTCTGAATGATGTTCTTTATATCTCATTATTTCAATTCAATGTGTTATCTATGAGTGCATTGTCCTCATCTCTCAATTGTTCTATTATTTTTCATTCTAATTCATGCTTAATCCAAGATCAATCCTTGGATAGAATGATTGGAATGGTTAATCGGATGGGAAATCTTTACATCCTTCATCAAAATCGTCATCCACATGATGTTCCTTTTCTCAAAAGATCATGTAATTTAATTAATGCTAATAGCTCTTTATGGCATTGTTGACTACGCCATGATCAAATGTAAAAGTCCAGCTTCTAAAGGACATATTACATTTACCTTCCACAAAAGATTTTGTTTGTTCTATTTGTTTGTTAGCAAATCAACATAGCTTACCTTTTATATCTCATAGGGAAATTAACAAACCAACCATCGTACCTTATGATCAATGATAAGTCAACCACTAAATTATTTTCGCTAACAACTTAATCATTAAACTATAGAAAATAGACACCGCCAACATCACTGTCACGTCAATACTAAATATTAACGTTTTAGCAGTGACATTCTGTGACTGATAGTGTCATGTGCCTTCGTGGAAGGTAATACTATTAGCCACGGAAGGAAATTTTCGCAGCAAAAAGTAAAATTTCTGTCGTAAAAGTCTTGCATTTTTTGCCTTATATAAATTAACACTACACTCATTGCGATTTTCACAGTGATTTTTTCAGCGATTAGCGGGCCCTAGAAATTTCTTAGAGTTGAAATTTACAGCGAGTTAGCGAAGTTGAAGCATTAGTAATTTGTGGCAGCCCGCCCTGTAAAGGCCAAGAAAAGCCCAAGTGTGGGTCCGGCTCATATCATGGGGGCACAATCTCACATCGCTTGAGAGAGTAGAAAATGCATAATTTATAAGTAAGGTTCTCCTCCCTACCTAGTACAACGCGTTTTGGGCTAACCCCAAGAACAAACTCGTGTGGGCTTCGGCCTAAAGCGGACAATATTGTACTGGGAGTACCAGGGGATGTTACAAATGGTATCAGAGCGAAATTCCAACCGGAAGTGTGGCCGACGAGGACGTCGGGTCCCAAAGGGGAGGAGATTGTGGCAGCCCGCCCTGTAAAGGCTAGGAAAGGCCCAAGTGTGAGTCCGACCCATATCAGGGGAGCACAATCCTGCATCGCTTGGGAGAGTAGAAAATGCATGTTTTATAAGTAAGGTTCCCCTCCCTACCTAGTACAATGCATTTTGGGCTAACCCCAAGAACAAACCTATGCGTGCTTCGGCCTAAAGCAGACAATATTGTACTGGGAGCACTGGAGGACGTTACATAATTGTTAAACACCAATGGCCTCTGGGAGTGTTGAGAAATCTATTAAGCGCCCATTTGAAGTAGAGTTCACGTCCACAGTTTTGGCAAATGAGGTACATGCAATTGGAGATGAAGCTGCTATAGTGGTACATTCCGTCTCCGCAAGTCTAGACGAGGAGGAGCTCTATTTATTATGTGAATCCAGTGATGAAGACATGGACATGGCCGAAAAGCAGGCCTCGACGACCACCACAAGCAGAATACACGTTCGCTGGTATGGGTCTTAGCAAGAAGTATAGTTCATTGAATAAAATTAGAGAAGAAATCATTGATCATGCATTGAAGAATGAGTACGGGATAGAATTCACCCATAGTGACTCTTATCGATTGAGGGTTGCCTGTTAGGAAGGATGCATGTGGCAGAAGCACACCTAAAAAAATGCAAGATGAAATGACGTTTCAAATAAAGTGATATAACGAGGCTCACACTTGCCCAAGAAAGATGGAAAGTCGTCATGCATTTTCCAAATGGGTGACAACGCATTACTTGAACAGATTTAAAATTCAGGCCGACGGAGATCTTCCTTCCATAATTGAGATAGTTAGAAAGGATTTTAACAACAACATCACACCCAGCCTTGCTAGAAGGGCAAGAAATGCAGCAAAAAAATAAATGAAGGGGATGACAATGAGCAATACAAGCTCATATGGTTCTATGCTGAGAAGATTCTGAGGTCTAATCTTGGAAGCTCTCTACATGTTCAGCTAGAGATGAGTGCATTTAAAAAGATGTACATGTGTGTTGGCTGCATGTAAGATGGGGCTGTTAAGCTATGGTAGACCGTTTATTTGTTTGGATTGTTGCCACTTGAATGGAGCGACTCCAGGCCACCTACTCACTACTGTCAGCATCGACGAGAACGATGGAATTTACCTAATTACTGTAGTAGTAGTTGAAGTAGAAAATAGGGATTCTTGGAGCTGATTTTTCGAATTGTTGCTCGAGGATCTCAACACCCCATCCGACAATAGGTGGACAATCATTTCTGATCAACAAAAGGTGCAGTTGATTGCTTTTGCCATCTATGTTTATATTATGTGTTGTGTACCAATGTTTGACTTATACTGTTATTTTTTGTAGGGGCTCATGCCAGCTGTCAGAGAGGTCGCAGGGTAAGTGGAGCATTCTTTTTTCATCTGACACTTGTATGCAAATTTTTAAAAACAATATAAAGACATGTTGTTCAATAATACAATGTGGGTCAATTCTAAAGCCACAACATCAACGCACTTTGAGAGAGAGATGACAAAGCTATTTTTGCTTGACCCAGTAGCCCGCACATATCTACGAGAAATAGATGCGAGATGTTGGGCCAAAGATGCCATCGACTTCATCCCATGCGACAAAAGTCTCAACAACTTGAGCAAGTTCTTCAATACCTTCATTCTACCAGCTTGGGACAAATCAATTTTCAGTATGTTCGAGATTATAAGAAATGACATCATTATAAGGATCGTTAAAAAACATGAAAAGATGGCGCGCTTGACGTACTTTTTGTGTCCGCATGTCAAGAATCGGCTTGCCAAACTACAACTTGCGGATCGAAATTGGAGTTTCAGGCGTGACCCATTTTGAAGTGAGCAACTGTAAGGAATAGTACTCTGTCAATTTGGACAAACGTACTTGTAACTGTTACCGGTCATCCCGTGTATCCATGCAGTCCTGTGTATGTAATTTATGAGGAGATCTCTCAAGGACTTTGTGCATAAGTGCTACCACTGAGAAACATACATTGCGATGTACTCCCACTTTATCAGCCTAGTCAATAGACAAATAATGTGACCTCTTATGACAAATCTTGATCCAATTATGTCATCGTCATTTAAGCGACATCTCGAAAAGCCGCGAAAACGAAGACTAAGGGATGTTGACGATGCCCCAAGCTGGACAGTGCTTCCCAAGAGATATTTGAACATGACGTGTGACCGTTGTAGGGGTGTGGAACACAATTCCCGCATGTGTGAAGATGGAGGCCCAGAGTCAAGCCGCAGGCCTAGAGGCAGAGGCGACAAAGGAAGCTCGTAAGACACATTTATGAGCTTCACAGTTTCCAACATAATCTTCGAGACAGTTCCCGACATAGGAGATTAATTAAGTTGAATTAAAAAAAGTGCTAGTAGAATTAATAAGAGGTAATAAATATTAGGTAATTTTGCCACGTAAAGTTGGATTTCTTGCAATATAATTTCAGTGTAAATTTTAAATAATAATTGGCACACAAATGAAAGAAAATAAATTAAAAACAAAATAATAACAAAAGTTTTATTAAAAATGAGAGAGAGAGAGACCATGTGATGTGCACATGACCAATTGAACACAACCGATTTGATATCTCAGGGTTAAAAAGTGGGAGTCCAATTTGCTAAGATAAAGTTGGAGGTGTTAATGTTGAAATTGCACTCCAGCTAAGTTTATAATTTTATAAAACAACTTAAGGAAGAAAACAATAACTAAAATTTATATGATAAAAAAGAAGACTATTGTTTATCAATTGGCTCATGCTCAACTCCTATCATATTATTACATATATTGTTAATAAATTGCAAACAAAATGACAAATAATCACTCTTATTATTCCCACACATTTGATTCTTACATTTTCGAAAGTGTAATCACACATTCAGCAAGGTCAATCATAGGTTTAAAGTCAATCATAGTTTTGGACTCGATACAGTCCCATTCCAGAGTGTCCAACCATTCTTTCTCTCTTACCAAATAAAACATTTGTGGAAATGGTGGGTGCCGTCTATCCACATCAAATGCCATTCGCTTCAACTTTGGACATTCCTGTATTTCAATCTTTTGCAGAGGAGTACGAATCAGTTTGTCATCACTGCAAAGCCTCTTTAAATTTGGTACCCATCTCAAATAGATACTTTTTAGTTTAGGAAGAGACAAAATTTTAGGATGTCCATTTCCTCCTGACTTGCTTTCATCACTTTCACCTTCTATTAATTCCTCTACGCCCTCACACTCATCAACTTTAATTGCTTCAATGTTTTGAAAGTTGGACAAGAGTCCTAACGGAAACAACTTCTTCAGCTTTGTACAATCAAAACACTCTATACTTTTCAAATTGGAAAATGGTTTGGATTGCCTTTGCAGATTGCACACTCTGTCAAAAACCAAATCCTCCAAACTCACCATATAGTTGTCCTTCAAAATATTTAGTATGTCAATGTCTCGGAGAAGCTTTTGTAACTCATTTTCACAAAAGAGTTTTACGCTTCCTTCTATTTCACCTAACCTCATCATATCCCTACACCATGGATCACTTAAACAAAAATCAGCTTTTTACTCAATTCATGTCTCATGTCGGCCATACGATAACCCATTTTCTTTCCAAGTAAGAAAAAGTAGGAGTTAGGTAGTCCCTCGGTCTTCATGTGTTCGAAGAATATGAGAAAGCTGACAAAGTCCTCAAACTTGGCAGTCAAATGTTCCAATTTGTTTAAAGAGTTTAACTCCTTAACTTCAAATGTAGCACTGATTGCTAAATATTGAAGATCAGTTAGCTTACTAATAACACCCACACCAATTGCTCTTATCCTTGTTTTAAGAAGGTTAAGGTATCTCAACTTTATCAAACTTCCAACGTCTTTCGGCAATTTAGTTATACTTGCATCATAAAGATCTAGTCTTTCCAAAGAGATTAGTTTTGCCAAAGATGACACCTTTTGCAATGACCAGCAGCCACAAAGTATCAATGAAGTAAGGCTTTTCAACAATGAAATGGATTTCGGCAATGTTCTTATGTTAGTGCGGGATAAGTTAAGATGTTTGAGACCGGGTAAATACATAAAGAAATCATCACAAACAAAATTAATATGAAATTGTAACAATAATGTTGAAAGCCTCTCACATTTTGGTGAAAAAGCAGAAACTAGCTCAATTTCATTTTTCATAAGGGAAACAACCTCGGTATTATCTGTCCAGCTTTCTTCATTGGGAATATTTTTCAATCCTATGCCAGCTTTTATCATGAATCGAGCACCCGCAATTTGAAGTGTCATATCTCTGATCAAATCATGTAGATAAACCCAATGCCTACTTTCAAATGAAAGCAACGCAACTCGTTCAAGTTTTTTCAATATAGTGAGGCCTTTATCAATCATCTTAGCCATACTGATATTTTTGCCCAACAACCCAGCATCAATAAACAACCAAATTAACTCACGTACGTCTATTTGATGATCTTCGGGATATGTGGCGCAGTATAGAAAACATTCTTTTATTTCCAAATCCTTGAGTCGCTCATAACTCCATTTTAATACTTTAAATACTTTTTCTTCCATGTCATCTACTTTGCCACTTGAGTTTCTTAACTCATTCAAAATATTCCTCCACTCACTAACATCTTTACATGCTATCATGCTCTTTGCCAAAACAATTATTCCAAGCGGCAACCCTCCACATTCTTTAAGCACATCTTTGCTAATATTTGTTAAATCATCAGGTATTTCACGTCCAATACTCTTGACAAATAGTGTCCAAGCGTCATTTTTTGAAAGAGGATCCACTTTGATGATATTATCACAATACATTTTTGAACAAACGTCTTCTGATCGACTTGTCACAATCAATTGATATCCAACTTCTTTTGGAATTCCTAATCCCACCTCATTCAAATCATAATCAGACCACATATCATCCAAAATCATAATAAAATTTTCCCTATTTTTCAAAGCTTCTGCAAGTATTGCAGGCCTTTGGGATTCATCAAGATTGTCTGAAATAGACACTCCAATTCTTTTTGCAATATCATTTTGCAATTTTTTAATGCTACAATCTTTTGAAACTGTGATCCAATAAACAGAGCCATAAATGTCATGTTGATCTAACATCATGTTGTGTAAATGTCTTATTAAAGAAGTTTTACCCACTCCACCCATCCCCCATACTCCAATTGTCGATGCCTTATTCTTGGTTAGTAAACGTGAGATCTTAGTCTTATAACCCTCAAACTGTTCACTGACTAAGTTACTTGTGGGAAATTTAACTTGTATTTCCTCATGCACTTCAATTGTAGGATCAACACGAAAGTTGCCTATCTTTGCAAGTTCCTTCACTTCTTTAATCAATTTATTCACCTCTTTACTCTTGTCAGCAACAGTTAACATTCTACTCCGATTTCGAAGTTCTTCGCTTCCAACATTTTTAGACAGATCTGGATCACTTTCCTTCTCTACTTCCTTAGATTGAGTATTATATTTGTTTAAACTCCTTTTCAACGTCTCCACCTCATCAAGGTTGGTGCAATTACGAAGCCGTCCATAGATATTGAGTAAATTCTCAATGTTTTCCATACCTAATCAAGGTCGAAGAATGGGAGATCAAAATTTAATCTAAGAATACCCTGCAGCAACAAGCTTCAAATGAAAGAGGAAAAAATCCAAGAAATTTCTAGTGGAAGAAAGTCAACATACCTACCCTTTTACTGGAACGAAGAAACTTTTCAGTGTCTCTCAGCACTCTATCAATCTGTGCATAAAGAAAACCTAGCCTCCATGTAAACAAATTAACCAGAGAGAATTTTTATTTTAACAGAGAAAAGCATGATTCAAGAAGAAACCCCCTCCATTTGAGTACCAGAAACAAGAAATATTTGTCGATCTACCACATATCTAATATGCTAGAAGCTAAAGCCGAAGCGATCGTGAAGATGGAAATCAAGCCCTAAAAAAATATAAGATAGCATACCTTGTTAAGTGAATAAATCGAAGAAGATTTTGTAACCGATAGGAGGAAGAAAAGGAAGTTAAGCAGGATGCCAGGATCTGGAGCGATCAAGAATTTGATGAAGAACAAATTGATGAATATTAAATTAAACTTTGAAGAGAGAGAAAAGCCCACTTGCTAAATTTTTCCCTTTAAAAAATTGATGTGCGCGTCTTCATGTTTGACATTAATTTGCCTACATGCCATGGAATTGAACCTGAGAGTTGGTTCCTATGGAGTTGAAAAGCAGCGAAGCTTGTACAATTACCTATTTCCCAAAGAATTTCTCCCGGTAAAGGATTGCCGGATAAATGCAGCTGTTCAAGATCCTCTAGTTTCCCCAAAATCCCTCGGAATTTCACTCGAAATAATATTTACAGAAGCATCGAAAACCACCATTGCAGAACAATTGGAAAGCTCAGGTGGGATATTTCCTGATAGCCCATTACCCCATAAAAACAAACTAGTAAGCTTATGTTAACTTACCCAGTTGAGAAGGAATTGAACCAGTGAACTTGCTCATATGTTAGTAGAGATTTCTCAAACTCAGAACAAAATCCAAGTTGACGGTTCCTTCCGAATCCATTTCTTGGAAGGAGAAAATCCATCCGAAGAAGTGTCGGGAAGAGCCAAAGCGGAGTTCTTGCCTCCTGGTAGTGGAGAGGAGAGAGCGAGAAAGAAAGGGAGGATTTTTGGAAGAAGATTCATCCATGTGCATTGCACAATGCGCCGAGTTAATTGCTAGCTACACTTTTTTCTTTTTACTATTTACCTTTGTTAATTCATTTGTTGGATGAGGACTCAGAAATATTCAACTTACTAAATTTCAATGGGAATAAAACTACAATCATTCATTAATTTTATCTTCTCAACACATTGTACATATTATATACATATACTTAGATATTATACAGATTCAAAATTTCCATACAATTATTGTATGTCATTTCAAGTCATTTTTAAAAAAATAATTTATATGTAATAACATTAATCTAACTAGTAATCAGGTAATTACATCACAATATGTTTAAGACAAAATAAATTTATTATAAATAAATAAAATTGAAAAAGATATAAGTAAAACTGTATAGTTCAAATTGCAATAATAGAAAAGAGAACAATTCAAATAATAGAGAAATAAAACTAGGATTGACTCTCAATCTCGTTATTCAATTCTTTGTTGTTGGGATGAACATGAAAACCTTCCTATTTCAGTCATGATCTCCATCTTCTATTTGTTGTAGTTTGTCATTATAGTTAGCTGGATAATGCAATTTAGCTAATTCCTTATTTATAGATTGTCAATCAAATTCGCTAGTTGACCCAATTTATCAAGCACCTGGTGGAGCGCCAATTTACTAGGTGGAGAGGGTCACATCACGAATAAAAATATCACTATTTTTAATTTTTGGGTTTGCTTGGATTTAAGTTATTATTAAATAGAGAGGGAAAGTGATAAATTATCGTGATTTATTTTCTATGATAAGTCTTATATATTTTCTAACAAATTAACCACTAACAGAAAAGAAAATGACAAATTCAATGTCAAGTTAGTCAAAAAAAAATTGAACGCCGCGCAAAAGGACCGGAGGCAAGATGATCTGGACGCCACAGCGCCCAGGCCAAAGAAGACCTGGACGCCGCGAGCTGTCGTTTTGTTCATTTTTTTGCAGGCGGTCCCTTTGTATCTCTCGGAGATGGCACCTGCAAAGATTCGAGGCGCAGTTAATCAGCTCTTCCAGCTGACAACTTGCTTGGGGATTCTGATAGCAATCTTAATCAATTATGGAACTGAGAAGATTCATCCATGGGGATGGAGGCTTTCTCTCGGCTTAGCTACCGTTCCGGCAACTCTCATGTTTGTCGGCGGGATATTTCTACCCGAAACACCGAACAGTCTGGTAGAGCAAGGTAGATTAGAGGAAGGGCGAAAGATTCTCGAAAATGTTATAGGAACATCGAATGTAGATGCCGAGTTTGCTGATCTGATCGATGCCAGTAATGCAGCCCGTGCGATAAAGAGTCCTTTCAAGAATCTCCTCAAGAGGAAAAACCGACCCCAGTTCATAATCGGAGCACTGGGAATCCCGGCGTTTCAGCAGCTCACCGGCATGAACTCGATCCTCTTCTACGCTCCAGTCATATTTCAGAGCTTAGGTTTTGGTTCAGGGGCATCTCTTTATTCATCTTTCATTACAAGTGGAGCTCTTGTTCTTGCTACCTTCATTTCAATGGCGTTGGTGGATAAATATGGCAGAAGAGCCTTCTTTCTGGAAGCTGGCACTGAAATGTTTTGCTGCATGGTAAACCCATTCCTTCTCTTTTTTCCCCTCCATTAAATATGAAAACTTAAAGATTTTTCATCTGCAGATAGCTGTGGCCATAACTCTGGCCCTTAAATTCGGCCAAGGAGACGTGGACCTTGATGGATTCGGTGAGAAGCCTTGAGAAGTTGAGTCTGAAGTTTCTGCAAATTCATCGAAATCTCTGTTCTTTCAACATCCCTTACTATCAGTGATCAGATACAAGATCTATAATTCTCCCATGTTGTAATTCTGCATGAATCAATTCTTCCTCCATACTTTTGATGATCTCAAATAAGCACGAACAAATTTGAAGATCTCCACATCAAATGATAAATACATATGTGAGTGTAGCTCTATGTGAGTTGCAGACGACGCCTTCCACTTCTGAAATGCTGAGTTTTCTACATGAATTCACTTCTTGCCTGGACGCCGCAGCATCCAGGTCTTCTTTGGCCTGGACGCCGCAGCATCCGGGTCCCTTTGCCTGGACACTGTGTCCAGTCTTTTTTGACCTAAGTTAATGTTGGATTTGTCAATTTCTCATATGTTAGTGATTAATTTATTAGAAAATATACTACAGTGATTGACTTGTCATTGATCGTAAACCACAATGGTTGATTTGTCATTTTCCCTTAAATAAATGATTGTCAGCACAAAATATAAATACATAATTAAACACTTCGTCTTTTCCACTAATTAAATTATCTTGTTATCAAAAAAATAATCTAATTTAAAATTGAAGTATTTTTTATAACATTTTCTTCAATTTTTCAAGCCATACCATTTTGAAGGTCAAAATTCTGAAACGTAACTACTCTAATTTTCATGTATATAAATCAACATTTTTGAGATCCATATTTTATATTTTATTTATTTATCTTTCTTATGTGTTCTTAATTGCTAAATTTATAGATAAAAGGATATTCGTACCTAACAAATGTTCTGCACCTATGCGTGTTTATAAAGGTTTGTTTAGGAAGCTGGAGTTTACCCAACAATTCATCCTATTCACAACAATTTCGTTACTTTACCCAACAGTTTCAAAGTTTTAATAGAACATATAGTTTCAGTTAAATTGAACAATCTGCATGATGTTCTTTATATCTCATCATTTCAATTCAATCTGCTCTTTGGGAGTGCATTGTCCTCTTCTCTCAATTTGGACAGAATGATTGGTAATCTTTACATCCTTCATCAAAATCATCATCCACATGATGTTCCTTTTCCAAAAAGATCATGCAATTTACTTAATGCTAATAGCTCTTTATGACATTGTCTACTAGACCATCCATCAAATGTAAAACTTCAGCTTCTTAAAGACATTACATCTACATTCAACAAAAGATTTTATTTGTTCTGTTTGTCCATTAACAAAACAACATAGCTTACCTTTTATATCTTATAATACTTTGTCTAAAGTACATTTTCAATTGATTCATTGTCACGGATGGGTACCTTTTCATACAATAACATATGATGATTTTCATTCTTTTTTAACTATTGTCCGTGATCACAATATAACCATTTGGGTTTATTTACTTCATTCAAAATTGAAAGTTATTCAAATAATTTTTAAATTTGTTCAAATAATTGAGACTAAATTTAACGTTACTATTAAAAACATTAGATTGGATAATGCCTTAAAGTTCTCAATTAATGATTATTATTATAATGACCAAAATTTTTTTTTTGACAAATTTATAAATAGTTGTGTCATACGATGCAATAATGTATATTGGTCAATTTATTGGTAATATATATTATTTCATGGTTTATTAGAATAAAAGAATGATTTCAAATGTCATGACCTTTAGAATTGAAATAATAGTTTATGATATCTCATGACTAGTTGAATTAATCATGGTGTAGAATATATTTAAGGTTTTGGAGTAATGTGGTTATAATCATAATAAGAGATGTATGATGAAGTGTGATTTTTAAAGGGATAGCAATGCCGAGAACTAAGGATCAAGTGAATTTATTCGAGTTTCCCCCATTTTTGGTGTTTTAGTCGTTTAAGGGTTAAGAGGAAATTGGCTATGGTGGGAGGTCGAATTTGGTTGAAGAGTGTTAGAAAATGTTAAAGTGAACAGTTAGATGTGAAGAAGTGTTAAGGAGTCAAATATGTGGATATGTGAAGTTGAGCTGTAGAGTTAATTGATGGAGATCCACTGTGAAGGAGAGCAACGTTGTTGGACAGTTTAACCCGCAAGAGGAAAGGGTGCAAGAAGCAGGAAAAACCTAGGTAGTTGGAGGAGAGGAGCAGATGACACATCGACCATCAGATCAAATAGCAGAAAGGAAAAAGTTGTTCTTGCGGAAAGGAAAGATTCTGTTATGTAGAGAAATTGGCAGTCAGATTTAAAAAGGGAAGATCAGATGATGCATCGGTCATTGGATGAAGACCGGAAAAAGGAATACGTATGTTGAAACGATTGAGGAGAGCAGATAAAATATTGGTCGTTGGATGGAAAGAGCAGACGAGGTAGAGACTGTCGTATCAGAAGGCAGAAGAAAAGATGCTCCTGCGGAAAAGAAATATTCCTTTTCGGGAGAGAGTGTAACATCTGAATTTTTGTTCCTCTATTTTATCAATGGAGTGGAACGATTGAATTTAATGGAATGAATATTTTGGAGTCAAATGATACATTTTATGCTTGAAATATATTTTTATAAAAATTTTAAGTTATCGGGTATTTAAATATTTAAAGTGGAAGTTTAACAATATAATGGTAAGGGAAATGAACACCGCAGACTTAATAGTTTTCGATCAACGATGAGTCAAACCATGAAGAAATTTTTTTAACAACTAAAATCATGAACTATGGAAACTTCTCGTCGGCGACCTCACAGTCATGTTTCCCATTCAAATTCATCGAAGTTAATGCCTCTGTTTCGTTGACGCAAAGAACCGTCGAATAAAAATGAAGGACGTCAATTATCGGGGATCAAGGGAAGCCCCTCATTCCCGTTGGAAGACGGATGGGCATTGGAACAATTATTGGCCGATGGCGACGATTGTCAATGGCCATTGGATTGAGGAAAGTCATCCCTCCGCTCAAAATCAATGGTCAAGATTGAATCTATCAATTTCCAAAGGCGATGGCGGATGATCATCCATGGCCATTGGATCGAGCAAGGGATGTCTCTTATCGAGATTGACGACTAGGATTGAAACAGAAATCTCTAAGATGTCGTCATTCAGTATGAACCAGATGTCCGTCTTAATATGAGGGACGTCCCTTATCGAGATTGATGGCCATGATTGAATCTGCTATTTTCCAAAGGCGATGACGGACGACATTCCATGGCCATTGGATCGAGCAAGGGACGTCCCTCATAGAGATTGATGACTAGGATTGATGGAGAGGGACGTCCCTCACCTCAAGACTATTACAATATTTGAAAAAGTTATTTTATCTAGTTTGTTTTCTTTTTATCCTAGTTTGTTTTTCTTCTCCCTAAAGTTTAGGAAAGTTGTTTTTTCTTTGTAACAAGATGCTAATTATAAATAGCATCTTTCACTTCATCAAATAAAAGTGATTTGAGATTTTCAATTAAGTCTTTAGCAATAAAATGGCCATACTTAGAAAATCTGTCAACAACGATGAATATACAATCTGCATTGTTGGAAAATGGCAATCCCTCTATAAAATCCATGGAAATATGAGTCCACGGTTGGTTCGGAATAGGTAGAGATTGAAGTAAACCCGGGTAAGCAACATGTTCATGTTTACATCTTTGGCAGATTGGACACTGTAAAACATGTTGTTTGATACACTTCGACATACCCGGCCACCAAAAATTGGCTTTAGTTCTATAAATTGTAGCTTGAATACCCGAATGGCCTCCTGCCTGAGAATAATGAAGGGTTTGGATAACCTTCAGCCGAATGGAATTGGAGCTTCCTAAAACAATTTTTTTTTGTTGAAACGAAGAATACCATCTGAGTAAGAAAATCCAGGGACAGCAGCATCATCCAAAATTAATTTGTCCAGTAAAGAAGTTATCCAAGCATCATTTTCATAGCTAGAAATTACTTCCTTTATCCACAATGGCTGAATTGAAGTGGCCTTATTGCAACTGGCAGCTTTGAAATCCTGCCTAGATAAAGCATCAACAACAATGTTAGACTTCCCTTTATTGTACTAGATTACATATCGCAATCCAAGTAATTTAGTCAACCATTTTTGTTGCAATGGTGTAGTAATAATCCTTTGCTCAAACAGAAATTTGAGAGATTGATGGTCCGTTCTGATTATAAACTCAGAACCCTCCAGATAATGCCTCCATTATTGAACTGCCATGACTAATGCCAACAATTCTTTTTCATAGATCGATAGCCCGAGATTCCGAGCATGAAAGGGTTTACTAAGAAAGGCAATTGCCCTTTGATTTCGAAGTAAAACAACACCGATGCCTCCATAACAAACATCCGTCTCTACAACAAATTGTCGAGTAAAATCAGGCAAAGCTAGTACAGGAGAAGAAGTCATAGCAGATTTCAATTGCAAAAAAGCTGAATTAGCTTCTTCTGTCCAAGCAAAAGCATTCTTCTTTAAGAGTTAGTTAACGGTTGGGCAATGGCACCATAACCTCTAATGAACTGTCTATAGTAACCTGTCAACCCTAAAAATCCTCTGAGCAATTTGATTGAAGTGGGGACAAGCCAATCATTCATAGCCATCAACTTATCTGGGTTGGCTTCAACACCATTAGCGAACAACACATGACCAAGATAAGCAACCTTGTTCTGACCAAAATCACACTTTGATCTTTTGGCAAACAGAGAATGATGGCGTAACAATTGTAAAACAGTTTGCAAATGGATAACATGAGAATCCAATGATGAACTATAAACAAGAATATCATAAAAAAAATCAAAACAAACTTTCTCAAATGTGGCCGAAAAATGGAATTCATTAAAGATTGGAAAGTGGCTGGAGCATTCGTCAAACAAAAGGGCATAACACGGAATTCATAGAGGCCCTAATAAGTGCGGAAAGCTGTCTTATAACAATCCTCATTCTTGACCAGAATTTGATGGTATCCAGCTCTAAGATCAATTTTAGAGAATATAATCGAGCCATGCAACTCATCGGTGAGTTCATCAATTAATGGCATAGAAAATTTATCTTTTTTCGTCATAGCATTTACCTTCTGATAGTCCACACAAAATCTCCATTAGCCATCTTTTTTTATACCAACAAAATTGGAGAGGCAAAAGAGCTGTTGCTAGGGACAATAATCCCTTCTTTTAACATTTCCTACATAAGTTTATCAATTTCAGCTTTGTGAAAATATGGACAATGATAAGGAACCAAACGAAACAGTTTAGCGTTGTCCATTAAAGGAATGACATGGTCATGTGATCTTTTGGGTGGTAAGCTAGACTCTGTAAGGTGGAAATAGATTGAAGATGTCCCACTAGAGAATAACTTTGTTGCCTTAAGCCAGATATAAAACTCTTAATTGAACAAAGTTCTAAAAAAGAACTGGCAGAATTTGTAGGCAAACAAATCTCTGTGCCAAAAAAGATGATATGGAACAGTCAATTTGGTAGATGAAAAGTAACCAGACTAACATTATTAAGCCAATCTATACCCAGTATCATATCACTGCCACCAAGAGAAAGAGCCCGGAAGGTGAAAATAAAATTGTTATTGTGCATAGTCCACTGAACTGGATGAGAAATTGAAGCACTCACTATCTTAGCACCATTAGCAACTGTCACCAACAGACTCTTAGAATGGTCAAGCTACAATTTTAAACGGCTAGCAATAGAATCATCAATAAAACTATGGGTACTGCCACTATCAATAAGAATAGACAAAAGATGGCCTGAAATGTGTCCCTTTATTCAGACAGTGGAGTTTGAAGCAAAACTAGCTAAAGCATTAAGGGATACCTCTACTACTTCAGCTTCATCATGAGGTTCTTCAATTAGTGGATCCAAGATATTCGTAACATCAGAATCAAAGGAAGCAACCAATAAAAAAATAAGGGAATGATTTTTACAAACACGGTTTAAAGTGTATTTTCATCACATTTAAAGCATAAACTAAGTTTTCGCCTCTGGTTCAATTCAGCTGGTGTTAATCTGGGCAGCTTGGCTAAAATAGAATTTTCTGGGTTTTGAGGAATAATAAATGATTTATCAAGTCATTTAGAAGCAGAAAATTTTTTGTTAAATTTTGGCAAGCGCTGTAAAGCTTGAATCGATTGTTCTAGCAACAAAGCAACTTGAAAGGCTAAGGACAATGAAGTCAAATGATTTATCTTAACAGTAGCCTTTATCTCTTCTTTGAGCCCACCAATGAATATAGACATATAATAAGATTCAGGCATTCGAGGTAATCCCGGTTGAGCCAAGGATTTAAGAGCTTCAATGCGATGAATGTAATCCTTAACCGTACCTGATTGGCAAATCTTAGAAAACGATTTGACGACGTCATCATCATTATTGTCAAAAAAGCGATTGCATAATTCAGATGCAAATAGTTTCCAAGTAGCCTGAGAATGAGCAGAAATAAATCCATCGAACCATAAATCTGCTTGGTCTTATAAATGAATTTCGATAAAGCTCAAACAAAGATTAACTTGTATCTACTTAATCAAGAAAT
Source organism: Begonia loranthoides (assembly GCA_022433065.1). Lineage (NCBI taxonomy): Eukaryota > Viridiplantae > Streptophyta > Magnoliopsida > Cucurbitales > Begoniaceae > Begonia > Begonia loranthoides. The sequence goes on from CM039486.1 coordinate 6,198,771, forward strand.
ACTTGATAGCTTTCCTTAGCCATCTCGAGGGCCATCACCCGAAAAGAAAGGAAGATCCAAATGCAGTAGTCTTTAATGAGACCAAAAATCATGATGAAAACTTTCACCAGGTGATTGATGACGAATAGGATCGCTGAATGGTTAAAAATGCGAGCTAGATGACATATTATTCCCAGCCGAAACACTGGGTGATGCATCAGATCTGTTTGGAAGTAGCTGTGTGAAAGCAGTCATAACTACTTCATGTTTAGTGGCAGTATCTTGTGCCAAACTATGAACTGTAGCTTCAAGTTGATCATGGCAAGCAAATAATGGCTTAATCTAATTATTGAAATTTTCCAATCGAGAAAATACAGCAGTGAAAGAAGAATCGATACTCTGCAACTCTCCCTCCATCTGCCTCAATGCCTCTTCATTGGACTTCGAACGCATCTCCGCCATGCGTGGATCATCACTGCACTTCTTGAACTTCCTTATTAAACTCTCTGTGCTTCCACGTTAGATGCCACTTCGGATGCCACATTAGCTGTCATCTCAGCTAATACAGCTAACGTGATTGGTTAAGCTATTTCTCGTTTCTCTTCCCTTCAATTGCAAAGGCTGGCTGACATGGCTTTTGCTGGCGTTTCCTTCCCCAATGTAGCAATTGAGGTTAGTATAGTGCCATCTTCTTAACCAATACCCTGTTCTTATTTAAGGTGTACAGTGACCGTGCGTTTGTGGGATTTTCGATTGCATCAATTTTTCCAAGTAAGGATTGTATCATTCAACTGATAAAAGTCTGCATCACAAGGAATTTACTAAATTTTGACTTAGTTGAAGACTATTAATGTTAAAAAAATATGGTTTTGTTCTTTCTATGAATATGACGGGATTAAACTGAGGAATTTGGATTATGCTATCTGGAGTTTACTATCTTCATGATAGGCGTATGAATTAGATGTTTTGGTAATTATCCATACCCTGTATGTTGCGTTTGGCTAATTCACATTGATTTTATAGAATTTCATTGTGATGATATACTGATCTCTTGTAGATATGATGGGTTATGGTACATGAATCTATCATTAAACTGTTGAATTTAGATAGCATATTTCTAGACTAACAGTGGCGGTTAGTTAAGCATTTAGAATTGTGATATTGCATTTCTCTTTATGAATTATGTAATTACTGTATGAGCTGGATAGCTATTTGACCTGCTGATATTGATGAGGAAATTCTTAGACAAATATAGTAGCTAATGAGTAGGGTGTGGTGTTTGGTTTGGACTTCTATTTTACTGTGTGTATTGCATAAGGAGATGTAGAGTGGATTTTTAACTTTGGTAATTGTTTATAATCTACACCGGTATTGCTTTGGATAAATTTAGGAATCTATATGTGAACTTATGATGTTACTATCGACGTTCATAAGCTGATGAATCTGAGTAGTGGTCTATAATTGGAGATTGGATTATGAAAACACTTGTTAAAAGGATTTCTATTTTAAGTTAAGTTTAGGAATCTGTTTGTTATGAGGATTGTTATTCATACATGGTTAAATGGTTTTCCGCCGAATGTGTACAATATGGCCACAATAACAATAATATTAACTGATAACAATATTCCTTCATACCGTGATAGTGTGATAATAATAATGAAACTAATATTTATTCATTAATTATTGACTAATTATCAACTAATTTTAAGGATAAAAATATTACCAAAATAATCCAAGAGCTACAGCGTAATTTCTCCCGTCGAAATGCTCACTTTGATACTATAATAACAAATTCACCTCTAAACTTCCTAGCCCAACACTCTCACAAAACTCTCCTATTTTTCCTATCATTTCCTTCTTTCTGGCTCCTCTTCTTCTCTCTGGCTCCTCTTCTTCTCTCTCGCTTTGGTGTGATTTCCTTTAACAGAATGCCTGCTATTTATAGCCATTCTGAAAGCTAAACATTCAGCCACGTTGCTGCCAGGAAGGATAGAATTAGGCAGAGTTAGGCATAGTATTTTGTATAGGGAGTTTTCGTCGGCAGCAGTGGTTGAGGTCGCATGGCTAGGGGAGACAAGACGCACGCCTAGGGAGGGAGGAGGGCGGCGTTTGGGTCGGGAAAGATGTGGGAGGCAGTCCTCCATGTCCCCAGGAAAAGGCGTGGGAAAGGGGCGACTTTTCTAGCGAAAGAGGTGTATTTACTCGCTAAGGGACGAGTTGTCTGATTTTTGTCCCTAATTTATCGTAGATCTGCTATCTGTCTGATGGGTGCGGACGACTAGGTCTCATCCGCCAGAGTAAATTTAGCAAGAAAAACTTGAGGTCTCGGACGAGAAATGGCGTCCCCATTCTCTTCCGTACCGTCCGCCACGACATGCAGACGCGTTTTGGCATCCACACGTATCGTCCGAATCTGTCTAGAATTTAGATAGATTCAAATCGGACGATGCCTCTCTTCATCCGCCATCGTCTGCAGGCGTTCGAAAGTCTCAAGACTTGGACAGATTTGATACGGATGCAGTTCTCCTCGTCCGCATAGTCTACATAGTCATCCGAAAGTGTTCAGGATTTGGACAGAGGCAAATCAGATGAGGTCTCATCTCGTTCGCCCTCGTCCGGAATCGTCCGAAAGTCCGAGACATAGTGAACTCAGGATGTGAAATCTCATCCTGAGTCATCCCAAGGTTTGGGGTGGCAAGGCTATACACTTGCAGACGATGTTTCTCATCTGCAAGTCGTCCGCATGCATCCAAACAGACCAAAATCCTCTTTTTCCTTCACATTTTAAACTAAACCTTTATCCTGTAATCTTTTACCCCCGAATGCAGTCATAATTTAACACGTAACAATATGCCATGTAATATATATTATCTCTAAAAATTCGATTACATAGCGTACACGAAAAATTTAGGATTGAGGTATTACATGTACTCAAAACAACTAGCTTATTGTAGGATCGATATAGGCCTATAGAGGGGGGGGGGGGGGGTGAATATAGTGTTTCTAATATTTTAGTGCGATATTTTAATATCTAATAACCCTAAGTGATTTAATGCATATAATTAAAATATCGATAACAAATATATGCAATAATGTAAAGAGTAAGGGCTAGAGACATGTACTCAATATTTGTTTACGCAGTTCGGCAAACTCGCCTACGTCCGCGCTCCAAGTTCCACTTGGAGATACACTAAGTAATTGGCTTACGGGTGCCAATAAAACCGTTTACAAATTGACTATTAAACGGGGCATCACCCTTGACTAATTATAAGATCGTCAACCTTAGACTCTTACTAGTCGTCACCCTAAATTTGACTATTGCGGGGCGTCACCTTAGTATGATGAATTCTTAGGGAATCACCCTTTACAATCAAGCACAATACTAAACTCAGAAATTTAAGCTTAAATCTAGCTAATCCAAATTCTCCCAAAATATAACTCACAAGTTCGGAATAGGGAGAATTGGATTTACAACACAATTAAAAGCTCACAGAGTAGTATTCGAGTATTGATTTTGTTAGGGCTTCGCCTCGAATATTTGATTCCTTAGTTGTTGAGAGCTTTGAATGAACCAACATTTATAGACACTGCCACTGTCGCTTCCGGATGTCCTCAGCGTCCGTATCTATCGTCCGCATGACCGTTGGAATTTTCCCGTTGAAAATATAGCCGTTTTGCGGACGCTATTCTCATCGTCTGCTGCATCCGCATACATCGTTCGCTTCTCATCCATAAAATGACAGAGGCAAATCGGACGCAAAATCCAGCGTCCGTGTGATCGTCCGCGTCTTTACAAAAATGTTGGGGACGCCAAAACAGCGTCCTCTTCTCCTTTTCCCGTCCGCACATCTGAAGAGCTGCGGACGCCATTACACGTACGCATCGTTCGCGACCATCGTCCGCACAACATTGAATTGGACAGAGGCAAATCGGACGCAAAAACTAGCGTCCGCATCGTCTGCTGCGTCCGCGTCCTCACTGATCAGCAGGGGACGCCAAGACCATCGTCCCCACAACACTCCAAGTTCAACCCTGAACTATATTGAGTCCCAAAATGACATGATACACTACATGGACTCAAATAAACATGTTAGCACATTTTAATACCCTCAATATGGGTATTATTGATAGATTTGAGTATAATATATTGAGTAAAACATTGAAAACATTATCAATAAAAAACACAATTAACCAACTTATTATTTTCATTAAATTAAACCATTTGGTCATCATCAAAATAAAACTAAGCCTAACAAAAAGGCTAACAATCTCCCCCTTTTTGATGATGACAAAATCCTATAAGTAGGTTATACTAAAATGTAAGCATGTGCATCAAATATTGCATATTAGATTTATCCAATTAAGTTATGCAATTTATCAACCAATTAATTCATGCAACATGCTACTAAACTCCCCCTAAAATGCAACATACTACTAAACTCCCCCTAAAATATATTTTAACTTATACCACATTCTCTCCCTTTTTGTCATAATCAAAAAGTAATACTAGGGGAGGGGAGCACAAACACAATCAAGGAATGTTATGAAAAGAAGATTATCAAAAGATTCATCTAAGAAATTCTCCCCCATGAACATTTTCAACATAAGCAAAATTGAGGGAATAATCATTAGAATCCAAAGACAAACTCAAGAATTGTTTCACCAATTAATTCTCCCAAAAACAATTTCTCCCCCTTAATCAAAAAGTCTATCCAAGAAATCAACCAAATGAGGGAAATATACATTCAATTTCAATTTGTGGTTAAAAGAAGTATACCAATTGTAAATAACCACAATCACAAATATTTCTAACTAAAAACATTCTCCCTCTTTTCTATTAAGCAAAGAAATTCATTTGAGGGAATATAGACATTAAAGTTCAATGAGTGGTAAAAGATAAGATATCAATCTAAGCAACCACAATCACAATTCTATTTTAACAAAGTAGTCTCCCCCGTTTTTCCATTAAGCATACACTATTTATTGGAGGGATTTAGCATTCCAATTCAATTTGTGGTGTATAGTATGATACCAATTGAAAAATCACCACAAGAAATATTCAATCAAAAATATTTTTCCTCTTTTTGCTCATTAAGCCTAAACATATATGAGGGTATTTTGCATTTAAGTTCAACCCATAAGCACAAAAAAAAAATGAGATTCAAGAAATGAATACCAAATGTAAGAACTGGAATACATTTACATATTAAGAATTGTAAACAAATTTTCAATTTCTACAAGGGATACCAATTTAAGAGTTAACAAATCAACAATGGATACCGATTGATCATTCATAATTTGAGGCCAAACAAGTTGTTCAAAAGTTTATATCAATTATAAATCCAAAGTTAAAATCAAATCATTTTGGCAAAGTATTGATACCAATTGTAAATTCAAAAATGAAATTTCGGAGAGAGATACCAATGTTTAAAAACAAACTCAATCAAGTTATCTCTCCCCCTATGTTAAACACAAAAACAACCAATTTGGGGATATTCCACACATTCAAAAGGTTTGCTCTCCCCCTTAGAGCAACAATAAAACACCTTCATAAATTTCTCCCCCTATAAATTTATTAATTAGTAAATAGGAGAGAATTCAAAAACTCAAGAGAACCATCCAAGTTTAATGAGAAATATACCAATTGAAAAACAATCTATGGATGAATTCACATTTTGTAAGCACAAACAAAATTTTACTCCCCCTATCATTTTGCACATAACCAAGTAGTTTGGGGAATCTAAATATGATACCAAATCAAGATCCAAAGAATATTATACCAATTATAGAGAAAATATGATTTCATGGATACCAAAACAAAAATAATTTCATATATGATGTCAATTAAAGATTAAGTTCAAAAATTTCAATTGTTGAAATTCAATTCTAAAAATAAAGATTGATACCAATTTAAAATTTCAAAGTATAGAGAAATTGAAGATACCAATTGAAGAAATGAAATCCAATTTTCAAAAATACTAATTGATATAAACTATCTTTCAAAGATATTCAAGGTAAGAACTATTTCTCTCCCCCTAAATCATTGCATACAATTAAAACATTGGGGATGGAAATCCAAGATAGATACCAATTGTAGAAGTTTAAAACAAAACAATCATTGATATCAATTGTGTGATTTCAAATCAATGGAGAATATTGATATCAATTTGAAAAACAACTACAAAACTTCTTCCCCTTTATAGATCTCAAAACTAAAAACATTTGAGGAAACAAAGTTATCAAACAAAACAATAAAAATTTCTTCCTCTAAACTCTCAATGTCAAACCAATTCAAATCTCTCCTTCTTTGCATTAATCAAGTTAGATTCAAAGAAGAGTTATCAAAGTCTACCCTACAAGCGGAAACATATTTATCAAAAGCTAAAAAAAACTTAACCTATTTTACAACAAGTCAATAGTTTAAAAACAATTCTTAGCAATTTTATTTTCTCCCATTTATCATTATAAATAGGCAAATTCAATCAAAAGGAGAAGTCCACGACAAATTTTTTGAAAAGGCAAAATAATTTATGCCATAGCAATGATCTCTCCCTTTTAAAAAAACAAAATCAATTCAAGGGAGTGTTCTAAATTTTCAAGAATGGAACATTTGTCTAAACAATTTATGTGTTCCCCTTTTTATCTATAGCAAAATCAATCCAAAAAGAGAAAACCAACAACTTAAAATTGATATCAAACAATTCAATATATAAAACTAGAAAGCCAATTGTTGGAAGTTAGTTCTCAAGCAATAAAAATAATCCAAGACAAGAATTATGCAAAATTTAACTTAGAGATACCAATTGTAAAATACAAATTTCAACCTATAAGCACACTATTAATATCTTCCTTTCCAAACTTAAAATATCGAAAATAAGTTCAAAGCTATGTATTAAAGAATTTAAGTCAATTCAATTTCAATTAAAAATAGAAAGTCAAATTAAGTCAATTTTAATAAATCAACATTTGAAAACAAATTAATAATTTCTATACTTACTTTTCTCCCTCTTAGTATTAATCAATTTAAAAGCAAGGAATAAACATCAAAATGTGGCTTAGCGGAAGCAAAATCTATCTAAGACTATAATTGAAATCAACATTTCAAAATAATTCAATGATTTTAATACAATTCTATTTTCTCCCCCTATTTCATTATTCAAGTTCAATTCAATGGAGAAATCAACAAAACATCATTATTAACAAATCTTCTACTCTTCTCCCCATATATCAAGCTAATTTCAATTTGTGGGAGAAGTATATTCTCAAAAAGATAAAGCAATTTATTGCAAACAATCATCCAACTTAGAATCCAACTTAGCATCCAACAATCCAATATTTACACTAGCATGTTCAATTTAGAGACTAAGTTGTTGGAATACAAACCATCAAAATATAGATTGAAGGAATAAAGACTTCTCAATTCCTAGATATCAAATGAAGACCTAACCAAATTTATAACCTATGATATCTATCAATTCACTCCATAAATAAAATCAATTTATCTCAATGCAATCCTAAAACAACAAAATTAAACATCTAACACTTTTTAAAAAAATATGCAATTTAGAATCCAATTGTTGGAACTATTCATCAAAATACTAGTTGAATAAATAAAACATATTTCAACCTATATATACAAAAAGATTAAAGCTAACAATTAATCCAAGAAGATTATATACTAATCAAAGTTAAAACACTTTCAATCCCAAATCAAGAATAGAACAATAGAATTGAATCAATCTATGCTTTAATCCCAAGAAAAATAAAGATTGAATCAATCAATAATATAATCCATTCTAATCCATCAAACTCTAAATACTAATCCAAATCAAATTCCACACTTAAATTCAATTATAACAAAGAGATTGTGTACCTCTAAGATATTTATTTTCATTTACCGCATTTGAGGCATTCCTTAAAGCTTCTCCTCTTTTGTATTGGATATTAAAGTATCCAAATCCCCTTTCAAGCTTCTTGGGAGAATCTCCAACCTACAACACAATCAATTTGCAATTTTTGATACCCAAACCATTTTGGGTCCTTTTGTTATAGGTTTGGTTCCTTTAGGAACCCATACAAATTTAGAATTCAACTTCGATTTAAGTTTAGAATTTAAATTCAAAGGATGAACAAATTTAGAATCACAATTTGATTTCACATTAGCATTTAATTTTAATGGACAACAAAAAGATTTGTGTCCTACACAATTGCAAGAATTACAAGTAGAAGATCTAACAAATAAATTATTGTAATTCTTCTTTTCAAAGGGTTTATATCCAATACCGGCTTTATCAAAAGTAACCCTTTGAGAATTCAAGAGCATATTTAAATTTTTGCTCCCATTAGTGAATTTAAGTATAACCAAGTTTAAATCATCATTTTTAACTTTCAATTCACTAACATTAATCTCAAGAGATTTAATTGTATCATTAGCATCTAAAATAGATTTAGATTTAGCATGTAAAGATTCAATCTCTTTTTCACGTGATTTGATCGAAACATTCAATTCATCATTCCTAATTTTCAAATCACAAATCTCATGCTCATGACAATTATTAATAGTAATCAAATCACAATTTTTACAATTTAATGAATCAATTTCATTTTCATGTGATTTGATAGTTGTATTTAACTTATCATTCAACAATTTCAAATCATTACTATCATGCTCAAGAGATTTAAATGAAGCATTAGATTCATCAATCATACTCTTTAACTCTACAATTTGATCATCAAGAGATTTATTCAAAATAGCATGCTTTTTGATCAAATTGTTTTTCTCATTTTTCAACAATTTATATTTATCTTTGAGCTCATTAAAACTATCTAGCAATTCATTAAATACATCATTATCATCTTCACAATTTGAATCGGAATTGCTATAATAGTCGTTTACCTCAATATCGTTGGCCATGAAGCATACGTTGGCTACTTTCTCCTCTTTTTCGGAGGATGAACTTTCTCCACTTTCAATCTTTTGGTTTGTGCCTACATGTGTTAGCTCAAGAGATTTTCAAATATCATAAGCACTAACACATGATTGAACTCTATCAAATTCATTTTTACTTAAGGCACTATATAAGATATTCATTGCCTTAGCATTTAAATTCCAATTCCGTTTATCTAAATCATTGAATTCACAAATTGGTCTAGGAAGAGTTATTCCATTTGCAATGATTTTCCATAAAAAGAAATCAATAGATTGTATAAATATTGTCATTCTACACTTCCAATATAAATAATTACAACCATCAAAATGCGGAGGTGTAGATGTGCATTGTTCTAATTCGTACATGTTAGAGTCCATAATGTGCATATATATATATGACTACCAATCAATGATATTCAAGTAAATTTCAACAATGAAATTCAACAATTTATAGCAATGTGCACAATCAACAAAATATCACACAAAAATTTAAATACCCGCTCTGATACCAATTGTAGGATCGATATACGCCTATAGAAGGGGGGTGAATATAGCGTTTCTAATATTTTAGTGCGATATTTTAATCTCTAATAACCCTAAGTGATTTAATGCATATAATCAAAATATCGATAACAAATATATGCAATAATGTAAAGAGTAAGGGCTAGAGACATGCACTTAATATTTGTTTACGCGGTTCGGCAAAATCGCCTACGTCCGCGCTCCAAGTTCCACTTGAAGATACACTAAGTAATTGGCTTACGGGTGCCAATAAAACCGTTTACAAATTGACTATTAAACGGGGCATCACCCTTGACTAATTATAAGGTCGTCAACCTTAGACTCTCACGAGTCGTCACCCTAAATTTGACTATTGCGGGGCGTCACCCTAGTATGATGAATTCTTAGGGAATCACCCTTTACAATCAAGCACAATACTAAACTCGGAAATTTAAGCTTAAATCTAGCTAATCCAAATTCTCCCAAAATATAACTCACAAGTTTGGAATAGGAAGAATTGGATTTACAACACAATTAAAAGCTCACAGAGTAGTATTCGAGTATTGATTTTGCCAGGGCTTCGCCTCGAATATTTGATTCCTTAGTTGTTGAGAGCTTTGAATGAACCCACATTTATAGACACTGCCACTGTCGCTTCCGGACGTCCTCAGCGTCCGCATCTATCGTCTGCATGACCGTTGGAATTTTTCCGTTGAAAATATAGCCGTTGTACAGAAATTTGCGTACTTGCGGACGCCATTCTCATTGTCCGCTGCATCCGCATGCATCGTCTGCTTCTCATCCATAAAATGACAGAGGCAAATCGGACGCAAAATCCAGCATCCACGTGAATCGTCCGCGTGAATCGTCTGCATCTTTACAAAAATGTTGGGGACGCCAAAACAGCGTCCTCTTCTCCTTTTCCCGTCCGCACATCTGAAGAGCTACGGACGCCATTGCACGTCCGCATCGTCTGCGACCATCGTCTGCACAACATTGAATTGGACAGAGGCAAATCGGACACTCGTCCGCTGCGTCCGCATCCTCACTGATCAGCAGGGGACGCCAAGACCATCGTCCCCACAACACTCCAAGTTCAACCCTGAACTATATTGAGTCCCAAAATGACATGATACACTACATGGACTTAAATAAACATGTTTGCACATTTTAATACCCTCAATATGGGTATTATTGATAGATTTGAGTATAAATATATTGAGTAAAACATTGAAAACATTATCAATAAAAAACACAATTAACCAACTTATTATTTTCATTAAATTAAACCATTTGTTCATCATCAAAATAAAACTAAGCCTAACAAAAAGGCTAACACTTATGACTAGCTTAAAGTCTTGAGGTGTTTATGTTTTGTATTAACTTTAAATAGTACTTGTGATAAATCCACTCCTAGAGAAAAATCAAGGGTGTTTCTAGATTATTCTACCGAATATAAAGGATACAAAGTTTTGGATTTGGAATCATTAAGATTTTATTTCAAGGAATGTCATTCTTAACGAGAATGTGTTTCTTTTCAATTTACATTTCAACACAAATTCTAAAAAAATTTTATTTCCAACCTCAACCTCTAATTCAAATTTTTCTTTACAAATTCTTGAACAATCTTCTTCTAGAAAATTAGAGCAAAAAGTTTCTAAGGCTCCTTCATATTTGGTCGATCATTGTTATTTAGCTATTGGTTCTCTTTTTCCTTTTATTTCAGATTCAAAGCATTCTATATCAATATCTTTGTCTAGTCATTGTTCATCTTAATCTTATAAAGCCTATACATTACCTACTTCTTCAAATTTTGAACCTAAATTTTATTCTCAAGCTGAGAAAGACAATGAATGTTGAGATTAAAGCTCTTGAAGATAATTCAACATGGACCTTGACAGATTTACCAACAGGAAAACATCCTACTAGTCGTAAATGAGTGTATAAAATCAAAGTATAATGCTAATGGAACAAGTGAACGTTACAAAGTGTCTATGCAAAACTAAATATACTCTACGCAAATTCATGTGTCGCAAATCAAGTAATAAAAGAGTGAGGAGAGTATCGATTAGACGATAACATATTTAGCATAATTTAAATCCAAAGAAAACAAGTAAATAAAAATAGAAATTGCTTTAGAATGATGATTTGGGTGCTAAGTAATTAGAATAAAATGCAAATAGGAAAATGAGAAATTCAAATTATATGAATATGGCACGGATTCGATTTCCCCTCTTATATGAAACTTATTACAATTGTTGTAGAATGTTGTAACAAATAGTTGAATGACTTATAATTACTCTTCTTTATTCAACAGTCCATCGAGTTGCTTGATAATTCTTCTTAATAATTTCTTCTAAACTCATGAAAGACAATTATCTCAGAAAATTCCATTAAACACTCTTCTAACATGTCATGTGATTCAAAATAAAATGACGTGCAAATATTATCCTCACACAATTCAATATCGGTCTTAAATTTCTAATTAACGATAAGTACAGTAGGAATACAAATATTTATCCATGCACATCGACAATAAATAAAATAGTCATTAAAACATATTGAATTATTTGAACTTTATTCATGCATTAAACTTAAACAAAATAACAAAGATTATATAATTAAGTTCTCTTTCCTCCTAACCAATAGAAAACTAGCTCATAACAACATTAAAAATAATCATATTAATTCTTGAATTTTAATATATTAAAAAGTAGAAAAATATAAAAAATCTTCTATGTTATCTTGATGCTGCACGATGTCGCGACAATGGCTGCGTTCAGAATAATTGCAGCAATGAACCAAAATGGTAACTAGCAAACTTTGCAATTTCTTCTTGTTTTTCTCCGACTATCGTCGCTAGAAAAATCTCCTTTATATGTTGAATCGTCTTTTTTGTTCTTAGGTAATTTTCTCTTTTTGTGAAAATCGCCTTGGATTTAGATTATTCCTCCTTGGATGTGAACTATTCCTCCTCAAATTTAGACTATTTTTCCTCAAGTTTTCCTTCTGAAATTTTCTCCTTTCAAAGCCAACAAGCTCTCCACCGTTTTAGTAATCAATTTTCCATCTTTTCTACTTTTGAAAATCAAATCTTCATCTTTAGTTTTGACAATTTTTCTTTAATTTCTCTTTTTGAAAATAAGAGAGTGATTTTATCCCATATTTCTTGTTGTCATCTTATCCTCTATTTTCAGTAAATTCTTGATTGCCCTTTCCAAAAATAAGATAATAATATTATTCTATTTGTTGTTGTGAATATTCTTTTTCGTAAAAATCTCACAACTTTTTCTTTCCTCAAAATCTTCTTTTACTATGATTTTTCCCTTTAAACATAATAAATTAGCTTTAAATATGTCCATTTGTAATTCCTATAAGATAAAACATAATAAATATTCATAATTCACATAAGATATCACTTTAAAAATCACAAAAAAATTGATTTTTACAATAAAAACATGAAATTGTGACAATCTGTAGTAAAATATCAAAATTTCTTTATTTAATCACTCAGTTTCAACAATATTGATATAAAATAAAATCCTATAATAATTTTTTTAAGAGATATCACAAAGCAATTGCTAAAAGGCATACACAACAAGGAGTTGATTACTTAGATACTTTTTCTCCCATTGCAAAATTTGCTACTGAAAATATTTTTTTGTCTTTAGCAGCTGGTTAAGGATGGGTTTTAACACAATTAGATGTGAATAATGTGTTCCTACATGGTGATTGAAATTAGGATGTTTATATGACATTACCACCAACATACTTGGAGAAGAATGTTTCTACACAAGGGGAGCAAACTTTAATCTGTAAATCGCACAAGTCTGTATATGGTTCAAAACAAGCTTCTCAGAGTGTTTTCAAAATTTTCCAGTGCAATTATTGATATTGGTTTTCGGCAATTAGCTTCTAATAATTCTCTATTCATTAGAATTGCTCAATGAATCTGGTTGTTTGGGTAATGAATCTGGTTGTTTGGGTTGTAAACCTGTTTCAAATCCAATGTAAACTCAATGATGACGGCCTATTGCCGGAGGATCCAACCGTTTACAAAAGGCTTATTGAGAAATTACTATGTCTTACATTTACTCGACTAGACATATCCTTTGTTGTGAGTAGTTCAAGTCAATTTTTAGTTGCTCCATGAGTTCCTCTTTTAAAGGTAGTTTATATGGTTCTTCAATATTTGTAATTTTTAGTTTCCATGAGTTCCTCTTTTTAGTTGCTCATGTTGACGTGGAGTTACAGTTGAAAAAGACAGTTATTTTTAGCTCAGTCTATTGCATTTTTCAATGTTCATTCTATGAATAAGAGCTTTCGCTCTCTGTACAGGACAATTAGGAACCAAATCTGTCTGGGTTGGTTCACATTTGGGGTGGAACCAAACTGCACCAGCAGTTCTATTCCTCCATGTACTACAATGAAGTTAGTGGTGCAATTAAGCTACTCCAACTATCTTAAGTTATTAATAGATTAAGATCGGGCTCTGATTTGGGCAACATGAATGGCAGAGTTATTGAGGATTTATTTATTTTTTATATACTTGTATCACTAACTATTTGATCAAATAATTTTATGCTTATTGTTCATATGGGGATCTAAAACATGTTCATATGGTAAAGTACATTTTTATGCTAATAGTAAATGCAAAGTCTAATTTTGCACCTTTTGATTCATGTTTTTCATTTAAGCCTTCATTATATCAATTTTACATTAAATGGTTATTTAATCAATTTTTAATTTATCACTAATTTTTGGAAATGTCAATTGCTCATATTTTTACTTACATCAACAAAAAAAAAAAAACTAGAGGTGGGGTAACACTAGTTTGGAACATTGTCTAAAATGATACCAACTCTTCAATCCCATTTTCCATGTCCATAGGAACCATGGCCAATTTCTATCTTAAAAGAATCATGGATCATAGTTTGGTTCATAATTTTGGGTGTAAAAAAACCATTAGAACTGGACTGAATTTGTTGCATAAATGTTGTGCAAAATTAATACTACGTAAGTGCATGAGTTACAAATCAAATAATGAAGAGTAAATAAAGTATCGATCTTGCAAGGATAAATATAACACAAATTAATTTATACAAAGCAAAAAGTTTAAAATAGAAAATAGTTTTGGTATGACGAATTAGGTATTTAACAATTAAAATAAAACACAAATGAGTAAATAATAGGTTTGAATTATAAGAAAATAGTTTGAAATTGATTTCCCTATTTATATTAATTTTACTACAATTGTTGTAGAATGTTGCAGAGTTAATTGAAAGACTTAGAATTTTTTTTTTTAGTTCAAGACTCTGTTGAGTTGTTTGATAATTTTTTTAAATAAATTGCTTCAAGTATATGCAAGATAAATATCTCAGAAAATTTAATTTAATATTATGTTAACATGTCATGTGATTCAAAACAAAATTATATGTAAATGTTATCTTTTCACAATTCAATATTGGTCTTTAATTTCGAACTACCGGCAAGTAAAATAGGAATACGAGTAATTATATATATCTGTCGACACTAATTAATCATTTAAAGCATATTGAATTATTCAACTGCAATTGTGTAACAAACTTAGCAACGAAAGGACATCACATAAATTAGTACTTTCTCTTCAACTAATAGAAAAGTTTAGCCCATAACTAAAATAAAATTTATCATATAAAATCTGAAATTTAACATAAAATTAGAACAGAAAAATATGCATAATCTTCTCTATTATCCTAATGTACCACTTGAAATGAGAAAACTCATGTTCCTAACACTAAAAATTTAAAAATTCTCTAGATTGCTTTCGATTCTTAGTCAATGAAAATTCAAAGCTTCTCATCACATATTCAAATTAATATTTTTTGGGGATTATTCTCCAAGTAATTTTTAAACAAAATGTGTGTTTTCATGTCATATGTTAACAATTTCTCAAATTACAAAAGTTCAATTATATCATGCTAAAATTAATGATTCATGTACTAGTTCAATGAATTTTTCTTACTAACTCAAAGAAATTAAAAATTTAGGATTAAGTGACTAAATCATTATTATAAGGATTGAGGGATTTTTAAAATTTTTTATTTCTTTGATGACGTTTCTTTAACTCACATTGCCTTTTAACATGATTGACAACATTAATTATAAAGATCTCCGGTTACTCAGTAGTGTCACTATTAAGAGATAATATACTCATAAAAGGTATAGAAGACTTATAGAGAAGTATAGTCAATAATGTTTCGATGGAGTTCCTCTCTAAGTCTGTCTATTTGATTTTCATCCATTAAGTATCCAAAAAACTCATTCAACATTGAAATTTCAGTAATGTAATGACCAATTTTTCCTTTACTTTAAACGTTTAGATTTAAAACACTTTTTCTTCATAAAATTCGTAATAGTTTGAAATACTATAATCACTTTCATTAAGAAAACACATAGAACTTAAAACTTTTCTATTTAATAAAATCTTTCTAATAGGATGCGTAACGGAATAATTTTCATTTTATTATAAAACATGTTTTCTATCAATATTATTATGAAAACATTCATTCCATTTCATGAAGATATCACATCATTTATCATTATTACAAATCATCTTTCACATAAGTGTAGAGAACAATCATAATATACTACTTAAATATGTTTCTAAAAATTTTATACAAGTATCAAAATAAGTTATGTAAAAGCATACTATCCTCAGCCATAACCCACCGGTCAGGTCGCCGAACAACACAAAATGCTCAACATAGCAATGCCCCATCAACATATGCAGTTTCTGTTTATATTTTTCCTTTACCTCTATCTTTACCTTTACATTTATCTTTACCTTTACTTTCACTTAAGTATCCAGGCATTAAAGGTATAACCATACAAAGAATAATGACCCTCATGATCCACTTAGGACCTCCATCTCAAGCCCTATATCTCGCAACATCTATTTACATTTATTTATATTTTATTATATTTTTCTTTGGTTCTACTTATCCATACAGGCACTGAAGGTATAATCGTACAAAGGAGAGTGACATCGATTGACCCACACAGGGCATTCATCTCAAGAACCCATACATCACAGTGTCTATTTACTTTTGTTTTCGTTCATTTTAAATTTCTCTTTCAAAACATATGCATAAACATTTTTGTACATTTTATCAAAATCATGATGCTTGAAAATGCATATGATCAATACAATATACCATATCGTCTACACATTTCATATATAGCAACATATTACATTTCTTCATTTATCTTATCATTTTATCATTAGACAATCAATATTTTATTCTTTCAAATAAATCATTACTAACCTCATTTATTTCCTAGCATACTAATCACATGATAACATACCATTAAAAACATCGTGTCATAGTAGTATCCTCATAGATCCAACACAACAAACAATTCCTAAATTAATGTGATGTAGGCCAAAGGGCCAATAACACAATATCTCTGACCATGTGGTCTTCAACAATTTTACTTAATTATATCCTTGATTTAAAGCACATAAAACATGATAAACCTCAAATTAGTATGCATTCATGCACTTGTTACGTAACATAACCCTTAATCCCAAATCCAACCGAACCAACATAGTATAAAATATCTCCTGCATGTCTAAATTAAACCATCTCATGCGTTCACTTCTCCTTACACCAATTTCATGTTATCGTAATAGTTTTTATCCAACTTTAAACAATCATAATTTCCAATATACTTAACCGATTCTATTAATTCCAAAACCTATATCTTTCTAGAGATGTCAATAATAACATACTAAAATGGTTAGGAATTTGAAACGCATTAGTATAGCTGTTACCCTCCAAACATCAAACCCACACAAATTTGACAAACTTTCTCTTTTCACCTTACCAACTCACATATATTCATAGAGTTATTGAAAATCATAAAGAAACTTTTATTACCTTCAAAGAATCAATTGAAGGGCATTCTTCACTTGAGAACTTTTCAATAGATTTTCAATGTTGAAGTTTCCTATTTAGAAGATACTCCTCCTTAGCTCTTATTTTCTTCATCAACATGAGGTGTCTTATACTTCTGTAACTTACATGCTTACTTGGCTTATTTTTTCCCTTTTGAAACATGACACTTCATCGAGTTCATAGGTGAATTTTTTCATTCCCGGTCGACTGCTCCTCCAATTATGGTTGACTGTAAACCTACCTAAGACTCAATTATTTCATTCTATCACAATTCTAGTTGACTGCATCCTCAATGTCGAGCGACCGTAATCATCTAGAGAGCAATAGATTACAATCTATTCTGTATCTGGTCGATCCCCAATCAAATTCTAGGCGATTGCAAAACAACCCGAGGCTAAATCTTTACAATCTATTCCTAGCTCGTTCTTCCAGACCAAGGTGTGCACCCTGTCCTAAGGTTATATTTTCCTTCTAAACATTAAAATCATCCAATACAATTCCAATAATCATCATTATTACATGTATGGAATCGCAAACTTTATTATTATTTTATTTTTTTATATAATATTCTCCCAAACTACATGAATCCTTGATGTCTAAGTCATTTTTGTTTTGTATTGAGATTTCATAGCCCTAAATATAAAACTTTAAATTTTTACATAGATTTAATATTTCTTAGGTTTTTGAAAAAATCTTAACATCTAACATTTGTGTAAAGGGACATTGTTACAATGTAATATCCCAAAAATGATCATATGAAACATTATAGGATTAATCTTAAATAATAAATGAATAAGAAAGGAAAATATGTGAGAATTAAGAGTAAGGATTGATTTAAGGGTGAAATAATAAGAAATAAGGATATATTAAGAAATTAAAGAGTATTGTGTAAAATTATAAGATTTGGAATGGAGGCGGTCGACCAAAAATGTTGTGGTTGATCAGTGAACAACCAATGTCTAAATAGATTGTAAAGTTTGAGACTTGCGATCAATCATTTGAAGAAAGGTAGTCGACCAGTGTTCTGAAGAAAACACAGAGTTTAGTCTTGGGTTGTTTTTGTGGTTGATCTACTGAAGAGAAGTGGTCTACTACAATACGAAAGGTCACTTGAATTCTTATAAGATGTCATTTTTTCATTGAATATAAAATGGTTAGTCATCATGAAGAAGCAGGAGATGGCTGACACTTCATCACCAACTATTGTTGGGTGGTATTTGAGAAAGAATTTCCTCTAAAGAGAGGAAGAACTTGAGAAGGTACGGGGATAATTCTCTGTCAAGGTGCTCCCTACCTTAATCTATTTAAAGGTAAGAATAACTTTCTCTCTATGACATAAGAGACCTTTAATCTTTTAGAAATGATTAAAAAGCATGAAAATGATAAAGTCATATTGTTGTGATGTTTGCAGATTTATGATAACCTTAATAACTTTGTAAGTCAAAGAAGAAATGATATGTGGTGATGCATATTTTGAGGAGACCGTGGATTCAAGAATTGATGAGTTTGGTAGACTAATAGGAATTAAGTATGATATGAGTTTTCATTAGTTGAGTAAAGGAATAATAATAAGAGAATTGATGTGTTTTGTTTAGGAATCGAAGATCAAAGGAGAAAAACCAAGACAATAAGGTAAGTAATGAATTTAGGTGTTTTGCCTTTAGGTACAATTCTATTCATTTTTGCGCTATTAGAGTTTTATTAATGTTGTTAATGATTTGACATTAGATTTATGATCATGTAAATGGCTTGAGGATATATTTTGATGATAGAATTGTAAGCATTCATAGTTATGCATCATGGTTTTCATAAAAATGTATGAAAATGTTTTATGCATGTGTTTCGAATAGGAAATTGATAATGAACGATAATAAACGTAAATAAGCATTGGAGGTAGGGGGATCAACAACAGTTATGCTTGAGAGAACTACCTGATGATGTATCTCATACCTCGTCGGGATTGGGTGACGGATTTGCCTAAGAGAGCTATATGATGTATCTTTTCCCTTAGCCTGGTAGCTTCCAATTGTCTGGACTGCTATATGTCTGAAAAGAATTAACTAATAAATGTAAATAGACGATTGTGAGATGGGTGGTTTTTTAAAATTCGAAAATTTTTAAATGATTTTAAAATGCCACATGTAATTTTTTTTGCAAATTTTAGGTCAAATGTGGAAGAGATGACTCGTTTTGTCGCGTAGTGGCAACGTGTAAGTTTTTTCGTAAAACAGTCAAATTGGGTTTTTCTAAACGGAAAATTAACTGAGGAAACGGAATCAGAAAATTTATTTGGACCGATAAATGTCGTTAGGCGAAGTTTAGAATAAGTCATAGTTTGGAATAAGTTGTTTAATATATATAAGGGAAAATGACAAATCAACCATCATCCTTTACTATTAGCGACAAACCAACCATTTTTTTTCTAACAAATTAACCACTAAACTATGGGAAATTGACGCCGCTACCATCGCTGTCACGTTTGCCGTTAACGCTTTGACGACGAATCGCAGCGGTATGAATGAAACGGCGGTGGTTTCACAACAAACCGACGAATCGCGGTGGTTTGTCATATCTAAAATCTTTAATCGTAAATTTGAGGGCTTAAACGGGTGATTTTGGGTTCGAGACATGTGGGTCATAGTAAATATTTTGTGACAAGTCATAGATCTCTTAGAGAGTTTCAATTTGATTTCTTATAGAGCTGATTCTGACACCTGTAACTAAAGTTATGATCATTTAAAGTTGAAGATGTCAAAATTATAGTTTTGCTTCCATAAACTAGGAACCGCCGCGGTTTCATACCAAACCGCTGCAGTGTATTGAGACACCGCTGCAAATTGACGATGAAACCGCCGTGGTGTATTGAGACATCGCTGCGACTTGATGACGAAACCGTCGCGGTTCGTCGTCAAGCCACAGCGATGTCTCAATACGTCGCAATGGTGTGTCAATACACCGTGGCGGCTTCATACGAAACTGGCGCGGTGTATTGATACACCGCTACGGTTCCTATATGAACCGTGCGATACATCACAATTATTCGCTTAGTTTTTAAAACTATGGCGCTGCGACGGTTTGTATACGAACTGTCGCGACGCCACATTATCATGTTTAACGGCAAACGTGACAGCGATGTTGGATTTGACATTTTCTCATACTTTAGTGGTAAATTTGTTATAAAAAAATGATAATAATTGATTTGTCACTAACAATAAAAGATAGATGATTTATCATTTTTGTAACGACCCGGATTTTCGTACATCGTTAAAACGCGTAAAAATTTAAAATTTTCCTTTTAAAACAAATCAGAGTGCGTAAATACGAATCACTACTAACTCTTTATTAAAACTCGTCATCAAAACCAACTTATTAATTATGCAGAAGCGTTAAAACCATCTATTTAAATTCTTGCGGAAACGTTATAAAATATTCTTTTTAAATCATAGCGGAAATGTAAGAGTTCTTTCAAAAGAAATACTAAACAATATTAAACCATTCAATCATTCCGTTTATCAAATAAAACTGAACCATTACTTCATTGATTCATAACCTTTTTCTTTCATTTATCTTTTTGCCTTGCCAGCCCGAATCCTGTGCGTGCGAAATCATCCACCCTGCCTCATTATGCGTTTCTCATTTACTTCTTATCCGTTTACTATCTGTTCGTCATTGTTCCTACACCACAAGTAAGGACGTGAGCTTACGCCCAGTAAGGAGATGGGGGAAAACAATTATGCATTTCTCTCTTTAGTTCTTCTTGGAATGGGGGCCATCCAAACCAACTCTTTCATTACGTACGTTTTCTTCGTTCGTTCTTAACTCGTACATCGAGCTGGAGATTGAGGGTTTTCCTTTGAGATGGCGTAGCTGTACGGATTCTAACTTCCTGTGGGCATACCAGTCCCTTTCCCGACTTGGTAAGGGTATATCCTAGCAGCTAGGCTAGATCCGGACTACCCATCTACCTCAACTCCCTTTTTCGGCATATACCCGCCTTTAGGGTTCTTTCTTTCTGTCCCGGCATATACCCGCCTTTAGGGTTCTTTCTTTCTTTCCGGCATATACCCGCCTTTAGGGTTCTTTCTTTCTGTTCCGGCATATACCCGCCTTTAAGGTTCTTTCTTTCTTTTCCTCACTCATGCATGTGGGTACCATCCGAAGGTTACCCCCTACTTGATTTCTATTATCATGAAACATATACATTATAGAGTACATTAACGAAAACTGAAACTGAAATGAACATCGAAGTAAACATATATTAAACTTGCGCATACAAAGGATTACAATAATTGAAATGACATGAATACAATAAGACAATAAAATAACGCGCGGCACTAACATGTTCATCGAAATCTAAACTAACATACAAATATGCTTGAATTGATTACCATGATGACATACTCAACTATTTCATTACTAACATGCTCATTAGACTAAGCTAATGTTATATTTAGTTCATACTATAATTTCATATTTAAATCTCTTAACATATGCATAAGAGTCCAGTGAAAGAGTTCAACATACTTCTCCTATGTAAACAAGGTTTATCACCATTTTGCTTCACACCAATTTAATAAAATCATGCTCGTTAGATTGCATTTAACTAAACTCAGAGGGTTCCTAAAGAAAACAGTAAGAATCTGAAATGACTTACACCATTCATGCATTTTAAAATCCTTGTTCTTTCGTTTATTCAATCTCATCATAGCAGTTTTCATCTTCTAATTTCTTTCATTCTCATCATACATTCCTCTTTCATTTCATCATTCATGAAACCCGTAAAGAGTTCATTCGTAGTTTTCTCTATTCTTCTCTAGCTTAATTCACTTTCTTTTTCATTTCATTGTTCATCATAACAAGAATAAATTAGACACGAAACTACTCATACACACTTTACTTGGGTGTAGGGCACAAGGCCAAGACAACTCATTCCTTACCTCGAAGCTTTAACGTGCATTAACGCTTAGCCGTTATTCTTCTTCTCTTCTTCTTTGTACCTTCAAAATTTAATAACTTTTAATTATTAATCAAATCAATTAATCATTTGTCGTTTTTTTCTATCTTAAATTCTTATACGTTGCTTACTAGAGTTTTCTAAACAAAACCGTTTCGTTAATTATAATGAGCTTAATTAATTAACCTAAATCAATAACATCTAGAAACTACGCTTAACGTATATCGAAAATCAACAAAATTTCATCCATAAATTATTGGCCTATATACCAAAGCTCAATAACAACATCTAAATCGAGTCATAAACTATTTTTACCCAATCCTCATGATATCTTTATTCCAATTAGTGAACCGAAACCAAAATCAACATGTATAAATTAGTCCAACATTACACTTCATATTTCCACAATTCCTTTATGTTTTTAATCAATTCTAATTTAAACCAACATATTCTTCATTAACCTGTTCATACTTTCAAAATACCAACAGTGCACAACAATTAGGAGAAACATTTCTAATCCATAACAGAACAACAAAGGTCATCTCACTACATAAAACCATTAATAACCTTTATCCAACAACTAGCACCAAACAACAACTTAATCAATTGTCCAGAGCATATGCTTTATAACCCTACAACCATCATTACAATTTCTGCATAAAATCATTCTACAATTCATCCAACAACTCATTCAGCAACATGTTAACACATTCTCTTTTAGCTTTTCCGATAACTATAACAGTAAACAATTCCAATTTAACACCTTATTTTCCAGCCTCATAACCAATCTAACATATTTATGCTTCCAAAATTAACCAACTGAGAGTAACTACATTTAGGAAATTAACATCACAAATTCACCCAGCAACAGGATAGTTTTGTCCAACATTATATCTTCTTAACATGCTTTCACTAACAAAGTACTTAATTCAAGCAACAACACTCACACGATCATCACAGACGCGTCAACAGAAAAACCCAACTGCTTATTACAGCTCAAGAACATGCCAATAATCATGATCCAGCAGCTGAAATCCACGTAATATTAACAACCAACCTTTCTTTCAACATTACAAATCAATTATACTTCAGCAACTCAATGGGACAACCAACAGAAGAACTACTTATCATTCAAAAACAGCATCCAACCAATCAAAACTAGAATAATTCAGGATTCAGAAAACAGAGGAGAAATCCTCCTCACCTTGAAGACCCTAAGCCTCCTCCCACTTCAGCTCTCGGCCAGCACTGCCAAACATCGGGACACTCACCGCAACTCTCTTCTCCTTCCTTTTAATTCTTTCCAACCCGATAGCCATCTTCAAGTTTCAACCGCTTGCTGTCTGCTCTTCAATTCATCAACAAACCCAATTAATGTGCTCACCTTGTGTGTCGGCAGCATCACAGCTGGAAGGAGGCCACCGTGGAAGACTCGTTCCTGAACATGGACAGCTCAACCCAAATCGGGTTAAATCTTAGGCCTAAATTGTTCACTCAATTTTCCCAGCTGGATTGAACTCCTCAATCAGACTCAACCATGGGCTGGACGTTAGACTTGGGTTGGTCCAGCCCAACTCGTCCCTTCCAGCGTCGATCCATCGCGAGATCACCAGCACCAAATCAATCCTGCCATCAACACACAACAATACCGAGCAACGGATCGTGAAGGGGAAGGAAGGAACCAACTGTGATTACCGCAAATCGACGCTGGAAACGCAGCCTGAAGCTTGAAATCGTCGCCGACAACAATTTCGCGGGGACCAATTCATGCCCTAGCTTCCGAGCCCGCGAACGACGCCAGCCACCGCACACCGACCGTCACCACCCATGGCATTCGTCGTCGCCCGAAGCCTTCGCCGTCGCCGTTCGGGTTGCCTGCGCTCCAGCCGTCTCACCGACTTCGCCCTCGCCTCTCCCTCTCTCGGTCAATCTCTCACTCTCTCACTCTCCCTCCCTTGTTCTGTCTTCCCGTAAATGGCAAATGCCAGTTTTTTTTATTTAATTATTTATTTTTCTTTTAAATCCTTAAATTTCGATTAATCCACTCTATTAATTTTTTATCAATTTAAATCACTCTTTTCATCCTCATTAATAATTAAATTAAATACTTCATTTAATTAAATTATTCTTAACCCGAATCCAAATTTTCGATTATTTCAAGTATCGCTTGATAATTATGATTGACGATTACGTCCTTGATAATACCCCAATAATTATCCAATTAAATTCAAATATTCTTATTTCTCTCAAAATTATCCTTATTAAATTTTGATATAAAAATTCGAGGTATTACATTAGTGTTTAATTTGATTATTTGCGAGTGTTTATCACAACATAGTTGTAGCATTGGGATTTATGGTAACGTTTTTCTGAACAATTGGATTGTCTTTAGTTATTGTTTTCTTTTGAACTTCAATATTCTTTTTCTCTACATATTCCTGTTTTTGTATTGCTTCCACTTCTCTGTCGTGTCTCATAATAATGGACTCACAATGTTTATTTTCTTCCCTTCTTGGAATCTTGGTGTCATTTAGTGATGCTCCTAGGCATTGATTATTTAGTGCTTAAGCTAATTGTTATACTTGATTCTCAAGATTTCCAAGTAAAGCAATTTGATTTTGCATGATAGTCTCATTTTTCACTATGTACTCTCTTAATAACTACTCTATTGATGGTTGTTGCTCAATCTGAAGTTGCCTACTTTGTTGTGGCATTGCATGTTGTGGAAAAATTTACATTTACTGAAACAATTCTTGTATGTATGAGTATCCATTCAGTGCTTCTTCACAATACTCTATAAATGGTTTTTGCTCAATCTGAAGTTGTCTACTTTGTTGTAGCATTGCATGTTGTGGAAAAGTTTGCATTCTTTGAGAAAATTCTAATGGATATGAGGATCCATTCAGTGAAGTTGATGGATATTTATGATGCGTTTGAAAGTTCCACTAAAAATTAAAATATTGCTTCTATCTTGGGTTGTATGAATTTGAGAATGAATTATTGTGATTGTAACCCACATAAATGTTAGATTCTAGATTGGATAGACAATACTCATAACTATATGCTTCTCCACAAAATGTGCACAAAATAGATGTTATGTTCATTGACTTAATTGCATTGGCGAGGGATGAAATTTGGTTGTTTAATGCAGTAATTACTTAAAACTCATAAACTCTTTTCACTTGTTGAGTTAAAGTTCCTTTCTCAAATGGTCATTGATAATTGCTATACATCATTCTTGTTTCACAATTAGGTACATAAAAAGAAAACAAAGAAGAATAGTTTTTTTTTAAATAAAATGTTTCACCAGGATAAAAATTGCTAAAATTGTCTCTAACAACGATGTCAAAAACTTGTTTGTGCAAAACTAATACTATAAAAGAATGTGTTGCAAATCAAGTAATAAAAAGTAAGTAGAATATCGATCTCACGATGACAAATTTATCACAAATTAATTTATGCAAAACAATGAATATAAAATAAAAAATAATTTTGGAATGACAAATTAGATATTTAGCCGTTAAAACAAAACATAGATGTGTAAATGATAGGTTCATAATTGAATATCTCTTTATATGAATTTTACTATAATTGTTGTAAAATGTTAGAGTATTTAGTTGAATAACTTAGAATCTTCGTTTTAGTTCAAGACTTCGTCAAGTTGCTTAATAATTTTCCTAAATAAAATCTTTCAAGCATATAAAAGATAAATATTTCAGAAAATTCAATCTAACATTATTCAAATATGTCATGTGATTCAAAACAAAACAATATTTAAATGTTATTCTCACACAATTAAATTTTGGTCTTTAATTCCTAACTACCGGTAAGTATAACAAGAATGCGAGTAATTATTTATGTTTGTCGACACTAAATAAATTAATCATTCAAAGCATATTGAATTATTCAACTTCAATTGTGTAACAAACATAGCAATGAAATAAAATCACATAAATTAGTATTTCTCCTCCTAACCAATATAAAAGTTTAGCCCCATAATTAGAGTTAGATTCATCATATAAAATATGAATTTTAACATAAAATCAAAACATAAAAATATGTAGAATCTTCGTTATCCTAATATTCCACGATGTCATGACAATGGTTGCATCTAAATAATTACAGCGACGAACAGAAGCTGTGACCAACGAGTTTTACGATTTCTTCTTAGTTTTTCTTCGACTATCGTCACTAGAAAACTCTTCTCTCTGTGCTAGATCATCTCCTCTCTATGAACTCTCCTAGTTCTTGATCTAAAAGTTTCTCTTACCACCCTTTTTACTATTATTCCTTCCACTAATTTAACCAATTAATTTATTCCTTATTTAACTTGGACGATTTGAATATTTTCTCTCTCATACAACTATGAATTTATATTTGAATCACATCTTATTTTTTTCCATTGGCCACATATTCTTCCTTATTTTCTTCGAGATTTCATTCTCTCTCATTTTTAGAATCTTATATTTGATGAAGAATTTAAATTCTCTTTTTCATGATAAATTTTCACTTTATTTTTTGCAATGAAATATTATTGTATTCATGAATTAACATTAAATATCTTTTTACATAAGGTTTACCATAAAAATATATTCTTTTACATATAAACGTGATGTTGTATTCTGACGTAGCATTTTATAATAAAAATATAATTTTTATTAATTATATTATCGATTTCAAATAATATTTATATAAATTACATTCATAAAATAATTCTTTTTTAAGAGTTATCAATAGATCCCACAACACACGCAGTTGGACTATTGCATTTGCGGGACCAAGAACAAGAAAATGAAATTCGATTTTGTTGTAGGTTTTGGTTTGATTCACCAAAGAATCAATTATGATTTTTTTTTATATGTTGACAAAAGTTAACGATAGAATTAGTACAAAGCGAAATTAAAACTATACGAATTGAACAAAAAAAAAAGTTAGATTGAAACAAATACGCGAAACAAAATTATATTTTTATGGAAAATTAACAAAAAAAAACCTTATAGTTTGAAATCAGTAACAAGTTAAACCTTAAAAAAAATTTGCGAATAACTAAAATATCAAACTATGAGAAATGTAGAAGGTAAACCTCACAGTCATGTTTTTCGTCAAAAATGCCGAGGCAAATGCTAGAGTCACGTTTTTTGCTTCGTGGGGACTTTCCCAGCTTTCGATGTCATCAAGAAATTTGAAGAGAAATTTCGAAAAAGGTATAATTGCTCTAAGAAAATTGAAAGGTCACTTGAAAATCGACTTGGGGAAATTACTTGCCGTCACAATGGACCTCCTTTCAATTTATATAGATAGAGTTTAAGGACGTCCATTTTAAGATGAGGGACGTAAGGACGTCCGTTTTAAGCTGGGGACGTCTGTCGTAAGCTAAGGGACTTTCGTTTTAAGCTAAGAGACGTCTGTTGTGGGCTAAAGAACGTCCATTTTAAGTTAAGGGATATTTGTTGTGGGATGAGAGATGTCCATTGTAAGTGGAGGGAGTCTACTCCCGTTTAAAAAAATGTGTGCCTTGCACTAATCTCTTTCAACATAATATCCATCACTGCCTTTGGTCCATCACGTCCGTCCATTCTCATTGAGGGTTGTCCATTCCTTCATCCAATGACTATGAACCTTTATTTAACGACAATGAACCTTTATCTATTAGTGCCTTTAAGGGTGCTTTTAGTTCATCCTGGTCGTCCGTCTTCATTGATGGGATATCCGTCCCATCATCTAACGACCATAAACCTTTTTCCACCAGCGCCTTAGGAGAATGTCTTTGGTCCATCCCGGTCGTCCATCCTCATTGAGGAATGTTCGTCCCTTCATCTAACGACCATGAACCTTCGTCTGCCATCGTCCCTCCTCCAATCTTGAACGTCCATCCTTGTCGCAGGACGTCCGCTCTTCATCCAACGGCCACCAAGGATGTCTGTCTTCTCATGGATGAGCCTTGGGCTTCCCTCGGCGATGAAGGACATTCTTGGTCATCTATTTGAGGTCCAAAGTGACATCCTTAGCGTTTTCTGTAGGATTTGTTTTGTTAATTTACCTATTTTTAGTTTACTTTATTTAAATAGTAATTAAGAAAAATTAGTTTGCTCATCAGTTCAGTTTGCTAGGTATCATGGAGGTGATGGAGACGAGTGGGAGTAAGGCTCTGAGCAGTGACGCGGTGGAGAGTATTTCGGCGAGGCTTTCATTGATTGACGACCTTTACTTTCCTCGCGCTCTCCATTCCGCCGCTACCGATTCCTCTCAACGCAAGACCATCCTAAGCGACCTCCTCCTTCGCGACGTCCCTGTTTTCTTAGGTACAAATTCCCTTTTCTTTGTTTTTTTTTTTTTGGTTTCATCTTGAATTTTTTTAATTCAATATGGATTTTTTTCTCAATATTGATGTCAGAGTTGGGAAAGAACCCAGAAAACCAGATTTTTTTTTGGTAATTTTAGTGGTTGAATAGTGAAATGGATGGTATTACGCAAATATTGAAAACGTGTATTCTGGCTAAATGATCTTTTATACGGACACTAAGTTCCATTTGAATTGTGAGAAAATGAACAGAGACAATGGGGAATTTTTCCTGGTTGATGACGCTCTTCCAAACAATTTCTTTTATTTATATAGTTTCATAAACTCGTTTTCTGCACCTTGTACTTCTTGAAAGGATTTGTTGAATTTATTTGCGTTCATTCTTTCCTTGATAGTTCTGTTTGCTTCAGAAGTGTAACCCCAAAACAAGGAAAGGTTTTGCTTCAAAATCTAATCATTTATAGTTTCGTAGGTCAAGTCTTCAATTGATCGAATCATGCGGTTGCTAGAAAAGCCATATTGTTTTCTTAATCCAATTTTTGGTTGATTTGTTTGACACAGAGCGCTATGGTTCACAGTTGACATTCAATGAACTCCACATTTTTGATGTACTTAAAGACAATTATGAAGTGGACTGGCACTTGAAGCATCTCAGAAGCATAATCAGTCCAACATCAGATGAGTTGCGAACAAGGTCCGTGACAGTGAAGAACAGAAGGAGGGCATATCTGAATAAACTGATATTTGAGGGTCAGTATTTCTCAGAGGATGCAATGAGGGAGAGAGAGCCTTATTTGCATCATGAGTATGTAGGAAAGTTTCAGGATCCAAGTGGCAGAAGCATGGCAAGACCAGGGGAGAGATGGTCGGAGACATTAATGCGAAGAACGGAAGAAGCAATCTTGGTTGCAAAGATAAGAGCAGAGCAACAAAAACTAGGGGTGGCTGAGAGGGATTGGATTGGTAACAATACAACCCAAGAGGAAGTAGAGGAAGAGGAGGAGGAAGAGGAGGAGGAAGATGAGGAAGAGGATGAAGAAGAAGAGGAGAAGCAGCAGAAAGTTAAGGATAATAAGGGAGAAGCAAAAAAAGATGATACACCAGCTGACTCTGCACATTCAGCTGAGGTATTTGGAGGTTTTTGTCTTCCTATTTCTTGGCGGTTTTATTGTTTCTTGTGTATTCTTTATTCCATTCAATGCTCGTTTATTAGAGGTATGGATTCAAATTTCCAATTTGATTTAGGGTCAGATCACATTGTTATAACTTTTTTAATAATTGCTTATAAATTTTTTAAAACTAAATTATCAATTTTAATTATTTAACAAATTATGATATTCAATTATTGATTACATAAAAGTACATTAGATTTGAGAGATAAAATGAATGAAAAATAAATAAATGAGAGAAAATGGATTGTTAAATGTCATTAATTATAAAGTAAAAGATTAAAATGAAAAATAAATTTATTTCATTACCGCTTCTTAATATTATTAGGAAAACAAATTTGAAAAGCTTCATTTTTTGACTTGTCAATATTGTTGTAGTTTAAAAAAAAAACACTTCAATTTTTATGGTAGAATGGAAATTTACTTGGTGTTATTTGAAATTTGCCATCTGCTCTTGTGAAAGAAATGCAAGTAGGATATCACTCTTTGAATGCAAGAGATTTAAAGTCAAATTGCTTCCAACATACATTATTTAGTTTTATTTGATGTTGAGACATTTTTGGATTCGGATGCGTGTATTAGTTAAATGATTCTTGGTTCTCTTATCTATAGCATCAATTTGTTTCTCACTAAAATTTTATGAACTTGCTAACAGTCAGTCGACCACAGTCGTCCTGATGCAACCAACGATGTCCAATCTGTCACAGAAGGGTCTAACCTTGGGGGCACCTTATCTGCAGAAGAAATGCAAGATCAGATGGACCAATTTACCTCCATCATGCACGAGAAGTTTCTGTTGGGAGAAGATTCTGAGCATTTAGATTATTCAAAAATAGACAATGACCAGACATTGGATGATTATTGGCAGAGAGAAGTAAATGACGATGCTGAGGAGAAGTATTTTGATGAAGGTTAGAAAGAATATATACTTTTAACTTTTCAATGGTAATCATTCTTGTATTAGTTAAATGATTCTTGGTCCGCTTCTGTAAATATGATGTTTGGCCATGTCTACTCTTGTTTAGTAATATATCTTGAGTTAGATGTCTCTATTAGGAGCCAACTCCACTACCAACATTTCCTTGATCAATATTTGTTTCGACTGGATTAAGGTACAGTATATTTGTGAAAGGTCTCCGTACTTTTTTCTTAATGTCTTTAATGGTTTCATCTTTTGAAACGTTTATTCCCGAGTTTGATAGCAAAATCTAATCTAGTTCGATTTTGTGCTATCAAACTTGGACCCTCATGCTTATAGATACTTTTAGATGCTTCAGATAGACGGCTTTGTTGTCCCATTTGGCACATTTAATGTAATTTTCACGACTACTTCTCGTTAGAGTGTTCGAAATGTGGTGCTATGCATGTTACCTTTTCTACTATTCTCGTGTCGATTATTTCTGCAACATCATTAAGTGAAAGAGTGTTTAGAACTACTCTCTCTTTGTTTTGATGACATTTACTTTTCAATATTCATCAAATTCTCTTGTATATGATACGACCTGGAATGAGGATAGAATGTTTGGAAAAGCTTATAGTTGAAGGAAGAGAATCCAAGAAGGGTAAAAGCAAAACTTGCTGACGACGTGACAAAATTAGTTTACGAGTGGGAGGAGTAGAGCATGGATGAAGAGGTTTTAATTCTACCAGGTAGGAGCAGAGATCTTCATTATTGCATTTTGTTAAGAAATGAACTACTCAATGTTTGTTTTGTCTTTCTTCCGAGTCTGGAGTTGTTCTTCTTCAGATTTGTGGTTTGTTCTTGCATTGTTTTCAATTTCTATAGACTCTTCTTCTTCCCCACGCAACAGTATACTCCTCGAAATTGTCAGTGCTCTATACTTTTGTACTAGTTGAAAATGTGAAAATTATTTCATGTAAAGTTTACATGTTTCTTTGATGATGCCCTATGTTACACATCCAAGTAGGTTTCTTTATTTCCTCTCACTAGCATATGCACTCACACATTCATTGTTTGATATGATTACAATCGACCAAATGTCTTAAACATGTCTGACATATTGCAGCACAAATTCACCACTTATGTTGATTTGTATGTAGTTATTTTGACAACCTAGTTGTTCTCATGAGTATGTCAAAGCCTTTTGCCGTTTAGATGCACCTTATGATTTGAGTCGCGAGATTTGACAACCTCTTGATATGTTAATACTCCAAGTCATGACATTGAGAACATCTTGATATGTTAATATCTTCGCTATTGTGATTGTAGTTTTGGCTCTTACTTTTGTCCATTCTCGAGGCAATTACCATTGAACACTTCCCTGTTTTTTAATGTATCTTCTCATATACCTATAGTTTTTCACTCCTAGATTTTCACTTGCTCCACTCGAATGATATTGGAGAGACCACACTTCCAATCTTATTTGGGTGATAGATACGAAGTAAATGATCCACTTCAGTCCTTCCCCTGGATTCTCTCTTCTAAGAAATGCAACTACAACGTCATCAAATGGCTATGGCCAAGCAAAGAAATTTTTCTAAGGCATAGTCTGGGTTCAGCTCGACCTCAAACTAGAATGGAAACCCATCTTTTACTAGTGGGTCAACCCAAAACTTTATCCAACAAATTGACTTATTTATGGAGTCAGTGTCAATTTTGTAAATAGCGTCACCGCGCAAAATGAAAAATAACGGGCTTGCCGGTTGTCCTCCGGCCTGATGGTCCAAGGTCAGTGGTTGAACCTTCGACCACTAAAAAATGAGTGGGCCGGCCGGGAGAGCCATGTTTCATTCATCTTTATCAACACAATTAGAAGAGTTTTCGCAATTGGAAAGAACAATTTAAACTCAAACAGGATTATACAGAAGCAGTGACAACCTAGGCAGATTCACGAACTCAATCGATGCCTCTCACAAGCCGACTAAAATAACCAATACGAATAACAAAGCATCGACACATCCCTTCCAAAAACATCATATTTCCAAGTTAACAATCACGATCGGGCAAGAGATAGAATCAACACCTGGTTGTCAGTCTAGAAATCTTTGAAAGGAGACTTCTTTCATAATTCAATAAGAAGGTTAATATACTTCCCATAACAGCGACATTCATCTGCTTTTGAACCAATTACAAAACGTATAGAATCAGCAAGTGAATACAACTGAATAATATGAATTCAAATTAAATTTAAATAAAACATATATGTGGAATATGATCTACACTTCATTGAGTAACACCATGATGGTCTAATATTCATGATCAATCAAAAACATGTTGCTAGAATGCAAAAAGATTGAGATAATCATTTCAAAATCAAGTTTAATGGCATCGATCGCACTTGTTTAACTTTTGTTTATTTTGAGTTTATGCATCCAGGGTCTTATAAGATCATGCGATTATTGAAAGATATCAATATCTCGGAAAAGAGTCTCCCGAACAATCGGTCGTATTCTACTCCATCGACCAAGCAATGATGGGAACCGACACTAAATTCATCAGTTGAATGATAGTGTCAAAATATTGAACAGTTGTGCGGAATAAGAAATAATGAAATGTAGATACTAAAATTTACATGAAAAATCCTAACGAGAAAAAACTACAGGTAGTAACATGAGTTTTCCAACTAGCTTACGTATATTTAGGAAGTGAATAAAAAGATCTTAACACCAAACACGCACTTTTAGGCTGGCTCAAATAGAAATTGAGCCATTAAACATAATATTTTTCTTTGGTTATCTTATATTGTAAGCCTTTCATAGCACGAGAACGGCACAAAAAGTGACATACTCTTAGCATACTTGAAGTTGTCAGCCCATATCTTAAATCTACCGATAATATGAAAAACAAATTTATCAAGAACTACTACCAAACAGTTGCACAAACTAGGAAATTGAAGTGACGCCGACTCACTTTTAACATAATCTTTATAAATGTACAGTGGTAATAAGACATACCATAGTGAATTTTTGTCTGCCTACTGATGATGCTTTCGAGCGCGTTAGAATGGAATCAATACTAGATTTGAATATGACAAAATAATTTTGAGTCGGTCAAAATTGGTTTCCCAGCTTTTCCTCCAAGCTAAAGTTCTAGATCAAATCAACCTCATTTGATATGCACCTTATCTCTAAAAAAACATGCTTGAACTTGTCATTCTCGACCATAGCCTCCAATATTTTATCATCCGAAACTGAGGGTGAAACTTTTGGCAGACCACTGTTCTTAGCGGAGGACGAGAAAATTATCTCAGAAATACGATCTTTCTCCACTTGTCTATCGTATTTTTCTTCTTCTCTTGTCCCAGATGCGATGAGGTGATAGGTATACACTAGTTTTTCCTGGCCTAGTCGATAAGCGCGAGAAATAGCTTGTCTTTCGACAGATGGATTCCATACAACATCAAGCAAAACTACCCTTGAAGCTCCAACCAGATTTATACCTTCCGAGCAAGCCTTTGTCGATGCCAACAATACTTTTGCTTCGCTCGTCGGATCATTAAGAATATTAATTGAAGATTGCCGTTTCTTTATATCGCAGGCTCCATCTATGCATAACACCTCCTTCCCTTCGATCCAATTAAAGTGCAATTCCAGGTGTTCCCTTACAAAGTTCAAAGGCTCGAGATATTGGCAGAAAATCAAAACTTTTTCATTCAGAGGTTGACTTAATCGAATGAGTTCAATAATAAATTGCATTTTCACGCCGGAATCTAAATTCAATCGAAGCTTTTCCAACGCGTCCAATTCGACAACACACTCGTTTCTGTTAAATTTGAGATACAGTGATGGATGGACAGAGATCATAGACTCCCAATAATCAAGTAACAAAGGATTCTTCACTTCTTGAATGCTCTGAAGAACATTTCTCTGCAATTCTGTTGGTTTTAATATAATAACTGAATTTCTTAGCCCTGGAAGTCTTTCTTGAAGTATGGTTCCTCTGTGTATATGAACAAACGGGCTGATCATTGCTCGAACTTCTCTCAACTTGGCTCTTTCCAGCATATCATCGGCATCTTTACCAATAGCACTGGTTAGAGAATCCCACCTTGCTCTCGTTATTTTTTTCTTTCGGCCACGTTTTTTCTCCAAAATAGTGTCCTTCCCATAGGCAAACTTTGGCCTCGCCAACCTTAGAGTATTATAGAACTCAGTGAAATTATTCTGAAAAAGAGTTCCTGAGAGGATGATCCGCTTTTCAGTCTTCAATTGCATTAAAGTTCGCAAGATATAACTACTATCGTTTCGAGGAATGTGACCTTCGTCGAAAAATACGATTCCTGGAAATTCGAGAAGCATTTTTCGTATGTCCAATTCAGAATGCATGCGTTCACTTGCGAGTTGTTCAAACAGCCGATAACCGATACCCAGGATGCTTTTTTCGAATTTCCACGAATAGAGCTTCACAAGGCGAACAAATTTTTTATTTTGGCGGACTTGCGGGGCCTGGTTCAGAGCGCTAAGAGCAGCCAAATTTTCCTTGCCAGAGAACTCGGTCTTGTTAAGGTTGTGAAAAGGTATTCCCACTTTCCACTTATCAAACTCCTCTTCCCATGTTAGAAGCATACTCTTCGGTGCAATAATCACTGGCCGGCAATTTGGGTATAGCTCCATATAACTCTGAAGAAAAACAATGGTTAAACGTGTTTTCCCTGTCCCAGGAGCATGAGAAATTATGCATCCACCGCTCTCACTGGAGATCTCTCCATTTCTTAACTTGTCGAGATGAATTCCCCCAGCTATGTTTTTCCAAATAAATTCAAACCCTTCACATTGATGGGGATACATACTCTTCTTGATGCTTGGAATAATGTCCCATACTGTACCATCGCAGTGATCGTAAGACTTAGATTGGACGTGAAAATCACCACCGGCATTATCATCACGAATGTCACTAAAGGTGAAGCCATCCACAGGACCATAGTATCTCCTGCTTGGCTTTCCAAAAGGATATGGATCCTGCAAATTACTAACCATGGTTAGCTACAAGATTATGATTTTAGTAATAAAAGAGAAAAAAAAATAGATAGGAAAGAGGTTTTATCAGCTACCATCAATAAGTACACTCATCAAGAACTTTGTTTAGATTGGAATTACCTATCCCACTCAATCTCCTGAAAATCATCAGATTTTAAAACCAGAACATGCAAAGATATTGACATGGATTGCGGTAAGAACATAACTGAAGTCAGCAATCATAATATAATATATATTTCACATAAATGCAATCTACCTATACCACGAAAGCATACGAAGCATTGTACATGTGAAGAATAAATCCGGGGAGGCTAAAGAAAAAAACAATCAATGTTCATCCATGAGAAAACATTTGCTCTCTGAGGAAAAGAAAAATACGCCCCCACTTACAAAAGAAGGCACGATATACTTGATTTCCAGTTTCACGTAAGAGCACACCATGCATTTAAGACCAATTTCTTGATCGAGAACTAGCTGATGAACACCTCGAGAGCAGAAGGTAGATCGGTTGACTCCGCAATGCAAAGGAGGAACATCTGGAATTTCGGCCTGCTGATCATGCCACTCATATCATAAGTTCAAAAGCCACATAGTATGAAAAATGGGTAGAGTAGGAATAATGCTTTCAATAGTAGAAAATAGCCAGATCACAACATTTTCATGCTGGACACTTACCTCTTGCTTTCATTAGTGAATTATAGAAATAATAAAATAATAGCAATAAGAGTACTAAAAATGAGATATGCAAAAACTAACATTGGTAAGGATTTGGTCTGA
The DNA here is from genome assembly GCA_022433065.1 of Begonia loranthoides. Classification (NCBI taxonomy): domain Eukaryota; kingdom Viridiplantae; phylum Streptophyta; class Magnoliopsida; order Cucurbitales; family Begoniaceae; genus Begonia; species Begonia loranthoides. The sequence continues at coordinate 6,235,258 of CM039486.1, forward strand.
TTGAAACCCCAAATAGATAAAATTTAGACAACCTTTGTCAGTTTCTAAACTATGAAACCTACAGCCTAGAAAATCTAAACATGAAAAATCAAAACATTTGGTGTCCAGATATGTTTAAAATGTTCGAGCCAAGAAAAATAATGATAGAACACGGGAGTCTGGCAGGGGCCCAGGGAATTTCCCTTGGAGTGTTCAAATGCATAAGATATCTTATATTTTGTTTAGAAAAAATAAAATAGAAGAAAACCTACCATATCAGACTCAACAAAACCCGTCTCACAGGACCTGAGACCAAAGTCAAGCTCAGCCCACAGCTTTTCCAATTCTTGTTCCTCCTCGGATTTGTCCGGCAAAATAGATTCCTCTACTCCAAATTTGAATTTCAATGGAAGAGAACCACTTATCCGTCCAAAATCATAGGAGACTTGGTCCGCAGATAAAACCTTCTCTTCTAATCGAATACTACCTTCATTATGAAGAATTGAATCGACAAGAACACGATAGATATCAAAATTCGTGTTTGCTCCTTTGCAGTTCATCGAAGTCAACCCCTCACTTCTATCTCTCCCCCTTTTTTCTGAAATACCACAAAAACTGGCATTATTTGATCCAGATTCGAACTTATCACAACTAGATTTCAACGGAAAATCGTTGTTTTCTTGCCTGCCATTCTGTTGTTCGTCAAATTCATTATTGTCATTTGTTTTAGATTCCCATCCACTATAACAAGCTTTCAGATGACTCTGATAAGTTTCAAGGTTAATTCGACCACGAAAGCTCAAAGTGAACTCCTCACTGCTATCTCTCTCCCTTTTCTCCAAATTACCACGAAAAGTGGCATTATTTGTTCTTGATTCGAACCTATCGTGACTAGATTTCGACGGATAAGCAGTGTTTTCTTGCCTGCCATAATGTGAAAAATCGCATGGATTGTTGTCATTTGTTTTGGATTCCCATCTATCGTAACAAGCTTTCAGATGACTCCGATAAGTTTCGAGGTCAACATAAGTTCTCTGATTCAAATCCAATTTTTTCTCACTTGGACTAGTATTTTTAGCAATATCATCAATTTCATTGGCATCGAAACCATCCTCTCCACCAACACAAAACCGGTTACCAAAAGTTCCAAACTCCGTGCGCTTCTTTTCAAATGTAGAACTAAAATTTGAGCAACTTCTATCTGCCAAACTCTTACTCTTAGAGTCAATATCAACCTCATTATCTTGGTTTTTTGAGTCATTGCTGCCACAATCAACCAATCCATCAAACCCATTCGGTTTATCCATTTTCACTCCATCGCCAAACTTCTCTCCTTTCTCAGCCTCCCCGAAATTCCTAATTGTGTCATCACATGTGATACTTTTCTTCCACCCCCTTTCTTCATATGAGCTCAAAGATGACTCGGATGAGTCAGAACCTATGGAGCTCTCCGATTCGGCCACTTCATAGTCCTCATCGCTCCTATCATCTGCCTCGCTCTCACTGGATGATAATTCCATTTCTTCAGATTCCTCAGCCTCGTTATGGTTATCAACATTGCCAGAAACAACTTCATTGACAGGATCCACAGAAACATAGTCATAGGGTTTTCCAGAACTTACAGAATTAAAAATTGTACAATTCCCAGAAACAACCTCATCGTCTCCATCAACAGAAACATATTCACTACATTTACCAGAATCTAGATAATTCAAATTTGAACGTTTCCCAGAAATAACCTCATCATCAACATTAAAAGACTTATATCCATCGCATTTAGCCGTACTTACAGACTTTGAAATTGAGCATTTGAAGTGTGCAGAATTAACGCCTTCCTTGTTTTCATTCAGCAGTACAACCTCATCACTGCTACTTTTCACTTCAATTAGGTCTTCTTCCTCATTATCATCCTTCTCTCCGATTTCAGATTTCTGCACATCTTTTTCCCGCGAACTCTCACTGGAAACAAAATCCAAAGGGTTATCACGTTTTCTCCGTCGTTTATAGACTCTAGTCTCCTCCACATTCTCCCGCATCGAGTCGCGAGAGCAATGTCTAGACCCATCAGCCCCATTAACATTCTTGAGCAATTCCTCGCCCAAAGATGCATTTAGAACTGTAGAAGCACAAGAATCAACCTCAGAATCCTTCTTCTTCCTCTTCTGCAACTCCTCGTAATATTCCCTGTAAACTTGCTCCTGCCTTTGCCTAGTTCTCCTTGCGATCGGCAAGCTGTAGTCGAGCATCTCCTCCCCCAATCGACCCACTTCCTCCTCCTCAACAGTACAAAAAGAAACACACAATCATGCTGAAAAACGAGAAAAAAATGGAGGCTTAAGAGAGAGGAAGTGGCAGAAGGAGAGAGAATGGAAGAGAAGAGAGAGAAAGAAGACAAATGAAGAGCAGTGCATGAAAAAGTTGCAGCGTGGAGAGAGGAAGAAAAAGCGGCGACTTCTCATTGACCATAATCAAGAGTTATACTGTTACTGTATATTTGATTGTGCTTGTAGAACACATCACATTTATTCATTTAACGTAAAATACCTTCTACCGACAATGAAGATGAAGAAATAATTTCAAACAAAACTTCCATAATAAATCCCATTTTACCAAATACAGCAATGAACATTAACATTCTCAAACAAATATAAAGAAAGCTTCATTTTTTTTTAAATCTGACTTTCATTCCCGACAAGGTTCCATGTCAGCTGGAGAATGAAATTTTCACGTAGTTCCAATAATTATAATTTTTGGAAAAATTAACAAAATAATTCAGCATCATGTCATACCTTCTCAAAATTGTGCCAACAACTAAAACAGAAACAATAGAAAAAATAACAAATCAACTTTCATAATTTAAGATCATGACAAGTCACCTATTAAATTATTTTTACTAATAAATTAACCATTGAACTATAAAAAAAGTCACCGCAAATATCATTATCACATGTTTTTGTTAAACAAATTAATTTCGTTATGCAGCGGATCGAACATGTATTGATTTCAATCCGTCGAGGATCAAAATTTTAAAAATAACATTATAATATTAACAATCTGTGGCGGATCAAGACACATTTCGTGACGGATCGAGTACGATTTGCCACAGATCATCGTGCCTAGTTATGCATTTTTGTGCCATAGTATATAAACCTCGACTGTGTGCTCCAATGGGTTCACCGTGAACCACAATATCCTCGACAAACATTCGAACTCTTAGACCTTTGTTCCTCACTGTTTCAGCGATACTAATGGATTCCTTGCGCAAAAAAAAAGTCCCTTAAGTGAAAGGGTTGTCCGTCTCAAGCTCAGCCGCAGCCACGGCCAGAAACTACGGACTCTGGCCGTGAACGAAGTCGAATTGCAAATGAGCTCGTCAGTTAGTCTCACAGCAATGTACCCGTTGCAGTGCAAGGTAGAGCAGTCACGATTGACATTAGAGGACTTGCGGTTGCCTCTGTTATAGAAGTCGAGGTTGAAGCACAACCTCAACCTCAACCACCTCAGGGGCCCCGGCCTAAGTTAGCTATTTCATGGTGTATGGCAACGCCACGATGTGCAGGCACTAGTGAGCCAATAGGGGGCCTTGGTGTCTCCATGGAATGGGGAGTTCCATGGATAGTATCGATTGTCAATCCAACATCGGTATGCGCACCTCCTGTGTCGCAGGGGCTCGGATGTGGGGATCGCTATAGACTCTATTATACCCACATGGTTGGCATGAGGTCAAGAGTGATGCGCGCACGGTCGACGCCGTATCGAGAGAAAGGATGTTGCTATCGAGGATCTCATTTTTGAATTACGCTCGCTCGAGATGCACGTTGGGTTGTGTCAACATCTTGAGACATGCATTTGGGCACAAGTGCCCTCATGCCCATAGGTTATTCGGGAAGTGCGTTCAAGGTCCTAACATTAGTGTTAGCGGGTTTCGAGTGGGGCGACTATGGGTAACCTCACTCGTCGTTAGTTATTGTTGTTGCTTCCACATGCAGATTGGCCCATTGGCCTGAGTAGGCTTGCCAGAGTTGAGCTGTGAATTTTGGATCCGCATGGTATGACCGCTAGTACCGTGACACAGGGCTTGGCAGTGTAGGGGCGGCAGAGCTGCGATCGATTTCCCCTGTTGCCGATATGCGATCGATTCTGTTGTGAACCTGGTTCATGAATTCGTCATGGCCGACACATTAATGCATTATTCTCCTTTCCAGAAGGTTGCTTGGTTAGAAATCGACGGAGCGTTTTGAAGGCAGAGTTAGGCAGAAAGAAGAGATAATGGAAGGAAACAAAATGTGCACTCTGGAGATAAAATAAGGGCAGAAGGATGGTGGAGTGTGCACTAGGACTTTGCTAGGATAAAATGGACAAGAAAGAGTCGAGGGAGGGTTTGGAGATTGCTGGTGCTTCGGGTCTACAAGTTTTGTGCTTTTACAGCTTCTTCCTTTGGTGTTCATTAGGTAAAATTTCTTCCCTGTTGTTAGTCCCTGTTGTTGGACAATGTTGTTGCAGTGGTAATTTGTTGATGGATGTTAATGTTGTTTGGTTGTGAGTGGTTAGCCTCTGTTTGGTTGGAATGTTTTGTTTGGGTTGGATATACTGTTGTGATTAATGAAGATATGTGCTGTTATTTTGGAATTAAGCTGCTGGAATTGTGATGCTGGATTTGTTTCTTTGGGATTGAGATTATTACCTTGAGAAATTATATGTTAGGTTAAGGGATGTTATAATGCTCTCTGTTGATTTATAGTTTTGGTATATGTTCAATTTCTACTTCTTGGATATTATGAGGATTTATGTTGGTGATGAAGAACTGGTGGCTGCTTTGTGATAATGTTGTATTATAATGCCCCGTTGTTTATTGCTTTGATGATTATGAAAGATATTGATGGAGGTTTGGATTCTGCTAGATTATGTGACTTAAGTGACATTTGGATTGCGGAATCTTATTAAAAGAGTATTGTTCTGTATGTTTACAATTCTAATGGATACACTTTATTATTGGAAAATGCTCTTTGTATATATTATTGCTCGATGGAATGTGATAGAATTGGTGCTCTGTTATTGGACATAATTATTTTGTGCATGCATGTTGGGTGTAAGATGATTTAAACAATGTACTTCACTGTTTAGTGGATAAATCATTGGATTTTGTTGTTTTATGCTATGCTGTTAGATTGTTTTGGATATCTATATGTGATATACAAAAATGATAATAAATGATGTGATGAAAATAAACAAATGGGAAAAAATGTATAAATTAAGGTTACCTTTTTATTAGCTATAAAATTAATAAAAAAATTTAATAGAAACCGTTAAGTGGTAATTAAATTATTAAATAATAAACAAGTAATAACGATATCAAAATTAGGGTTTATAATTGATAAATATATAAATAAATAAATAATAATTATTTTTAAGGTATTAACAAAAAAAAAAATGATAAAGAGCTAAACGCGGTAAAGACTGCAAGTTAGTGATACTGACTATGTTTTGGACTTCGGACCCTACATCACAAGAATTAGAATTGTATGTTGATTGTTCACTAGATTTAGGTTCTTTACTAGTTTTGATACGATTAATGTTTCGAGGATTTTAGGTATCGATAATTATATGTTTTGAGATTGTATTGTTGATTGTTGTATATTTATTAGAATTATGTTCTTTTAATGACTTGGTTATACTAAGGTAATTATATGATCACGCTTTAAGTATTTTAATGGATGAGATAGACTGTATGCACTCATCATGGTTTTTAAATGATACGAAAATGGATTTTTATCCATGATTTTAAAAAGGAAAAGGAAACTAATAAAATGAGAAAGATAAAAGTAAATTGATAAACGGAATAAATGATAAAAGGGTCTCGTGGGTCGAAGTGGCTTGTGGGCCTGACTTCTTCAAGTTGTGACTGATGATATGAGGATGTGAGCTGTTAGTTGGTCTTCAATTAATGTAGAGGCTTGCCAATTGTAACGCCCCGCATTAAATTTAAAACTTTTTCCTTTTTAATTACCGTGTAAAATTTATTTATTTAATACATACGAGAGGAAATAATTAAGGTGAGCGAGATAAAATCTAAAATACATAAATAAATCAGAGTAAAAGCGGAAACATAAATAAATCCAAACTACGGTTTGACAATTAAAACATAAGTTAATAGTTTTACAAAACGTTTGTCAGTTCTCAAACAATTTCAAAATAGTGTTTTTGCTTATTGCGAGCCATAACCCTTTCATGTCGATTCAGCTGGGTAACCCAAGTGCTCATCGGGTAATGCCCCCTCCTTTCTTTCGGGGATGCTAACACCCTGACAATGCACTACAAGCGAACTATGAGCCTAAAGCCCAGCAAGAAATGAGATGCAATATGATGCATGCCTATAATTGATTATGTCAGAATGGAATCAACCCAAACTGTTCTTTACTCATTGTTATATACGTTAACTCGTACATTAAGCTGAGACATTTGAGGTATTCTTCATAGGGAGAGTAGTTGCTAGTCAGCATCTAACTCTCGGGTAGACAAACTCTCGCAACCCAACAAGGGAAAGACATAATCTCGAGTCCACCCGGTTAGATCAGACTACCTCCCCAACCTCCAATTCCCTTACATCCATTGACTTTATCCATTTTTCTCTCACAAAATGTATATGAATACCAATCCACACATCACATATTTAATGGTTTCTATTATCATGATGCATGTCAATGCAACGTAATAATCACAACCATATATTGATAGCATACACGGGAAATAAAACAAATCTAATTAAAGAAAGTCCAAGCCAACAATTAAAACAAAGCCAACAACGTATATTACCAAGCAACATAATATAAGATGATAGTATTGAACAATAATCCAATTAATTAAAATCAATGAATTAAATAACAGAGAGCTAACACAAGGCAATATAGTGCGATGACAATTAACATAACATAATTTAAATAGAAAGATAGCAATAAAGCATGGAAAATGGTAGTAAAATGCTATATCATGGCGAAATGCTCTAAACGGGATATTTCAAGCAATCGAAATAGAAACTAATGATTCATTTTATTAACAACGAGATAATGTAACATGGATTGCAAGCATCGTTTGAAGCACAACAATTAATCATTGGCGAAAACATACTTATTAGATCACTAAATCAGTGATATGAAATGAGTATAGACATAACGACAAAGGCAGTGTAATACCCAGTAAACGAAGTATTAGTGCAGGGTATAACACACATTATTTTTTACAGGTGCATAATTTAATGGTCGGCTGTACAGAGGAGAATTAAATGACAACAATAGATTCTAATAGAACCTAAAACCAAGAATAAAACTAACAAAGAGACTATCACTTCTAGAGTAGTAGAAAAATACCCACAAAGAACGAGCAAGCAACTCATAATAGGGTGTAACTAAGCATGCTCGGCAGTTAAGGAAAAACAAAAACATTCATCTTTTCAGTAACAAAATAGAAATAGAATAAACAACAAACAAAGTATTATGCAACAACCAAACTAAACCAAAAGAGCAGTAGTCATCAAAGTAGCAACCAAACTACAATAATATATATCCAGTAGGAAATACAATTATGCAGTGATCATGAGCTTTACAAGGAGTAGTATCAACGTCCACAAGATTATGCACCAATAACCAGTAAAATGTCCAGAACAAAACCATCTAGAATACAGAGACGTTATCGACAATTCAAAGGAGAAACAAGTATATTCAGTCAAGCAACAAAAGACACAACTTATGGTGTAGGGCCTCCACTAGCCACAACTCTACCTCAATTCTTACCTCACAATTACTAACGGTTGAAGAGTTCCTGTACTGAACAATCACAATAGCGAGGAGTCCATAACCAACAGCCGAAAACCTCCAGCACAGGACAATCCCAACAACTGTTTAAGCTCACAAACACACCCAAAACACAAGTGCAACACTTCTTTCCTCTCACTCTCGGTTCACCCACTCAACACACACACACACACGGCAGAATACCCTTTAGAATAGACCGCTCAACTTTTCTTCCCTCCAAACAACACTTGCCTTTAGCTAATATGGAAGAGAGGAAACCCAAGAGGAGACAAGCAGCCCCTGTAATACCCCGACTTTTTATATCAGAATTTAATAAGGGTAATTGAAAAATAATTGGGGGTATTTGGATTATTTGGTTATTTATCGGGGTATTACCAAAGACGTATTCGTTAGATTATAATTTATGAGAATTTATCAGATCATAATTATTATTAATTAGGGAGAATATTATATTGGGTAATTAAATTAAGGATAGAAATTAATTTAGAAAACGAAATTGAGAAATTTAAATTGAATCCGTAATTATTGTCAAACGAGGTTCAGAGTAAGTGGGAAATTCGGAATTGGGTCGATCTATAAACTATACGTATATTTGGTTTATATATATATATTAAGTAGATAAATTAAGGTAAAGTAAATGAAATTAAAATAAAGAAGAAATTAAAGGAAGGAGTAAACCGGTTCTCCCCTATGAACCGGTTTAGCTCTAGTCCGGTTGAGGGAGAAATAAGGAGAAAAGAAAGAAATTAGGGTTGGGTTTTCATGAAATACAGAAGAGAAAGGAAATAGAGAGGGGGAGACAAGAGGAACCAAAAGCACAAGAGAGCGGGAGACTGAGCTCGGGCGAGGCTGGGCTTCCCAAAGGAGTTCAACGGATAGAGGGTTGTCCGTTGGGCTGGTGGTGTCGACGCGAGGAGGACGAATCGTGGGCTAGGGCTCAGGTGCCAGCGGAACCGCGAGTTGCGAAATTGCAGCGCCTAACTGGGATGAACATAGGCAATGTTTGGGACTGATTTTGGATAGCAAGGGTGGTCTTCTCTGGCGCCAGCATGAGGTAAGTTCCCTGTGTTTTGGTTCTCAGCCTCCAATGTCGAGTAGTGCTTGCTTCCTGTTCTGTTGCGTTTTCTGTCAATGAGAATTGCTGTGAAATTGTACTCTGCGGTTTGGTTTGTTCTGCAGTTGGAGTTACTGTGAAAATCACAGTGGCAAAAAATTGCAGAGAAGTTGAGGAAGTGGAGAGAAGGGCATTGTAGTGGAAGGAAGGATAACAGAGGGTTTGTCATCGGGTGAGCTTCTGTCTTCAGGTAATGCGTTGGCTTCTTCACGCTATTATGAGATTTGTAGATATTGTGTGATGTTGGTTGACTTAGCTCTATATGTCTGGATAATCATGTTGGTAGCCATTGATGAGATTTACTTTCTGAAATTGGGTTTTATGTTCACAGTATGGTTGTGTGAACTTTAGGCCATGGGTTTATTTAGTGTGGTTATATTCTGTTATGATTAGTGATTAGTTGGAGGAACATTTTGATATAAATGGGAATGTGTTCTATGAAAGGGAAATTTATGTGTTGTTGAATAGTATTTTCTGTTGATGATGCTTGGTTTATAAATAATAAAGAAATGAAATAAATGTTGGAATTATGCTCTGATAGTTGAATTGCTAAAGTTAAGTGGAATGTTGAATGATGGACTATATTATCTATTCTGTTATGGATTTTTAATTCTCTATTGGATAGTGTTTAGGACTTTAAATTCTACAAAATTAATGGATGGGTATACTCGATTAAATAGTGCTAAGGGATAAGCTAATAAAGTGTGGATCTGTTTATGTGAGTCTACACGTTAGGTTGGATTATTATTTGGATAGTAAATTGTAGAAGTGAAGTTAGCCATATGTGATTGTGATGGTTACTTGTTTAACAAATTTAAGGTAGTAAAGAAGGATGGATAAAGCATAGCGGATGCCAGGTAAGTGATACGCATGTGCTTTGGTCCTTAGGGCCCTACATCGCAAGAATAGGAGATGCATGTTTCGTTGCTTACAGTATTTAATAGAATGTTTCAATGTTTACAGTTATTAATATGCATGTTTCGTTGTTTACAGTTTTAAATAGCACGTTTCATTGTTTACAGTTTTTATAAACATGTTCTATGAATTGTATGTTGGTTGCGCTATTAAATTCCTCTAGTAGAGAATGTATGCATTTACGAGCATCATGCATCATAGTTTTCAAAAGATACGAAAATGGTTTCCATGCGTACTTTTGAAAAGGAAACAAAGAATAAACTAAACGATTACAAAATGACAAGAAAGAAACAAAGAAGAAAAAAAACAATTACAAAATGACAAGAAGGAAACAAAGAAGAAACGAGATGATTGTGAAATGTAAAGAAATAAACGTAAATGGGTGTGACGAGATGTGAGGTTGGGTTAGCCGCCCCTCCTCGTCAAGTTTAGACATCTCTAACACTTTCAAGATAAAGATAAACATAAATGGAGTCGTATGAGGATGTGAGGTTGAGTTAGTCGCTCCTCCTCGTCAAGTTTAGACATCTCCAACACCTTTCAAGATTAAGACACACAACAAACGTAAAAGGGGTCGTCTGCAATTGTGAGGTTGAGTTGACTACTCCTCCTCATCAAGTTTAGACATTTCCAACGTCTTTCAAGATTAAGACAACAAGAAACATACAACGGGGTCGTCTGGCAATGTGAGGTTGAGTTGGCTGCTCCTCCTCGTCAAGTTTAGACATTTCCAACGCCTTCCAAGATAAAGTAAAGAATAAAGATAAAGATAAATGGGGTCCTCTGGGGATGTGAGGTTCTCCTCGTCAAGTTTAGACATCTTCAACACCTTTCAAGATAAAGTACAGTAACAATCAAATAAAGAATTGAACAGTAAAGTAAAGTTAAGATAAAGCAAAGTTAAGATCAAGAAAACGGTAAAAGAAAGAAAGAAGAGAAACAGAAACAGAAAAGGAAAAGAGATTTAAAAGTTGCATGACATGTGTATCATACATTTTATTTTATATCACTTACTGAGCATTAGGCTCATTAGTTAAGTCTTGTGATATAGGTACATGCACAAATGAACAGACTAAGAGACAGTGGATGAAGGATTTGTACTGGTGGAACTTGTGGATGGCTGGGCTAAAGGATTAAAAGTAATTTATTTGTAAAAGTGTTTGTAAATTATTTAATATTCTTAATGCTTGTTTTAATTCCGTTGCATTTCAGAACATGATTTTATTATTTTCGCCTCTATTGATAAATATTTTAAGTAAATAGTTTTAATGACCGGGTTTTATAAAAGATGAATACTCTGATGTTTTTATAAGAAGAAAAGTTTTAAATTTACATAATTTTTAAAGTAAATAAAAACCAGGTCGTTATAGCCCCCAACGCCCTTGAGCCATGGGTCCGCACAAGGCTAGAGGGAGAATGTCGCCCGTACTCCCACACGTGTTCCAGCTGCTAAATCGAGAGAATATGTCTATTTTTCATCAAAATAACCGGGGTTATAATCTGTAATTTTTCTAGAATTTGTTCTTCCAGTCGCGTTCCACGTCTGAAATATGCGACCGTGCCACGACCGAATAGTGGAAAATATGACCAAAAGCGCATTTCAGTCGAGGACCTTGACCGAAACATGCGACCGCACAACGATCGAAATATGAAATTACAATCTGGAGTTCATTTCGATTGAGACCTTCAACCGCGACCAAGACCAAGACCGCACCCTTGATCGAAAACCAGAAATGCAATCTGTAATGCATTTCGAACGCAAACCTCAAGCGCGTCTTTGACCGTTTGGCGATCGAAAACCCAAAATGCAATCTATAATGCATTTCGAATGAGAACATTGACCTCATCTTTGACTGCAGTGTGATTGAAAACCCAAAATGTAATATGTAATGCCTTTTGGACGAAAACCTAGAACGTGTCTTCAACCGCAGTGTGACCGAAAATCCAAAATGCAATTTGTAATGCATTTCAGACAAGAACCTCGACCGCAACCAAGATTGCTCGGCAATCGAAAACCTGAAATGCACATTTTCTTTAAAAATTCACACTTTAATTAATTCCACACATTTGCACGGTATTATTTTGACCACAAAATACAATCTCGTATTTAAAATATATTTTTTTTATAAAATTCATTATATTACATAAACGGGGGAAAATATTGGGATATTACACCAACACAAGAGTGTATGTGAAGCCGTTTAAGCATTAATGTGCACAATCGCTAGTGCACTACGATTGATGTCAGAGCCATTTATTGGGCATTGATGCATACAACAGCTAGCAAAGTTCACAGTTGATGTTAGAGTTGTTATACTGGGTGCATGGGCTCACTGTGTATTGATGTATACAACAGTTAACATGTGGGTCAATTGATGTCGAACCCTTATCACATAGCGGTTTGTCCATTGATGTCAGAACTGAGTGCATTGATGTGGATAGTTATGATGGTTCGCCGATTGATGTCAGAACCGGATGTATTGATGTTGTAATACCTTGATAATTTTCTCCCGTTTATATAATGTAACGAATTTTATGAAATAAATATATTATATTGTGGGATGGTATTTTGTTGGATTAATTCTGTGTAAATGTATGGAAAATTGTAGGGTGTGATTAAGGTACAAATTTGTAATGGAAAATGTACAATTTGGGTTTTCAGTGGCTAGGCAGTCTCGGTCGCAGTCGGGGTTCTCGTCTAAAATACATTACAGAGTGTATCTTGGGTTTTCGATCGCACTGCGGTCAAGGACGCAATTATGTCCCTTATTCAAAATGCATTACTGCTTGCATTTTGGGTTTTTGGTCGCTACGTGGTCGAGGTTGCGAATGAGATATGCGACCAAAAAATGGCAAGTTTCAAATTTGTCAAATTTGGACATTTTGCGGTCGAGCCATCGGTCGCATGTTCAGTCGAGGTCTTCGACCAAAAAATGCCTTTGCTCGTATTTTACGTGATTCGGTCAAGGCACGATCACAATTTTTGGTCGAGGAATGCGATCAGATGACCAAAATCTAGAAAAATAACAGATTATAACCCACGATCATTTTTGACAAAAAAAAAACTTCCCTCTCTCGATTCTGTGCCCTAGGTCACGTGTACACACGGGGGAAACATTCCCCCTCTCGACTCGCGTGTTCCCTTGGCTCAAGAGGCATTGGGAACCTCTTGTCCCTCCTTGGGTCTCCCCTCCCTCTCTCTTTGCTGCTGTAAATGTTGGCAAAGTGAGTGAGGGTGTGTGTTATGTGTTCTGCGCTAGTGAGTTCATGAGGGGGAATTGCTAAGTGTTATTTGTGCAAGAGTGAACCGTGTGTGAGGTGAGTTTGCTGAGTGTTGAGGTGTGAGTGAAGGGGGAAGGTTATACTTGTGTTTGAGTGTGTGGTGTGCTATGGTTGTGGACATCCAGCTGCTACCAATTTCCCCTGCATTGTGTGCTTCCTCAACTGGTATTAGAAAGTAAGAAATGAGTAAGTATTGGCTAGTGGAGGCCCTACACCACGAGTAGTGTCTTGGTTGTTAATCCCCTGTATATAGCTTCTGTAAAATGCTAAGTGTGATTCCTGCTTGCTTGAAGTTCATACTACTCACTACTTTGTTTATGTTGAATATTGGACGGTTGTTTATGCTGTAAATCCTCTGTTACTTGCTGCTAACCTAATAATTGATGTCATTACTATAAACTTGATAGTGTTGGACGAATTCTGGTTAATCTCTTGTCAACGTTTATAATCAACTCTATACTAGTAATCGTTGATGACCCTTTAATGTTAATTGTTGGATTAACCTGCTATTGTTAGCCTTAGTTACTGCTGCCTCGCTTACTACTTGACTTTTGACATGTTGGTTGTTGTCCCGTAGGTTCTTGGACTATTGCTAAGATTCTTAAATTCTGCTAGAGATTGAACTATCAAATTGGAAGTTTAGGTTGCAAATTTGCTAATATTGCTTCCTGTTTGATTTTGGCTTGCCTGGTTGTACGTACTACCTTATGAATTTTGCTGGTTTTAGACTTTGTTTAGACTATGTTATTTCTAGTTTAATCCCTCCATGTATAGTTGAATATTGGATAATGAATCTGTCTATTTTAATACTCTATCATACCTTGCACGCGTGCTTCATTTGTTGGATTCTAGGACGTAGAATATATCGTTGTTGTTTTTCCTTTAATTTTGCGTATGTTTAGGGCGCCACATGCAAATATTGTTGTTGTTTTCCTTCTGTTTGCTAAGCACGTTTAGGAGGTTGAACGTTGTTATTATTTCCTATGTTTTTCAACCATGTTTAGTGCACCGAATATTATTGCAGTTTTTACTTTAATTATTAGGTATGTCTAGGATGTTAATAAGCATTATTGTTTCGTTACTTGCCAAGCATGTCTAAGATTTCGTACAACATAATTGTTATGCACGAAAATGCTGCCCTAAACCCCGCACTATAACACCTTATTTTAATAAGATAAATTGATTAATCTATATTTAGTTAACTCAAAATATTCCATTTTAGAATATTTGACCATGGCATAGCATGTTAACAATTACTTCTATGTTTCCATGCTTTAGTTATTTGCCTACGTATTATATTGCCTCGTGGAGTTTCCATTACTTATTTCATTAATTTTGTTGGTTGGATTTACTTTGATTGGTTTCGTTTATATTTTCGATTTATGATATTGGCATGTTATTATGATTATTGTGCTGCATTGACATGCATCATGATAATAAAAACCCTTAGGAATGCCATGTGTGGGTTGGTATTCATTATGTGAGGAAAGTGGATAAAGGAAATGAATGTAAATAAAATTGGGTGTTGGGAGGTAGTTCTGTAACGACCTGGATTTTTGTAAATCCTTTCAAACGCGTAAAATTTTGAAATTTCTTTTTAAAACAAAACGTATCAGAGTGCGTCTAACCGGATTGCTATTGACTATTTCCTTAAACTCGTATGGGAAAACCAATTACAAGGTGTGGAAGCGTATATAATAAAATAAAACCACCCGTTTAAAATCTTGCAGAAGTGTAAAGAAATAAACCCTTGTAAATCATGGCAGAAACGTAAATTAATCGTTCAGAAGGAAATACTAAATAATTGAAACACTACGTTTAACAAATGAATCTGACAATTAAACATTATTTGATTACACTCGTTTACTCATCTTTCTCTTTGCCTGGCCAGCCCCGAGTCTCGTGCATGCAAAATCATCCATCCCTGTTTCATTATGTGTTTGTCATCTACTTATTATATGTTCGTCATTGTACCTACACCACAAGTAACACGTGAACCTAATGGCTCAGTAAGGAAAAGAGTTAATGCAATATGCTTATGACTCTCTTTAGTTCATTTGGAATAGGGGCCACCCAAACCAATCATTTCATTAGCCATTTACCATTTTATTACTTTTCTTACGTCGTTCGTTCGTTACTCATACTTCGAGCTGGAGATTGGAAGAATCCGTGACGGTAAGGTAGATCTTTATCGGCTTCAACCACCTAGGGTAGACAGTCTCGTAGTCTCAACAAGGGAAAGATAATATTCTTTTAAATCTTGTCTACCTAGTTGATCCGTACTTACCCCACTATCCTCCAACTCCATTATTCTTTTCTCTGTGTCCGTGCCGGGCTAAGCTATCGGACCACAGATGCTTTTATTATTCTACTGTTTTACTCATTTTTTTCATTTATCCTCACTCATGCATGTGTGCGTACTACCCCGTGGCACTCCCTATTGGTTTCTATTAATATGATGCATGACCATACATTCTCAACCTAACGTGATGCATGATGCTCAATAACGTAACTTTATCGGAAATTAAAGTGCGCTTTAAAATAAACTGAAGCACATATAAGGAAAGCAAACATATAATAGATAGAAATAACTGCACACCACAGAGAACAAGTACAATGGATTGTAACAAGGAAAACATGCTCGAACTAATAGAACAATATCCTTCGAAAAAGAATCGAAAACATACTATCGATTAACATGTAACTTACCCTAGTCCATTTACATGCTTCCTACGTTTATATTCCCTAAGCAATTATCCCTATCAACTATTAACATACTCCTACGTTGATTTCATGCTTTTATTTTTACTTAACTAATCATGCTTTGATTTAACGGAAAATGACATGCTAAGGACCTGAAATCATAAGCAATACAAGAAAACAATAACAAAACATTCATTCGCTTAGTCAATAAAACCCTTAACACCATTCACATTTCAGTCCCTTTGAATCTTCATTATCATTCTACTCTCTATAACATACACTCTATGACATACATTAGCAGTAATTAAAAATAAAAGCAATTGAAAACAGATGATAAATAACAGTAATTAAAAATAGATGAGCAGTAAAGAGACGATTAAGAAGTTAGCCCACTTACATGCTTCCTACTTTCGTTATCTAAGTGATAATTGACATATGAAGTGAACACCCTAGTTGCAAACTCGTTACTTGGCATATCTTTATTAGTTGTCATGCGACTATTATTCTAAGTTAATTACATGCTCGACTAAGTCGTTATTATGCTCAAGATTTAAACGACTAGTTAATTATCATGCTTATTTACATACTTAGATTAGCTAATTAGTCAACATGCTCAAATTAACTAATTATCTTAGTTGATTAACCTACCACTAATTGATTTAAACAACAGAAGAATTAACATGCTTAGTTAATACATGCTCAAAGACACTCAATTACTTTAGCTAACTAATAAACAGATAATTAAACATGAAATCCAATCTAAACATGCTATGATTATCGACTAGTTGTTTTCTCTAGATAGATTAACATGCTTAAGGTTCATTTAGCGTGATATTAGACTAGTTGGTTGAATTAAACATTCTAGTTAAGTAAATGACTAACATGCTTGGGTCTATGCCACTGAGCAATACGATGGTAGTAAAGTATACATGTGTGTGAGGAATAAAAGCAGTGAATACATAGCAAGTAAACATCTAATAAGGGGTTAACAATTATTGATTAACATTTGGCTAGATGACAGCACAATAACAAAAGAAATGATTCCTCAACATATTAAAACTCTAGTTCATTTCTAGACTTCACAACCCCTTTATCGGCTTACATTCATTACTAGAACCTAAATCATTCATCCCTACTCCTTCATTACCACCATTCAAAGTAAAGCGCTTTAATAAATATAACAACAAGAACGAGAACAATAAGGGAATCTCAACACTAGAAGTAAGCAACAAATAACATACTCAAAAACTCATCCTAATAAGCATCTAACATTTGACAGTAAGCATTGCATTCAAGGAGCACTTGCAACTAACTACTTAGCAATTAAAACTAGCTACAACGATCACAATAAACATTTCAAGACACTAACGTAACTCACACACCCATACTTGTGGTGTAGGGCCTCCAAATCGCCAAGACCCTACCCTATTTCCTTACCTATTTGAAGAATACAAGCAGGGACAACTGTTATTCCTCACAGTAGTTCCTCACAACAGCTGGAGCTCACCTGTTTAGCTCAGCCAGCAGCTCCAAGGCAGCAGCCCAACCTTGCTCACATAGCTCACCTCACACACAACACTTACACTTTTTACGAAACCATACAACTCACTGGAGCTCTCTCTCTCTCTCTCTCTCTCTCTCTCTCCCAAGAACACTCCTCTCACGCAACTTCCCCTTTTTCTGGATGAAAACAGACTGAAGGAGGAAGGGGGAAGAAAGTTTATACCTGGAGAGGGGACAAAAGGTATGCCCAGGAGGTGGGTGCAAGGAGGCAAATCCTGCTGGTCGATTCTGAAGGGCGACTCGCGTGCTCTGGACTAGGATTTGTGTCGGGGATTTGTTTCCTATTGGTTAGGTGTCGTTGTTCTTCTGATTTTAAATCACTGAAATTGCAGTTCTGCAATGATTCAGATGAGTGCAAATTACTTGGCCTCGTCCCCAAGGCTAAAATCTCACAGGCTAAATCACGCTTAGGGACGAGGAGAGGCGTCCTCGTCTGTGTCCGTACCATCCGTAGGCGACTTGTGGACGCAATATGGCGTCCGTATATGTCATCCGCCGTCATCCAAAAGTGTCCATAAAATGGATAGATTCAAATCGGACGATACCTTTACTCGTCCGTAGTCATCCCGATTCATCCAAAGGTGTCCATGCTCGAAACAGACTCGATGCGAACGAGGCAACTCACGTCTGAATCATCCAGGACCTCGTCCGCAAGTGCCCGGGATTGGAATAGAGGCGATTCAGACGAGGCTACTCCTCATCCGCACTTGTCTAGAGTCGTCCGCAACATTGCGGCACAGTGTGTTTAGGGTGAGAAATCTCGTCCTGGGTCTCGTCCCAACCCTTGTGTGTGTGTGAAATGCTTTTACGGACGATACATCTCGTCCGCAAGTGTCCTCCTCAGGCGTCCGCAAACGCCTTGAACAGTTTTTCTCACACTTTTCTCACATAACTTCTATCTTGTAACATTTTCCCCATAGGCACATGATACGTATAATCACCCGATGTAATGTCCTAACTACTCCACCATCTAATTTGCATTGCATACACAGGGAAAACATAACGGAAATACCTCTAGACTTAACACTGTAGAACGCCCTTGGTAATACCCTGGTAATTGCCCAACTTAAAAGTCGGGGTGTTATATGTTCAGACCATAATGGGTACACTCGAGATTATACCCTTCCCTTGTCAGGTCATGAGAGTCTATCTACCCAAGGGTTAGATGCCGATTAGCAGCCACTCTCCCTGCGACGGAACCTCCAATGTCCCAGCTTAATGTATGAGTTGATGTATTTGTAACCGTAAGTAAAGAACATTTTGGACGGATTTCATTATGACATAATGACTTAGAGACATATATCATATTGCTTATTTCATTTCTTGCTGGGTCTTCAGCTCATAGTTTGCTTGTGGTGTGAGTGATTGTCAGGATGTGGTCATTCTTGGAGCGGATGAGAAGATATTGCCCATGGAGCACTTGGATTACCTCAACCTGAGAGGGTTATGGCTTTCGAGAAGTAAAAACATTGTTTTGAAATGGTTTGAGAACTAAGAACGTTTTGTAAAACTAATAACTCCCTTTTTGATCTTCAAACCGTATTTTGAATTTTATTATGTTTCCGCTTTACTCTGATTTTATTACGCATTTTAGATTTTATCTCACTCACATCACGTATTTCATCTCGTATGTTTTAAATAAATAAATAAATTTTACACAATAATTAAAAAGGAAAAAGTTTAAAAAATTAATGTCGGGCATTACAGATATACACATAGACTAAAAAAGAAAAAGAAAAGAAAAGTGAAACGAAAACGGAAAAAGAAAAGATAAAGAAAAAGAGAAACTGAAATGGAAAACGAAAAAGTATTTCAAAGATGTTTATCATGTTTACTTTTATTTTTTCACTTACTGAGCGTTATATTTAATAGTTTAAGTCTTGTTGATGTAGGTATACATACGAGAACAGATTTGGAACAGTTGATAAAAGATTTGCACGCACGAATCTTGTGGTTGGTTGGGCTAAAAGAATTTAAATGGAAACAAATTGTAAAAGATTTTGTAATATAATTATTTTATATTCTTAAATGTTTTGTTTAACTGACAAGTCTTTTTATCTAAAAGGTAATTATCTTTTTAATAATACAAGGTATTTTATTATAAGGAAAAAAAATTTTATTACTTTCGTTGCAATTTATAAAAAGGTTTTAGGTAAAGAGTTTTAATGATTGGGTTTATGAAAGGAAAATCTTATGATGTGTTTATAAAAATAAAAGTTTTAAATTTTTACGCAATTTTTAAGTAAATAAAAACAGAGTCGTTACAATGATGGTAACCCAAATAGAAATTGGGTGAACTTGGCCATCATGATGAACTTATACCGTTTATCCTTTTTTATTTTTTTATTTACTTTATCTTTTCTTTACTTAAAACTTAACCATTTACTTTTTATTATTCGTTTCCGTTTTCTTTTCAAAATCATGCTTAAAATCATTTTTGTATCATTTTGAAAACTATGATGCATGATGCTCGTGAATGCATACAATGTCTACATCCTTAAACATGATCAGTACTAACATCCTACAATCCTCAAATCATAATCATATCAATATCCTTACTTAAATCTATAAACACGTTATTAAAAGAACCTAATTATAATAAACATATAGAAAACATCAACACATCCTCGAAGCAGATCATTATCAAAATTCTATAATCCTCGAAGCATTAATCGTATCAAATCTATAACATAAAGAAACTAAATCTAGTAAACAGTCGACATACAATTTCCTAATTCTTGCGATGTAGGGCCTGAAGACAAAAACACATATAATATCAACTTGCCTGGTGTCCATAACGCGATTTGCACTCCAATCTATCTTTCACAATACCTTCAAAATAAATAATGTTGAATCATTAATAACAATCCCTCCAATGACCATTTACAGAGTTCCATAAACTATGACAATATTTCGTACAATTAAATCTTTTCGTTATATTTATTTTCTCTAAATTCCTATGTGATTTATCGCATGCAATTAAATCAATAAAGCATAAATGTAAAGTGATAAGATAAGGGAAAAGAGAGTGCAAACACGATTGTTAACGCGGTTTGGCAATCCTGCCTACACTTGGAGATCCTAAAACATCCAACCTCCCCGGTTGACGATGTTTGACTTACGAGTGTCAAACAAACTATTACAAATGACTATTATGGGGCATCACTCTTTCCTTGACTATTTTTTCACCCTTTGATTGATCTTCTGGGCATGAATCGAAACTTTGACTATTTTGAGAAGTCACCTTAATTTGACGAATTCATAGGGAGTCACCCTTTACAATTGAGTACCAAGTGTTTCAGAAATTGAAAGACAAAAACTAATCCTAACTCTCCCAATGTAACTCTCAAGTTTAGAATTGGAGAGAGTAGGTTACAAGCTCACAAATATCATTTTACAATCGAGTATAAAATTTGGCAGGGCTTCACCTCAATTCTCGGTTCATTGTATTGAGGTTTAGAGTGTTTCTAATTATAGACACCGGTTATTTTCAGTACACCACTTCTTTTTGGTCAACCACATCCGACCGTAAAAACTAGCTATTGTGTCTGCCATGCATTTTTGGTCGCATATCTCGATCGGAGGCTCGACTGCTGATTCGTCCGAAAACCTTCGGAGTGTTATGTTTACTCCAAAAGATGTACAAAAACTCTAGAAGCAAACTATGTCATTTTTTGGTCACCTCTCTTGTCCGGGTCCTCGACCGCGTTGCATCTGAAAAGCTCCAAAAATGTCCATAGGCTTTTTGTCCAATTATTCGGTCGTCAACCTCGACCACCTCGCTCCACCACATATCAACTGAAACTTCTCGGACCAATCTGTGATGTTTTTCGATCGCTGACTTCGACCGCGACTTAGACCGCTACTTGAACAAAAAACTCAAGAGCTCTTTGTGTTGTGTTTCGGTCGCGTCCCTCGACTGGACCCTCGACCGCTTCTCGACCGAAAGACCAAATTCCAGATTTGGTCGACCACTTCTCCTGTAACGACCCAGATTTTCATACATTTAAAAATGCGTAAAAATTTGAAAAAAACATATCAGAGTATATGCCGGGCCATTAGGAACGCTTAAAACATTTCATAAGTAAAACATTTCAAAAATAAAAACATTTGCGGAAGCGTTGATAACGAACTAAGAAATTGAAATACAATTAAATACACTTTAATTACATTTAACGAAAATAAATCAAACATTTAATTACAATTTAACAAAAGGAAAACTTAATTAAATTACAAATCAACTGTCTCTCACTTTACATAGCCTGGCTAACCACCTGCTCACGCATGCAAATCCATCATCAACTACTTCTTCAATTGCTCGAGGACTCCGCGCGTATGTGTACCTACACCGCAAGTAAGATGTGAGCCTAAAGGCCTAGTAAGAAAATGAGTTTATGCATATGAAATGCCACTCTTTAATTCTTCGGAATGGGTCCACCCAAACCAATATTTTAATTACGTATATTAGGAATAGTTATGTATTTTAGGAATAGCTCGTACATGGAGCATGGAGTTTGGGGAATTCTATGTTTTCTAATTAATTATGTTAATTAGTCTTGTGATATCGACAAGGGAAATATTAGTTATTTTCCTCACTCAAGACGTGTGGCCACCCCGTGGTGGTGTTCCTAATTGTTTCTATCATCATGAGACTATCCTAAACGTATATACAAGGAACTAATCAAACCATACAATAGATTAAGCAAAACAATAAGTTAAAACTGATGGCATGCTTGAGAGTTTAATTTAAAGAATGATATACTAATCTCATTAACAGTTTGGTAATCATGCTCGAAAGGTTAATTATGTACACTAGTTATTTTTACATTGATTAATTATCATGCTCAATGGATTAATTCACAGCAGACTTAACAAAATCCAAGGAATAAAAGCAACCATATGAACAAAGAATTTAAACAAGGTAATATCAACGTAGAATATGTAGAAAAGTGTACAAACTAAAACCAACTACCAACAAAGAGATGCACTAAATTGATTAAAGTGTTTGGAATGCAAGTTGATTACACTAATGGATTGATTAACCGATTTTGTTCACATAACAAATAAACTAATAGTTTTGATTATCAAGAATGAGTTCCAGAAACTAACACAACCATAAGCACCAAGCAACAGAGAGTCCATACAACAAACCTAACGGACATAAGTATGCACGACAATAACAAATCAATAATTTAATCAAACAATTAATGAACGACAACATGCTTGAAAAGTTTATAACCTAATTTATTAACATGTTATATTAATTAACTCATTTATGTTAACTAAATCGATTAGGTTAATATACTCAATTGATTAACAACTTTTAATGAATTAACAACTAAATCAATAACTAGTAACTAGCTAAGTTTTTAATTAACATGCTTGTTAATTAAATTAACCTAAGCATGCTTAAGTTCTAATTATAAATTCATTACTCCAGTCAACATACTAATCACAAACAACCACTCTACACTTCACAACAATTTCCACTCACCAATTTATATGTACAAAACAAAGAACAGAGAAATCAACAATTAGCCAACAAGGAAAAATCTATGGACTGCACAAAGGAAATAACAATGATTCATACAAAGAAATACTACAGAGTACAATTAGTAGTAAAATCCTCTAAGGAATTATCTACAGAAGGTCAACATCAAGCATTTAGAATATGCAGAACCAACAAGGGAGATATCTAACAGCAAGGGAATCTGAACGACGGTTGCATCAAGTAAAATTATCCACTAACACAAGCATTAACATTGTCACTTTATCTAACAATCACAGTTTAGCATAAGGGAACTGAACATAATAGGGAACCACACATAAACCCATGCACACACTTGTGGTGTAGAGCCTCCATATGGCCAAGACACACCCAAGTCTTACCATTGAAAAAGACACATAGCAGGGATAGCTCTCCGATGCACCCAGCAGCTCCGACACTCGTTCTAGAGAGCACCCAGTGCACATGGCAATAGCTCCATCACACTCACACCAAGGAGAAATCAACAGAGCACCAATTAATAGCAATTCCCCCCAATATAACAGAATAATTCAACACACTGAAATTCAACCACAACTAGAGGAAGATTACTGTACCCGACCATGGAGGCAGAGGAGTCACCAGAATAGGAGACTTACCTCGCAGAGAAGACACTACCAAATCCTCCAGCAGAAAACAACCGAGAGGTCCCTCTAGAGAGCTCTGCTATTTTCTTCTCCTTCCCCTGCAAGTCTTTATCTCTCGCTAAAAAATAAAGACAAATGACAACTGAAATGCATAACAGTTTATCCCATAATATCAGCCCCCGATCCTAATTTTTCTGATTGCACTCCATCGCCTCTCAACTCCCATCTAAGCCACTAGTCAAGAATCACAGGATCAGTAGGACAGACCGGTTTGGTCCAACCGAATTGAAGACCAAACAGCAAGCCATCACAGACCGATGTCCAATGCAAATCGCGAACCGAAGCCCTGCATCCTCCACAAAACATCGATCACTCCCAATCGATGTCTGATCAATAGAAAATAGAAGAGAACCTGACCCACATACTGAAATTGACACTGGAAAATGCAACCCATGGGAGCTCCGATTTGCCTAGCAAAATCCATTGAATCCGTGAAGCCGTACCTCCCGAGCCCTAATGGCAAACCCGCACTTCCAAGCTCGCCGGACCCACCTTGTCGCCGTTGCTGTTCGCCGGTCGCCCACGAAGAAGCGCACCTCACTCTCCTTCGTCGCCTCTGCATCTCTCGGGCTCTCTTCCCTTCTCGTCTCTCGCTTCTACCTGATAAGAAATGGCCAAACCATTTATTTTTCTCTCCCAACCGGTGCACTTAGTGAACCGGTTTAAGTGGCGTGAACTAGTTCGACTGAACTGGTTCATTCCTTCCCATTCACTTATTTTAACCCTTTTTAATTTTTAATCCATTTTAATCATTCCCCAATAAATCCCTAACTTAATACAAACCCAATTAACCCCACTTAAATAATAATTCCCACTTAATTAATATTAATTATTGTCCAATGAATTTTTTGGTAAATAAAAAAAATATAACGGATATGTCCTTCGTAATACCTTGATAATTAAATAATTATCCACTTAAAAAGTCGGGGTGTTACATCTCTAGTGCAACATCGACCACAATACTTCCATACCACTCTTTTGATTTTCCCAAGTCCCGAAACAATGTGCATTCACTACATGGACTTAAATGAACATGTTTGCACTTAATAATGCCCATTTTGAGGGTATTTTCAATAAATACACGTATAAATATAATGATAAAATAATGAAGAATAATATCAATACAAATACATTAATCAACTTCTTAATTCAATCAAAATAGTCATCATCACAATAAATTAAGTATAACAAATAGGCTAACAAGCCTTTCATTCTTCTTTCCCTTAGAAAGCTCTCTGTTATATTCTCCAGAGAAAACTCTCAGCCCACTCTACCACTCTATCTCTTTCTTTGAGCTTCTACCTCAGTAATTCTACCTCCCGAAGACTTTCATCACACGCATCAACAATCCCCATAAACCAAACCTCTCGTATATTTTTTCATGTGTAAAGGAGGGACACATGGGAGAATCACAAAGAGCACACATAATTCCGTCAAAAATCAGTGGGACCGATTTAATTGCTATTGACCGCTAATTCTCGGTCGAACGCTAATTCTTGCTCGACATGGGATGTCGATCACTCCAACTTGAAACCATGCTAGCCGCTCTTCCTTACCCACTAGATGCTCCTACTTCCGCTCTTGTCAACCACTCTCACTGGCCTTCACACTGCTTCTTCACCATTGCCAATTTTTCTTCGCCTTTGTCTCACCAACGCCCCTATGCTTCTCACAAAAATTCCAACTGCAGCTGTAGTACTCGACTTTTTATAACAAAATTTGATAAGGATAATTGGAAAATAATTGAGAGTATTTAGATTATTTGGATAATTGTCGGGGTATTACTAAGGACGTAACTGATAGATTAATATTTCAAGAATTGAACGGATAAAAATGATTAATTTGGAAGGAGAATTATTAAGAAGTAGTTGAAGTATAAAAATTGGATGAAAAGTTGTAACTGGAGTTTTCAAACACAATTCAGATGGCATGCGGACTTGGCGTCGCATCCGAAATGCATCTCTAGTCGTCCTTCGCATTTTGGGACAAGCGAGGATGACACTTTCTGTCCTAATTCATTTGTAACGCAAGATTTTGGATGATAGCGGATGATGGCAGACTCTGACGGACGAGGAGAGTTCGACTCTGTCCTGATTTTTAGACTTTTCGGATGATGGCGGATGCATGCGGACGGAGGTGGAAGCACAAGGTTGAATCTGTACAAATTATTGGACTTTTCGGACGAACACAGACAAGACGCGAATGTCTTCCTTTGTTTGAAATTGCATTTCTAAGGGAGATTAATAGATTTAACCGGTTTGGTTTGGCTCTATTCGGATTTAATTAAGTAGCCCGGTTCTTGATTAAAATAAAAAGAAATTAATTAAAATTAAGATGTAAAATATAATTAGGAGGAAATTAATTAATATTAATTGAAGAATTGAAATAAGAGAGTGAGAGGAGGAGCTGATTCGGTTCATGCTGTCAAGTTGGTCTGGTTTGGGCTGCTATGCTGGTCCAGTTAAGAAATCAGAAAGAAGGGGGAAGAAATTTCGTTGGCCTTCAACCATTTTCGCGAAGTGCCAGCCAGGGTGGGAGACGAACGAAAGGGAGCACACTCAAGATGTCTCTTTCGTGATGACCGATGGGTTTTTGCCCGATGACGAGGTGGGCTCCGGTGGCATACGAGCGAATAGCTAGGGAAGCGTCGCGAAGGATGCCATGCGAAACTAGGGCACAGATAGGATGATTTCTGCTAGACGAACCGAAGCTCCAGCTGGCTGTGAATTCTGGGGTCAGGTCGAGGGATGGATTGGTGACAATGACGGAGCTCGGGTGCGGCGTGCAACTCTAGGTGTGGTGGTCTGCTGGCGTCGTTCGTGGTTGGGCTGCGATCGGGTGCTTCGACCCGGGTGTGACAGAATCTGGTTTGACCCAGTTCAGGTTGAACCATGGTTTATAGATCACCCTTCACCCACTCCTTTTAGCCTTGCATCGTACTTTGCATTATGGGGATGAATTTTGAGTGTTGAACACTCTGGAAAGGCTAGGAAAAGGGGGAGTGGATGTCGGGCGTGAGAGAGTTTATACTCTCTACACTGTTTTTTTGGCAGAGAGTAATTCTCGCTTTGGTGTTGCATCCTGGAGGCAGAGAGGAGGGAGAGGTTACAGAGGCATGGATGTTGTGTAGTGCACGGCTCGGCTGTTTGCTGCTAGTAATGGCCAAGAGGTTGAAGCTCTATGGTTTTTTATGGGTGGGCTGCTGTATGTTGGAATTGACTGAGAGCTACAGTCTTGGATGCTCTGTTAGGAAGGTTCTTGTCTGTGGTTTATAGAAATTATAGAAATGAAAGTAGACGATAACAATGTGATGAGTTATACTATGTGAAATCTGTGATTTGTTGGGTTGTTAATAGAGCTTGATTATATCTGTTGTTACAACTTGTGATGAAGTTATGAGTTTAATTCAGATTAGTTACAACATGAGTTATTCTATTAAGCATGGTTGAATTGTAAAGCTGAATAATAATCTGCGATTTGGCTATGAGTTGCGTTGATATTCTAAATTGAATTATTGAATGTGAGATATATGGAAATTCTTCTTTTGGTTACTATCTATATAAGTTATTGCTATATTGTTTTGTTGTTTGATTAATATTCGCTGTGTTTTAGCAATATAATGATTAATATGTTTAAATTCGTTTTGATTATGGTGATATTATGCCTATATGTTGGATTAATATTATGCATTATGAGATTAAAGTTAAGTGTTATGCACGTTAGATTTATGCTCTGTGCAATCAGACGATTTTAACCATGATTTTGGTGGTTTGAACACGTAATTTCTATGTTAAGATAATTAATTGGGTTGTGCTATGCAAAAAATGCTTTATAATATGTTTTAGTATTGCGCTAAGATTGGAATGATTTAGCTACTATTTTATAGTTTGATATTGAAGCATAAACATAATATGTGTTTTGATTTTGGTTGTGAAACTGTGTTTTTGGAATATTGTTACTGGACAAGTTAGGGATATTGCATGTATATTGGATTAATTCATGCACAGTGAGATTAAGGTTATGTGTCTACACATTAGATTTATGCTCTGCACATTGGACGAGTTATTTGTTGTTGTGTTAGATTGGCTATGATGATAATTTGTGAAGCATGTTGTTAATCTGCACGTTATGATGATTTATTTGTTACTCTATTATTTGGATAAAAAAGATAAATAAATGATATGTTTTGTCGGTTTGGATTCAAGTCATTGATTGGATACATGTATGTTGAGTTTGGATTATGAAACGCTATCAAGTGATGAATAAAGAATAAGAGTATAGATAATAATGAAGTTGTTGAGTTGAGAATATTAGAATTGTAAAGTGTTATGTTCCATTTTAGGTACAAATAGGTTCCTAGAACTATTATACGTTTAGTCGAGGTTAGATTATGAAACTAAGTAATGTATAAGAATTAAGAATAGGAAAGAGACGTTGTGTTTATAAGTTGGTTAATCGATTAGATTAATGACAAATGTTATTAATTTGTGAAGGTATCGAAAAGAAGAAGAAGAATAACGAATAAGTGCTAATGCGCATTAAAGCTTCGAGATAAGAAAATTAAGTAGAGTCTTGGTCAATGGAGGCACTACACCACAAGCAGTGTCTTTCTTTCATTGTTTGTCTTTCCTTAATTGTTTGTTTACATTCCCATGCTTCAATTACTTTTATATATATTATTGCCTCTGTCTATTATGCCTATGCAAGCATATTTAGTATTCCTGATATAGCTATTGTTTTCCTTTAATTAGTAAGCATGTTTAGTATTCCTGATATAGTTATTTTTCCCTATAATTGTGAAGCATGTTTAGGATGTTAGTATATTGATATTGTTTTCGTTAAATTGTCGAGCATGTCTATATAACTGTTATTTCCTGTTAGATTTCAAAGCATGATAATGCATTTTATTTTGTTATAGCTACTGTTACACATTATTTTCTGTCAAAAATCCAGCTCATTTTGCATGTTTTACTTTATTAAATATTTAATATGTTTCGTTGTTATTCTTTGTTGAAAATCAAGTATGTTAACACGTTTTATTCGCTGTTAGACTTGTTGTTCTTTTACTGCTAGTATTCGTAAATTCCAAAGCACGTAAGCATGTCTTGTCGATTGTTTAAATTACAGTTATTACATTGTTATTTTCTGCCATCCCAAAGCATGTTAATTTGCTATTTATATTCGCTGTTAGTTTTCTTATTGCGCTGATCGTAATTGTTATAAGTTCTTCGATCTCCCGTTAATTTCTGCACAATAGTTTTAATTGTTGTAATTCCATGTTTAATTTCCATTGTTAATATTGTTGTTATTCTAGAATTCTTTGTAGTGTAGACTTATGAGTTTTGATGAATGAATGATATTATCATAGTTATATTTCCCGTATTGCATTGACATGCATCATGATAATAGACATCATAGAAATACCACAAAAAGAATTAGTATTCATGTATGTGAAGAAGATGAATAAAAGAAAAAGAAGTAAGGGGATTGGGGGTCGGGGAAATGGTTCGGATCTAACTGGTAGACTCGAATTTATGACCTTCCTTTATCGGGTCGCGAGAACCGATCTACTCTAGGGTGTTAGATGCCGACTAGCAGCCACTCCCCGCCAGGATCCTCCAATCTCCTAGCTCAATGTATTAACTTATGTTATATATAACCGTGAGTAAATAACAGTTTGGGCATATTCCATTCTGACATAATGAGTTAGAGGCATAAATCAAGTTGCATATCTCATTTTCTTGCTAGACATTAGCTCATGTTTCCTTTGTGGTGTAGGTGATCGTGATATTGCAATTATTATAAAGAGGAGCGATTGATGAAGGATTTGCACATGCGAGCATTGTGGTTGGCCAGGCTAAAGACATAAATAGAAAATTGGTTTTGTAAATGTAATCAGTTGCTTATTATTTCGCAATTAATTTATTTGAGCTTCTGCAACGTTTTCAGAAAAATGATTTATACTTATAGTTTTCTATTGTTTGAATAACAAGTAAGATAAAAGGATTTTAATGGTTTGGTTTTAAGAAAAGAACTCTGATTTCAATTTAAAAGAATTAATGACGATTTAAGTGTTTTTATAAAAGTTTTTAATTTCACATAATTTTAAAGATAAAGAAAAATTGGGTCGTTATAGTAGCATCCCCAATTCCCAGCAATACCCATTATCAATAGAAAGAATAAAACAAGGAAAAGCATGACGCTCGGCATTGGAGGGCATCAAAACACACAGGGGACCTACCTCGTACTGTCACCAACAGTCTGTCATAGTCAAAATTGCCCCCAAAAACTCCACTGTTCACCAAGGCTCTCATCGGAACAAAAACCATCCCCCAAAGCCTTCCCCTACACTCAGCGCAACAAGAACCGCAACGTTGTAAGTTTCGCTCACACCCCCGATTGCGCCCCACCGAAGCCATCTCATAACACGCTTTGCTCGTCACGTCTGCTTCGTAGAGAAGATCGCCTGCTGGGAAATCATCTCCTCTCGCGCCTCTCTCTCTTTTCTCAAAAATGGTTGCGAGCCATTTCATTTACTTTTCCCCCCTTTTCTTTTAAAACCAAACCGGCAGTTCAACCAATTCAATCCCCCTTTTTCTTCCAGCTTCTTTTTATTCTAATTTCTCATCATCTAATTAACATATATATATAACATACATACCATATATTAATCAATCCACTTTTGACTCCCGACTAATTTTGAACATCGGTTGACAATAACTACGGGTCCAATTTAAATTCTTTGATCCCGTTTACTAATTTTATTTTTCATAATTATAAAATAATATATCTATAATTCTAAGCTTATCGTGACCCTTAAGTTCCGAGTATTACAACTTAGCTCTACTCTAACATTGTACCAAGCGCCGAGGATATTGTGGTTCGCAGTGAACTTGCTAGAGCTCACGGTCGAGGTTTATATACTAGGGCAAACAAAACGCAGAATGAGGCACGATGATTCCACTGTGAATTGGATCGTGGTCAATCCACGGCGGAATGTGTGTAACATCCCATTTTGTAAAACCTTTTATTTTGTAACAAAAATTTTCTCTTTCTTTGTTTTAAAAGATTTATTCAATATCAGAGTAAATCAGTGGAATAGTATGAAGACATTATTTAAATAAAAGTCTATTTATAAAACATTTCTTTGAAGATAGTTTAGTAAATGCAGCGCAAGTATTTAAAACATTAATGAATATAAATTATTTTACAAAACATTATTTAAATCAAATTATAATTTAAACAACTCTTTTTTTTTCTTTGAGCCATAACCTTCCAGATGACACGCAGCTAATAACCCAAGGGATCATCTGGCAATGCATCCACCTTTATCGTAATAGCATCTACCTGCATCACAGGCAATACTATGAGTTGAGGCTCAATAAGAAATAGAATGTATGAGTATGCTTATGCAGTCGTGATAGAGAAGAACCTATCTTCTATTAATGCAAATTTAGTTTCACTTAACAGTTCAGATATATGAGGATCATTAGTCTTTGGAAGTTGGATCCACTTATCTTTCTAGTGGCTTAACCATCACTCCGATGAGGATATTCATCTATTAAAGGTGTCACCACTAGTCTCCATACACCTTTATTGTTCATTTATTAACATGTTATGCATATGTCAGCAGTTTCATAAATCCTATCATGATGCATGTATGACAGTTCATTATTCACTTCATAACAAAAATCAAAGTATATAGTACACTAAAACATAAAAGTAGTCCCGCGATGTAGGGCCTCCACTAGCCACCGCATTCTATTTCTTACCTTCGAAGATTTCTCCCTCATTCTTTAGCTTGTTTAACTATTTATTCTTTTCCCGTTAACACCTTTAAAACAATTATCCTTTATCTTATCAATATATTTATCCATTATAACCCATAACTTTGATACCATTTTATTAATACATTTTAAGTGTTCTACTTTCTATTATTATTTTTCCATTAATTGTTTTATCTTTTCGTGGATAGTACCGATCAGAATATTTCCAGGAAAGGCTGACGGTTCTTAACAAATCACTTAATACCAGTCTCCTTAGACAGAATATCCTTTCCAAATAAGCTTCCAAGATAGGCTGGTGGGTCACAACGGATCCACTTAAATATCAGTCTCTTTAGATAGAACTTATTTGTACAGTACAATTACACCGCTAATTTTATTTCTACAATAACATGGTGATAATAATGGTAGTATATTTTGAAGATGATGATAACAACGCTATTATATTTTAATTTACCATTTCTCATTTACTTTGGTGATAATAACGATAATATATTAATTTAATGTTTCTTGATAATAATGGTAATATATTAAATTCAATATTTCTAAAACAATATAATGATAATAGCAATAATATTAACTAATAACTAAGGATTAAATAACTTAAGGAAGGTTGGGAATCGTTAGCGAAGTTTCTAGACAGACCACGTCTGCCAGAACTCCTGCTTATGACCAAATGACAAATCCACCCTGAACTATACAATCTAAAACTCTCACAATTCTATTCCTCTTTCTCACAAATTTTCCCTTATTTTCCCACTCTCCAAACAACCACCCAATCACTCTCTTCTTCCTTCACTCAAACTCCTCCAAACACTCACAATTCTTCTTCAATTTTGGTGTGATAACACCTTGAAGAAGTAGCCTATATATAGGCTGAAGAGGGAGGGCATCAACGGCTTAAGATTCTGTAACAACCTGGATTTTTCTGAAATCCGTTAAAATGTGTAAAATTTGAAATTTTTCTTTTTAAAACAAAACATATCAGAGTGTGACTAATCGGATCACTACTAACTCTTTCTTTAAACTCATTATGAAAAACAATTGATAAAATATGTGGAAGCGTTATAAAATAAATCCTTGTAAAACGTGGCGGAAGCATAAATGAATCATTTAAAGAAGAAACTAAACAATGGAGTACAATTTAATAAAAGTTAATGTGATTACAACCGTTTCTCAATTTACTCTTTGTTTGTCCAGCTCCGAATCTCGTTCGTGCAAATCCTTCACCTCTGCTTTATTTGTTCGTCATTCCCGTATATGAGCCTATTATTATATGTTTGTTATTTGTACCTACACCACAAGTAACTGTAAGCCTAAAGGCTTAGTAAGGAAAAATGTTTATGCAATATGCTTATGACTCTCTTTAGTTCTTCCTGGAGTGAGTACCGCTCCAAACCAGTCTTTTCATTACGTTCGTTGGTTCTTTACTTGTACTTCGAGCTGGAGGTTGGAGGAATCTGTGGCGGTAGGGTAGATCTTTGTCGGCTTCAACCACCTAGAGTAGACAGTCTCACAATCTCGACAAGTGAAAGGTAACGTTCTCTTTTTAAATCCTGTCTACCTAGCTGATCCGTATTTACCCTACCATCCCCCAACTCCCTTTTCTTCTTTTCTTCATTTTCTTAACATGCTACTAATTAATTCATCATGCTAATTAATTAGAGCAACTAGCCAAATTGGAATAATTAACTAGACTCAAGCATGTCAATCTATTTAGAGTAATCAACTGGAACTGAACATGTAATTGACTACTAGACTGGAGCATGTAATTAGTATGTTTAAATTAATTACCCTACCATCCCCCAAGCATGTCTATTAGTGTGATGCATGATCATACATTCTCAACCTAACATGATGCATGAATGCTCCACAACATAACATTAATAATAATTGAAGTGCACATTTAAATAATGCAACGGTAATTGAAAACGCATATAAAAAATAGCAATAATTGAACGTTCACACAAAGACAAACGATAACAATGGAACACCCGAATGAAGTACAGCATATGAAGGAAGAAATTATGGAATTAATTAAACAAGGGACATGCTTGGGTATATAATTCACAATAATAAAGAAATTATAACGGAATTAACAATAGACGTGCATTTGAAGTTAAGCATAATTTAATTAACATACTCAAGAGTTGATCACATGCATTTATTCTTAGCTAAGTTACATACTCAAGACAGATTACAATTATTATTCTAGGTAGTTGTCCTAGATAATTTACATGCTCAAGATAGATTACCTTTATTATTCTAATTAGTTATTCTTAGCATACTCAAGACAGATTATCGTCGTTATTCTAGTGAGTTATCCTAGATAATTTGCATACTGAAGGTTTAGTTGCGATTATTATTATAGTCAGATATCATAATTAAATTACATGCTCAAGGGTTATTATTAGTTAACTTAACTAACATGCTCAACTAGTTATTTAATTAACATGATCAAGGGCTCGTGATACGTTAAACATGCTAATATAATTTGGTTAATTAACATGCTACTAATTAATTCATCATGCTAATTAATTTAAACATACTAGTCTAGTAGTCAATTACATGTTCAGTTCCAGTTGATTACTCTAGATAGATTGACATGCTTGAGTCTAGTTAATTATTCCAATTTGGCTAGTTGCTCTAATTAATTGACATGCATCAAGGACTTGACATACTAGTAAATTAAACATGTTAATTAATTAATCATGCTCATTAACATACTCGGGTTCAGTAGATGATAACATGCTATGAACAAGTAAATATAAGCAGGATTGTAAACAATATCAAGAAAATAATAACAAAGGAGATATAAAAACATATATTCATATAGTCATTGAAATTCTCAATCCGTTCCTACGTAATTCCTTCTTCTTTCCTCTTTTCCATTATTTGCTATTAAAGTAAGGCATCTCCATTAACTTCAATTGAAGTAAAGCACCGTAAAGGGAATTGCGGTGAAAGACAATATAATTGTATTGAAAGAAATTACAGTAAAAGGGTAACTTACATAATATAATCAAAGGAAAGTCTATCATGCTAATATTATTATCCTCATTAATTACATGTTTGATTTTAGTCAATTACTAGTTAACTCACTCTACTTAATTAACATGCATTAGTGATTAATTAGGTTAATTAAACATGTGCAACTAGTTAATTCATCATGCTCAAGTAAAATAATAATTTAAGGGATTAAACATGCTACAATTTATATTCTAGTTTATTATCCTAGTTAATTGCATGCTCAAGACAGAATCTCAGTTATTATTCTAGGTGATTAAACACGCTTTTAAGCTAGTTAGTTGATTAAATATGCTCAACTAGTAATTCAATTGTTGCCCTAGTTAATTGGCATGCTCAACGAAGTGATCAACAATGGTTAATTAAACAACTATTTAAACGTGTTTAGATAATTATTAATTGAACAACTAGCAATTTAATTAACTTAGTTAACGAACCACATTCAAGTCTAATCAAGTACTCTAGTTGAGTTAATTAACATGTTAAACATGCATAAGTCTAACTAAATTATTTTCATGCTTAGATTATCTAAATTGGTTAACATGCTGGTTAATTTAACATGGATATCAAACAAAGGAAATGGCGGAACGTTACATATATTGAATAAAGGAAATGACAGTTGCATTATCACAAAGAATATAAACTAGATGGCAAATAAATAATAATTAACAAAGCATTTAAGGGAACTCTCAATCCATTCATGCTACTCAGCATTCACACATTCATCATTCTCTCCTCTATCTCATCACATTCAAACAGTGCCCATTAACAACAAAGAATTCTACACTATCACACGAACTAACAAACAGCCACGAAATCAATAAGGAAATAACAATAATAACGCATCCAAGGAACTATCAACTGAAAACCAACTAATAGCAACTAAAAGTAAGCATCACAAGAAATTAACATAACACTCACGCACCCATACTTGTGGTGTAGGGCCTCCATTGGCCAAGACACCCATATTTCCTTACCTCAATTCTTTATTGTGCGCTCACAGTTCGCTGTCCATTTATCTCTTTCCGATACCCTCACAATTAAAGTATTTACCATTAATGATTACGACTCATAACTTGAATACTAATAATTCTAAGAACTTCTTTGTCGCCTACACGGAACCTAACCCATCATGACTTAACCATCATTGGCTAATACATTCCAAGGAAATACAACAGAGAACATTACGCACCAATGGTTAAGAGTATGCTTCAATATGATTTCCCATAACATCAACATTTTAACAATTGCTTACCATCAACAATTTATCTAACCACAGCACTAACATGCTTCACTTATCCATCACAGAGCAGTTTATATGGGAAAATTAGTCATCCAATAATTGATCCAACAGATTAATTCAGATTTTAGCTAACAACTTCCTACGTCAAGAAATCCCACACAATAGAGGAGCAACACTTCAAAATTAACCAAGCTCCCAAAACAACAATCAATAATAACACTGGACTTAA
Source organism: Begonia loranthoides (assembly GCA_022433065.1). Classification (NCBI taxonomy): domain Eukaryota; kingdom Viridiplantae; phylum Streptophyta; class Magnoliopsida; order Cucurbitales; family Begoniaceae; genus Begonia; species Begonia loranthoides. The sequence continues at coordinate 6,271,097 of CM039486.1, forward strand.
ACAGAAATCAATAACTAACCATCTCAACATATTTTCCAGCACTAACAGACAACAAAGCATATTCAAACAAACTCAAGGTGCAGAACCCAACATATCTAGCAGTTAGTCATAAATGACAAAGCATGAAACTTCACTTGATTAACAGAGGGCTAGATCCAATGTTATCCTCATAGAACCAATGACAGAGAGACAAACTCATTCACATAATCAACACAGAAGCCCAACAGATTAATTCATTCAGAAATCCTTTAACCAAAAACAGCCGAGAACAGATCATTACCAGTAGACCAGGAGACTCTTAGCCAACCTCCAGCGTTCCCAGCTCAGCCTCCAACTCTCCCTCAACTTTCTTCTCCTTTCTTTAGAAGCTCAACACACCCAACAAAACTGTCAAACTTCATCCAAGAACAGACACCAATGCCAAAACAATCGAGGAAGAAGACTTACCAGAAGCTCTCGGCTATCCTCTAGAGTATCCATCTGTCTTTAGCATCTTCTCCAAAGAAGACGAGTCCTCTGTCCCTTTTGTTCTCCAACAATGCCCGACAACCTCTTTAGCTTTTCAGAGTGTGTTCCCCATGCGGAGTGTGAGTTGTTTGCTGATCGACTAGCACATAGCAGGAATCGAAAATGGATTCGTTCGGATTGAATCGCGAGCTAGTCCCCCAAGCCCTCCGTTGTTTTTGTCCCGACCGACGCTCCCTGCCATCTCGACTCATCATCGCCGGCCTGTAACGCCTGGTTTTTATTTACTTAAAAATACGTGAAATTTAAAACTTTTTCTTTTATAAAATCAGAGTATCCTTTTTCTATAAAAACCTGAGAGTTAAAACTCTTACTTAAAACATTTATTAATTTCAGAAGAAGTAATGAACATCCTTTTTATAAAACGCAGCGGAATTTAAAACAAAACCTTAAAGAATATTAAGTAATTTACAAACCCTTTTTCAAATAATTTCCCTTTAAAACTCTTTAGCCCAACCAGCCACAAGATCTACCCGTGCAAATCCTTCATCAACTATCTTTGACCTATTCTTCTATTTTCTTGTAGTACCTACATCACAAGACCTAAACTAATGAGCCTATTGCTCAGTAAGTGATATAAGAAAATAAAACGCAGATATGATGTATGATCATGCGATGCATTACAAAGGAGAACCGTATCTCATCTGTTAGTCAAGACGATGGATAAGTCTATTGCTCTCGTGGCTTAACTTATGATTCAGACGAGGAACCACGCCAATCGGGGTGTCACCACTAGCCATACCCAGTCATTTTGTTAAAGACGTTGGGGGTTTCAGAATGGGGTAAAGGTGAACCCTAGCTTCCACGTAGTTAACTCTAAACCTACCACTCCCTCCGTGGGAGCAATACTACCGTATGGAAGTGTCACCGATCACCCAAACCCCCACATGCCTATTTACATATATTAAGTATGACATACAATATGCCTATGAGAATACCTACAGTCCTATATGATCGTACAAATGTCTAATAAACATATCATTAAAAGAACACACAACATGCAAATCCTAACTCTTGCGATGTAGGGTCCAAAGACCAAAACTCAGTAAGTATCAACTTACCCGGCACCTTTAATGCGATTGTGTCAATCGACTTAGTACTTGAAGAAATTATTAAATAAACACTCATTAATTATAGACTATTAATCTCACTTCCACAGGTTATTTCCATTATTCAACCATCAACTTAGCCAAAACAAGAGATTCATGATCCAAATCATAAATTTCCCATTTTCTTCCTTACCTTCTATTCATTTCACAATTGAACAACAAGAGTAGTCCAGTAGAGCAACACTCCAACGTATATCACACTCACAAGGCACACCTTCACTTTCTCACACTCACACAATTTACCAGAGTTAGAGTGACCTCCCAGCCCAGAACACTTACCTCTTATAGATGGTAGAAGGGAAAATGAAACTGGCAAGGCAGCAGTAATGGATAAGCCGCAGAGAGGAAAAGATGGCATTGCCCACTTCTAGGAGGAGAGGTCCATTGCCTTAACACGACGTGGAAAAAGCTTCCACAACCCAGGAAGAATGGACGTCTAGCAGGAAAATAGGAGGAGAGTGCGAGCTTAGTGTGTAAGACAAGAAATCGGAAGAGAGAGAAGGAAAACTTAAATAAGTTCCACAGATTTTTGACTTTTCGGATGTTATCAGGCGTCCGTGCCAGATTTTGGACGAGATCCATGCGTCCGAAAATGCATAAAATCGAATACAGATTCACTTTCACAACATCCGCGTCGTTCGCGCCAGATTTCGGACGAGACTGAGGCGTCCGAAATCATACAGAATTGAATACAGATTCAGATTAACAACGATTGCGTCATCCGTGCCCGTTTTCGGACGAGTCAGAGGCGTCAGAAAACATGTTGTACATATTTTCCTTAATTTCCATACTTAGATTACTTTTCCAATATTTAACCTTATACTTAGATAAATTTCTAACATTAACCTTAAAATTTCCAAGCATAATTTAACGCGTATCGTCACGCAATATAATATGCATACGTATTAATTATCCAAATTTAATACATCGAAGAACGGGAAAAATATACTTTCGGGGTATTACACAGCCACTGTCCCTGCAACACACTCCAGCCAACACTGATCCTCAAACGTGAAAGAGGAAGAAAACCCAACCAACATACCTCCGATTTATAGCCAAAAATTGCGACCCGTGGAAGTCCCTAGTTGTCCCACGCCGCCTCACCTCCCAAGCCCTAACCTACAACGCCCGACGCTTCAACCATCGCCAGCCGCTCGATCGTCAGACCCAAGCTCGCCATCGACGTCTCCCCAGTCGCGAACCCCTCTTCGCCTCCCCCTCCTCCCCAGGTCTTCTCTCTCCCTCTCATTTTCTATCTCATCGAGCTCCTCACGAAGAATGGCTGAAGACCATTCTTTGGTCTTCAGCGCATAATGGCCTACGGGCCACTTAAAATTTCCCAAACCAAATGGCATGAACCGATTCTATTGAACCAATTCATGCATTCCATAACCCCGCTTTAATCCTTTTTAATCCAAATTAATCTAATTTAATTAAATCTCCCTATATTATTAATCCCAATTAATCTTATTTATTCCATAAATCTCATCCCTCCCTTTCATTTTGTCTGGCCGAAGGCCATTGACGAAATGAGGGCAAGGCTGAACCAGTTAAGTTATTTAACAATAAATCTCCACTTTCCTTTAATTCTTTAATTTAATATTAAATTTATATGTTTAAGTGTTAAACATTTGTACCACATATTAACCGACCAAAAATTGTAACTCTCGACTTATTCCAAATGTCGTTAAAAGATTATTAGAGATCCAATTTAAATTTCTTAACTCTATTTTCTAAATTGATTTCCATCAATTAACCTCCAATAATTCTCTTCAATTATAACCTAACGGTTATGTCCTCGGTAATACCATGATAAATATCCGATAATTCCAAATACCCCTAATTATTTTCTAATTATTCTTAATAAATTCCAATATAGAAATTTGGGGTATTACAGATTTGAGCCAAATGCCAAAGGTTTGGCAGATTAACTGAAGATGGGTGAGTTACAGAAGTTAGGCATATTTCTAACGATTTTTGGCAAAACCACGTTGGTCCGGTTGCATTACACGCGACTGGTCTAACGCTTGCAACTAGTCCAACACTATAGAAAATGCGACCAGTTCAACAGGATGATGGAAGTTCAGCTTTTATAGTGCATTCGGTCACATTCCATTGGACCGACATCGATGTTGCGAACGGTCCAACGGTGTGGACCATGCTACTGGTCCAACTACGAATTGTTACATCCAAAATACCCCTTTTTCTTATTTTATTATTTATTTAATTAATTTCCATATTCATTTTAATTTCATATCTTTTATACATACATATACTTGATAATAATTTCAATGCTTCCCGTTTAGTTTATTCAATTCTAGTTTAATTCTTTATTAAATACAACTTAATAATTATCCAACTATTTCTCATAATTAATCTAACCAATTAATAACCCAATAATCAAATTTATCCCAATAGCCTAATATCTAGATTTTCCTCCGATTAATGTCTCTCATCCTTAATTAAATTTTATCATGGAAAATCGGGATATTACAATGTGTCCTGATTCGCTGCGGATGGTTAATATTATAACGTTATTTTTAAACTTTTGATTGATGGCCCATTGAAATCAATAATAACGTTATTATAACGTTATAACATTTTTGGTCGACTGCGGATGGTTAATCTAACCAATTATAACGTTATTATAACGTTATT
>CM039486.1:6280273-6365892 GCA_022433065.1 Begonia loranthoides
CCCCTTCCCTCTATAGGCGTGCATACAATCTTTCAGTTTGCGACGGTTTTTTTTCATAGTTCAATGGTTAATTTTTGAACAAAAATAATTTAGTGGTACATTTATCATTGATCACAAAGTATGATGGTTGATTTGTGATTTTCCCTAAAAAATATAAAAAAGAACTGCAGAAATCTTATATTCCTATTTTTTGTTAATATAAATTTTTGTCAATATTAAATGATGTTGTCTCTTAACATAAATGGATGTCATCTAGAATTCATGACAATGTTTCACCAGAGGAAAGATTACGTTCCACCATAGAAAGATGTCATTCTGTTGTGGAATGTCGTTGTTTCGCTTAGGGAAAAATTTTGCAAAAAAATTACTTTCCTATGTAAAAAATTATGAGCATTGGATGACAACGATGGATCAAGAAGAGAAAAGAGAAGATGGTGAGAACTAAATAGTGAAATCGAGAGAAATGAATTGTTTTTTACGACGAAAAGATGTTCAGAAAACTGAAAACGTGAGAATTATTTTCGACGATGAGAAGACCTTGTTAGAAATTGTAATCTAATATGGCTTTTGGATTGTGACAATTCTCATAAGGTATGGTCTAGTTTTTCAACAGTTACCATCAAAGCAACCGTTCATGTTGCACCCCTCACTTCATAACTCTTTAATGGAAAGAGTTAATAAAAGAGGGTTCATTTTGAAGGTCTCATAAGCCATCTATTCTCATACGGAAAATACACCATCGCTTGATAACAGAAAGCTTTAGAAGCGATTCTTCAAGGAAGGAAAGCAGTCGTCCCTATTATATCGTCAATGGCCGGAGGTATTTCAAATTTTTGCGTTTTGATCTAAATGATTTGGCTTTGTTCTAAAAGCATGTTAGATCGATAAAGTTTAAAGTTTACAATTGGTACCAGAGCCCTTAAAGCCTCTGCCTTGACGTTTTTCTAATGTAAAGTTTTGAAATTTTTATTTTTTAAAATTTACGTTTTAGACATTTTCGAATCAATTTTATGTTACAAATTATTTAGAAACTTGATTACAAACATATTGCACTTTGAATCGTCGAATTTAATGTCTGAAATCATAAGGAACAGGCGAGATTTTGTGGGAAAATTGCACCTGTTTGGAGTTGAACCGCGTCCTCTGGGAGGCTGGAATGAGTGGGTTGCCACTCAGCTGAGATTCTGTCATTGAAAGATTTTGGATTTAAATTATATATATTATGTCTTTTAATTAAAGATTGCAATAAAGTTGTATTTTTGGATTTGAACCCAAGACCTAAAAGATGTTTGATAGGATAGGTCGCCACTCTGCCAAAATCTTTGTTGTTGACATAATATGTTTAGTAATTTATTAATGGTAATATATTATTACTTACGAAATTTAAAGTTTAATTGCATCTATTGTAATTTAAATTGTTACTATTGTTATATTGTAGAAAATGTCAAATAAAATAATGAAATATTTTTATTGTTAATATTAATTCACATTCATATGCTATGGTTTTAATATGAACATTTTTAATGAATTAATTCAAATGTTGAATGATCAGTATAATTTTGGTTAATTGTTGAGTACTCACAACATCTTTAGTTATCCAAACTTATACATAAAGTTTTAAGGATCATATAATAACATTTATTGTAATTAATTACATGAATATAATAGATTTTATTCCACAAGAATTTCTATTATATTTGTATAATTAATTAGGATAAAATATTAGATTATATTTCTTAATTTACCCACAAGTATTAAGAAAATGAACATAATTCAATAGTTTTATCATAAAGTTATATGATCTTATTGAATTAAAACTTTAGCCCACAGATAAGTTTTATGTCACTTGATTAATAATTATTTGAGCATGATTTACATTGGTAAAACATTATTTATATTGTTAGTCTCATATTATGGATGATAAGCATTTGTATTTATTTGTGCAGTTATAAATATTGGTATTTCTATGATTTAAAATGTGATATTCTTAAATTGAATGTTGAAAACTATAAGTCATGGAAAGAGAAGATTCTTCTCAAAATGAGGCTTATGGACATAGATTATGCTATCAGGAAATATGAGTCAATTATTACTTCTACTAGCACTAAAGATGATCTTATTCTTAGTGAGTGTTGGGAGCGATCTAATCGCCTCAGCATTATATATATAATGACTAAGATCTGTGCTAATATACGAGGTTCGATTGGTGAGCATAAACATGTCAAATAATTGTTGAAGTCTATTGATCAATAGTTTGAGACTTCAGATAAGGCACTTGCAAGCACCCTAATAATGAAGTTTTCATCATTGAGGCTCACATCAGTGAGAGGTGTGCGTGAGCACATAATGCAAATGAGAGACATTGTAGCTCAGCTCAAACCGCTTGAGGTTGATTTATCTAACTCTTTTCTTGTGCACTATATTTTGAACACTCTTCCACAAGCATACAGACCCTTCAAAATATCCTACAACACACATAAAGATAAATGGTCTATCAATGAATTATTGACCATGTGTGTTTAAGAGAAAGGGAGTTAGCTATGAAAATGGGTCGAAGTGCATATGTGGCAACACAAGAAAAGAGCCAGCGGCGGGCCAAAAATAAAGGAAAAGGTAAAATACATGTCCTAGATGGTGGAATCAAGAAGGAATCTAGGTGTTTCTTCTATAACAAGAAGGGACACATAAAGAAATATTGCACCAAATATAAGGGTTGGCTCGAGAAAAAAGGTATGTTAATCTCACTTGTTTGTTTTGAATCTAATAGGGGTGGAAATCATTTCAGTTCGAACCAGATAACCAAACCAAACCGACTAAAATCATTCACTTCGGTTTGGTTTAAAAAAGTAAAAAACTGAATTTAAAACCGAATCGAATATAACCAAAATCTTCGGTTCGGTTCTCGATTTTAATGAAGAAAAATTGAGTAAAACCGAACCGAACCAAAATAAACTTAAACCAATACATTTAACCTAATTTTAAGAATTAAATATTTACCACTACACTTTATAATGTTTTTTACAAAATTTTCATAAATAATAAAAGTATAATATAACTATTTATATGATTCTCATTTATTGTGATGTAATATAAATATTTAAATAATAAATTATATGAATTAACAAATAAATATTACATAAACATCATACCAAATATTGTCTACACTATTTGAAAATCGAAAACTTAAGAAAATCCAAATTTTTTAGTTTTTTCAAAAACCGAACCGAAAAAACCAAACACCAAACTGAGAAAAAATGAAAATCGAGGTTTAGTTTTTTATCGGTTTTCCAATAGATTTGGTTTGGTTTCGGTGTTTTTTTTTCAAAACTGAACTGAGTCGATTCGGTTTTAATTCACCATAAAATCGAACTGAACTGAACGGATTCCACCCTAAGAATCTAATATGGTTGATTCTATTTGTGACACATGGTGGATTGATTCGGGTTCTACAATCAATATTTCAAATACCTTGTAGGGTATGAGAAATCTAAGGAAGCCGGTGGGAAGTGAGTAATGTATCTATACAGGCAGCAAGATGCGTTCACGTGTGGAGGCCATTGGCACATGCAGTTTGATTTTGAGTAATGGTTTTGTACTACAGTTAGAAAAGACATTTTATATTCCTAGTTTTTCTAGGACTTTGGTTTTTGTATCGAGACATGTATATTTGAGATATTCCTTTAACTTTTCGTATGTAAACTTCAGTTTATTTTATAAATCTGATATTGTTGGAAATTGTATATTGTATGGTAGTCTTTTCTCTCTCAATTTACAAAGTGATACTGCTTATAATGTTATGCATGTTTATACTGGTAATAAAAGATGTGTTACAAATGAGAACTCTTCTATTTTATGACACTGGAGATTGGAGCATATCTCGATAGAGCGAATTAAAAGATTAGTGAATGATAAAGTACTTAGTACTTTGGATTTTACTAATTTTGACACTTGTGTGGATTGCATTAAGGGTAAGCAGACCAACAAGAGTAAGAAATGTGCAAAGAGGAGTACCGACATATTAGAGATCATACATTCATATATTTGTAGTTCGGTTATGGACTCTTACAACCCTAGATACTTAATCTCTTTCATAGATGATTTCTCACGATACATGTATATCTATTTGCTTCATCATAAGGATGAATCACTAGAAGCCTTTAAGGTTTTTAAAGCTGAAGTAGAAAAACAACACGATAAGCAAATAAAGATTGTGAGAACTGATAAAGATGGAGAGTACTATGGTAGATATACTGATAATGGAGAACCACCTGGTCCGTTTGCAAAGTTTCTTCAAGAGCATGGAATAGTTGCTCAATATACTATGCCTTGTTCTCCATACCAGAATGGTGTAGCTGAAAGAAGAAACCGAACATTATTGGACATGGTGAGGAGTATGCGTAGCAACTCCAAACTTTCATAGTTCTTGTGGACTGATGCTCTTAAGACGATTGTGTATATATTAAATCGAGTTCCAACAAAGGTTGTTTCTGTAGTGACCTTTCTTACTATAAATCATTTTCCTTTAAAAATTTATTGGAATTTTTTTTTATTTTCTAACGAAAGCATACGATAGTTCAATTACGAATAAAACCATATCAGAGTAAAGCGGAAACACATTTAAACTTAAGAAATCCATAGTTTTACAAATCATTGTTCAAAATTAAAAGTTAAACATTCCAAATTAAAAGTTCTGTTTCTTATGAGTCATAACCTCACAGGTCTACTTTGTCAGATAACCCAAGTCCTCCATGGGGAATGCTTCCTCCTCCACTCCAGGAATTATCATTTCTTGACCCTCACCTACACCAACAAGTAAACTGTGATCTCAAGGGCTTAGTACGGAATTGAGGAATACAAAATGAATGCCACTAACTCATTATGTCGGAATGGAATCCGCCCCAAACCGCTCTTTACTCACATTTACATATAACATAAACTCATGGATTGAGTTAGGAGATTGGAGATTCTTGGTGGAGAACATGGGGGGTATCCGGTACCTAACACCTTATGGTAGACAAACTCGCACAACCCGTATAGGGAAGGGTAAAAAGGGGTTCGAGTATACCGGTTAGATCCGGACCATCTCTCCAACCTCCAATTCCCTTACTTTCTTTTCTTCATTTTCTTCTCACATATGAATACCAACTCTTTCGTGGTATTTCCTAGGGTTTCTAATGTCGTGAATGCATGGTGATGCAGAACGAATAATATATCTATGAGTACCATACATTCAACCAATCCACAAATCTATACAATCAATAAAATTGAATGAATAAACTACGGAGACCAAATCGCAAAATTCAACATTTAATTCTAAATTAGAAAAACATTGAACAATCAATAATAAATACAAACAAGGAATTAAGGAGAATTAACAATGAATATGAGCAGCGAAATGAGAGATAACAGGCTTTGTAAATTGACAATAAAAAACAAAATATCACAGGGAAATAAAACAGCTATGCATACTTTAATTTGACAGCGAATGCAATTGTGACATCGAAATAGAAATGGATGTAGATGCCCCATAATTTTGCCAGCGATTATGAATTACAGTAGCGAATTTAAAACTAACATACATGCATTACATTTTGACGGTGAATCACAAAACATAGCAGCAAACTAATCTAACATACGTACATCATAGTTTAACAGTAATTTGTGAAACGCAATAGTGAGTGAAACCTAACGTACGAGCATGATAATTCGACAGTAAATTACGGAACACAGCAGCGAATTAAACTAACATACGTGCAATATATTATGATAGCAAATACGAATTACGTGCTCTGCATTTTAACAGCAAATGGGAAACAAGACAACGAAATAAAATTAGCAATACGTGCTCTATTTTGACAGGAATTACAGTAGTGAATTAAACAAGTATGCATGCGTAACCTTGACAGCGAATACGAAATGTGACAGTGAATTAAATAAGTATATGTACTTTACAATTTAACAGTGAATTACAAAACATAACGGTGAACTAAAACGAGCATATGTACTTTGAAATTCGACAGTAGACACAATACATAACAGCAAAGTAAATACAAGCATACATGCATTGATATTTGATAGAAATCGACAATATACAGCAACGAAATGAACATGCATACGTGATATACGATTTGACAGTAATTTACTGCATATGACAGCGAGTTTCCAACGTGTATACATGCTCTATTTTGACAAGAATTACAGCGGAGAATTAGCTAACTTCATGCTTGGCAGTTTGATAGGAAACTAACAATTTTAACAGCAATTTGAAAGCATACAACATGCTTTGGAATTGACTGGAATTAACGACATGCAATAGCAAGTAAAATAGGCATACATGAAGTACATTTTAACAGTGAGTTATTAAGTATGACAGCAAATTAAAGACAGGTAAGCATCCTCTATGGTTTACTAACAACAATTTCATGCAAAGGTTCTAACTAATCCTAACGAAAGATTCTACAGCATATAAGACATGGATATAGAAAATTAACAAAACATCAATAGGATTTAAGCTCTAAGCATTTAACAACTAAGCTATGATTGAGTGACGATTCAACATAGATATCAATCATTATACGAGATCCAAGAGTCAAGCAAGAAATTAACATACTAAGAGCTATGTGAGTCATGAGTTCATAAAATCAACTTCGAGCAATGAAAGGATAATAAGCTAACTAGTCATTGAATCATTATTTTCTCCTCTCTATCTGGTATGAACAAACAACAATTCCTTTCCAAGTTTAGACAAAAGGTCATCCAATCCCAAGCAATATCCAGAGTCAAAATCAGGGAAATCAAATAAAGGAAAACACAAAGAGCTCAAGCAAGGAAATACAATGACTCTACTTGTGGTGTAGGGCCTCCACTGGCCAAGACTTACTCAATCCTTACCCTTGTTGATGACCCAACTCACGAACAACTGAACCCCTAGGTTTCCACACTCCCCGCAGAGCTTCCTTTAGAAACGATGACACCCAACTAGAAGAAACGTGAGGGAGGAACTGAAGGTTGGCTGAAGATAAAGGGAAGCTACCCACCCCTTGGAGACATATCATACGTCTAGCAGGGAGGGTGCAAGGAGGCAATTCCTACTAGTCGGGGCCTAGTGTGCGATTCTATGTGGGAAGATCAGGTTTTCACTAGTTATACATCCATGTCTTTTTTATTTTAAATTGTTTTTTGTCGCATATCTGCGATGATTCGGACGAGTGCGGACGTGATAGCTCGTCCGCATTCGTCTGTATGTGTAAAATGTCAAGGCAGATTTGGACATTCGGATGCTATGTGGCATCCTCATATTGTAACACCCCGATATTTTTAAGTTGGATAATTATCGGGGTATTAGTGAGGACATTCGGAGCGTTAAGACTAGGAGTGATCCCGTTATATTTTTCCTGTGTACGTGATGTAATCAAAGTGTTGGAGTTATGAGGACATTACATGGCGTATCTATACGTGTCGTCTTACGATGTGTATTTTTGGGGAAGACGTTATGGAATGGAAGTTAAGTTGGAATAGATAATGAAAAGTGGGAATTTTGGTGTTGCGGATGAGAAAGTGTCGTCTGCATGTGTATAATGTGGCATTGGGACGAAGTGAGGATGAGTGAGATGTGTCCTAATGTGTCTGAATATGGACTTTTAGACGCATGCAGACGAAGAAGCGTCGTTCACAAGTGCTTTGCTGCGTTACCCTTGAGTATAGGATGACTTAAGACGCAATGACTCATCTTAACTTCAATGTAGAGTGGAGTTCCGGACGAGGTCTCAGATGATGTGGATGACGAATGTTGAGTCTGCATCGAATCTGTACAACTCGGGACACTTTCGTACGAGGGTGACGATGATGCAGACGAGAGCAGGACGCGTCCGCATCGAATCTGTTAAGTCTGGAGACTTTAGGACGAAGGTACAGATGACGCAGAAGAGGTAAGGTATCGTCCGATTTGAATCTGTCTAATTTTTGGACACATTCGGATGATACTTGCGGACGACATACAGACGCCCAATGGCCTCCGAATCCCAATTTGGACGGTACAGATGGGAATGGGAATGTCATTTCTTGTCTGAGGCCACAATTTGGCCTAAGGAATTTAGCCTAAGGACGATATGTGGACGAGACTAAGTCATCCGCATCCGTTCGAATCATCGCAGGACTACGATTTCAAAGATTTAAATCAGAAGATCAACGATGCCTAACCAATAGAAAATTGATTCCTTGACAATAATCTTTCCCCAGAGCACGTAGCCAACCACGTCTGCCCTCCAACCATGATTTTGTCTCCTCCAGGTACGGAGTTATCTCCCCCTTCTTGTATAAACTGTAACGACCCGGATTTTCGTAAATCCTTAAAATGCGTAAAAATTTAAAATTTTCTTTTTAAAACAAATCAGAGTGTGTCAATCTGAATCGCTACTAACTCTTTCTTAAAACTCATCATGAAACCAACTTATTAATTATGCGGAAGCGTTAAAAATCATCTACTTAAATTCTTGCGAAAACATTATAAAATATCCCTTTTTAAATCATAACGGAAACGTGAGAATTCTTTCAAAAAAAATACTAAACCATTCAATCATTTCGTTTCTCAAATAAAACTGAACCATTACTTCATTGGTTCAATACCGTTTACTTTTCTTTAACTTCATTGATTTATAACCGTTTACTTTCATTTGTCTTTTGTCTTGCCAGCCCGAATCCTGTGCGTGCGAAATCTTCCATCTCTGCCTCATTATGCGTTTCTCATCTTCTTCTTATTCGTTTACTATATGTTCGTCATTGTACCTACACCACAAGTAAGGACGTGAGCTTACGCTCAGTAAGGAGATGGGGAAAACAATTATGGATTTCTCTCTTTAGTTCTTCTTGGAATGGGGGCCACCCAAACCAACTTCTTTCATTACGTTCATTTTCTTCGTTCGTTCTTAACTCATACATCGAGCTGGAGATTGAGGGTTTTCCTTTGAGATGGCATAGCTATATGGATTCTAACCTTCTGTGTGCATACTAGTCCCTTTCCCGACTTGGTAAAGGTGTATCCTAGCAGCTAGGCTAGATCCGGACTACCCATCTACCTCAACTCCCTAGTTCCGGCATATACCCGCCTTTAGGGTTTGTTCTTTTTCTAGCATATACCCGCCTTTAGGGTTCTTTCTATCCCGGCATATACCCACCTTTAGGGTTCTTTCTATCCCGGCATATACACGCTTTTAGGGTTCTTTCTTTCTGTTCCGGCATATACTCGCCTTTAGGGTTATTTCTTTTTCCTCACTCATGCATGTGGGTACAATCCGAAGGTTACCCCCTACTTGGTTTCTATTATCATGAAACATATACATTATAGAGTAAATTGACAGAAACTGAAATGAACATCAAAGTAAACATATAATTAAACTTGTGCATACAAAGGATTACAATAATTGAAATGACATGAATACAATAAGGCAATAAAATAACGTGCGGCACTAACATGTTCATCGAAAGCTAGTCTAAATATATAAACATGCTTGAGAGTTAACAATTGAATAGACATGCTAAATGAATCCATATAATTCAAAACTAGAAGATTCTTAACCTGAATCAAGACATAAGAGTTACAAAAATCCTTATTTAAAGAAAACAATGGAAATCTGAAAAAACTTTATGCTTTTTAACTCATTAAACATTTTTCCTTCGTTTGTTTAGTTAACTAAACCTTTTGCCTTCGTTTGTTTAGTTAACTAAATATTTTTCCTTCGTTTGTTTAGTTAACCATTCACTTCATTGTACACATCTCATTCATGCTCATCACACATTCTTATTTTCCGTTCATCATTCTCTATCTTTTCACAACTACGTCAAGACTCATTCATCAACTAATAGTATCTACATTATTATTCAACATGCTCTTTTGATAGATAACATACAGCAAATGAACTAATTTCAGGAAGATTACCAATTATTAGGCTAATAGATTTTTAACCAATTTCATGATTTGCCCATTTACGTGCTTAGTCGGTTCACATGCTTAAGTGTTGATATTGTTAATTATCATGATAGTTATACATGCTTAAGTAAGTGGACATGCTAATTGATTGATTACATGAAATCTCTTGCTGCACTTAATTTCACAATCATTCTCTAATGACAACAAGCAACGACAGTAAGTTATCTGCATCCATAAGAAATGAAGACTATAGTTACATAGCAAGTAAATATTCAAATACTCTTTTAGCTCACTTTCATTCCTTTGTTCACTTAGGCATTTTCATCAAATAATGTAACTCTTTCAGCTACTTTCATACCTTACATTATAACTTATCATTTGCTCGTTCCACTTTCGTACCATCATTCCTTCATTTACTTAGGCATTTTCATCACATAATATAACATAAAACAACAAAGCTGAGCACCAAAAGGAAAATATCATAGATTCACAACAATTTCTATGGAACAACTATCAACATCCATTTTAAGAACACTAACTCTAACTCACACACACTTTACTTGGGTGTAGGGCCTCCTCTGGCCAAGACAACCCATTCCTTACCTAACGTCCGTAGAAATCCAGCACATAAGTTCTTCCATTCCAATACCTTCAGAGATAATTAATTAACCAATTAGTTAATAATAACAAACTCTAAACTTTATTTCAACAACTCATTACTCTTAACGGCTTCTAAACCAAAATTCCTTATTCATTTACTTAACGACATATCATAATCCCAATACACTTAATCGCTTTCTCCTTCACACTCTATCACATAAAGCAATACCAACATATTACATGTCCAAATAAAATCACCAAGCTTAACCAACAGAGAGCATTCATCCATCAAACAACTAATACCATTGGCAATGCATATCATTTGAGACTTTCATAAATAAACCAAGAGCTTCACCAACAGACAAATAATTCCAACCAGATCCGAAGGTAGACAGTAGAATTAACTCAGAAATCAAACACAACCTCTGTAAATCCATTTGTCTATGAAATCCTTAAAACAGTAACGAACAGGGATAAAATTCCATAAACTAATGCAAGAAGTCTTCATTACCTGAAGCACTCGAGATGCCCAAGAGACCAGAGAAGAAATTATCCCTCACTCTGAAATTTTCTCTCTCGGCTAGAGCTTCTCCAACTCACTCCAGAGAGCTCAGCACTGCCAGGGAGCTCCATTTATTTCAATTCACCCGACAACTTCTTCAAGTTTCAACCACTTGTTGTCTGTCAACCAACCCAATTAATTGTGCTCCCCATTGTGTGTCGGCAGGACACAGCTGGAAAGTGGACACAAGTGGACTAACCTGCATCTGGACCCAGCCAAATAGGGGGTCGGGGTTCGTCGTTCGCCGTTGAACCCGTCAGCAAACTCCCTACCCATCGTGAGTTCACCACTGCCCACGCGAAAACAATGATTCATCCAACGAATCTCACCTCCAGACCTCAACAAATTGACAGAACATCAAAGAATGAGAGAAACCCAACCTCGAATGGTTGTCGGAAATGCCACAGCAGGAGCTCCGATCCCGAGCCCTAAATCGTCCAGCGCCTCCCATTCGCTTGCCGTCCACCGCACACCTGGACGTCCCAGCCCGAGCCGTCGCCGTCACACCCTAGCCGGAGCGAAACCCCACCGTTTGCCCATCCCTTCTCGTCTCTCGCCGTCGCCGGCTTCCCCCTCTCCCTCTCGTCGATTTCCTTCCAGAGAAGAAATGGCTTCTGCCATTTCTTCTTTCAATTTTACTTTTTTTTTAAAAAATTTTATATATATATATAAACAATTCGTTTAATTCTTTATATTAATCCAATATTTTATAATTTAATGTATTGTTATTCTGATTACAGTTATTTCCACAATATATAATTTAACGAATACGTTCTTGGTAATACCCCGATAGTCAACCAACTTAAAAAGTCGGGGTATTACATAAACCCTCTGTTTCTCTGTTTCAGCGTTCATTTCCCCTGAGAGAGGAGTCTAGTGGGAGGCGGGAGCAAGGAGATTTCGAAGGAAGGGAGAGGTCTTCCTTCTTATGAGTAGAGAGTTTCTGAGAGTGAGCTCAGTGTGGGAGCTTGTGAGTTGAGTGTTAAACCGTGAGTGAGTCGTTGTGAAGCTCTAGTTGTTGTGAAGAACTGTGAAGGCTTGGATTCTTTGTTGTCCCTGCGTGTTCTTCATCATTTAGGTAAGGAATGAGTTGTCTTGGCTAGGTGGAGGCCCTACACCCAAGTATATGTGTGTATGAGTGATTATTTTACTGTAGAGACTTTGTAGATATAGTTGCTTTAAAGTTGCTGTGAAGATTTATTTGTTGTACATTACTAGTTGCTCTAACTCTTGCGTTTTCCTTTAGATGTCTTGTTAGTGTTGTGTTTCCTTATATTAAGTGCTTACATCTATGTGAAAGCTTGATTAAGTTGAATGAATCTGAGAAGGGATGTTAAAATGGAAGAGAAGTGTGAATGAATGGCTAATGGAGTTCCAACGTCACTAATAAGGATGGATTTATTTTGTGGTTTCCTTATGAGTAAACTCACACTTAATAGCTTCTATGCATATGGTTTAGTCAGCACATATTCACCGTTTATTTTGTATTTGTTTGCTGGAGTGTATAAACATTTGGAAGCATGACTGTTAGTATTTCATTGACGTCATTCTTGCTGTTAGTTTTATCGTTAGAAGTATAAGCGTTGTTCTGTCTTGCTACCGTTATAGCTGATTTAAAAGCATACTTGTGTTATTTACTGCTATTTATCGCTGTTAAAAAGGCATGGTTTGTAGACCTAACTCACTGTTTTGCTTTGGGATTTATTTATTGTTGTTAATAATATTCGAGAGCATAATCTGTGGTTTTACATAGTCGAATATTACTGTTGTTTCATTTTGGTGGATGAAGAGTATGTTCTTGCTGTCCATTTTGATATTTCTCACTGTTGTTGTATCCGATCAAAAAACACTTAATCCCTTAGTTTTCGGCTGTCATGATCGATTTAAATATATCTAGCTGTACATGTTCTTCTACTGCTCTGTTTTAGTCATCAAAGGCATGCTTAGTGGTTTACATACCTATTGTTATATTCGATTAGAAGCGTGATTAGTTGTTCATAAATTTTCTACTGCCATATCCAATTTGAAAGCATGTTTAGCAGTTCATATTTTTGCGGTTATGTCCAATTAGAACATGTTAAATTGTTCGCAATTTCAGCTGTATATTCCCTTTAAAAGCATGCTTAGTCAGTTGTATTTCCTACCGTTATAGTCGATTTAAAAGCATGTGAACTGTTGATTTTCTGCTGTTGTAGTTGACTAAAACGTAAGTTAGATGATTTAATTCATTGTTGTTCTAATCATTAATAAGCATGATTTACTATCAATTCAATAAAAGCTTACTTAGTCCTTTATGAATTCCGCTATTATATTCGATAAAAGCATGTTTTGTCCTGTATGATTTCTGCTATTACATTCGATTAGAGTATGCTTAGTCAATTATAATTTCCCCTGTTATATTCGATTAAAGTATATTTCTGCTGTCTCGTTTTAGTCATTAATAACATGTCTAGTTCCACTTGTAATTCTATGTTGTTTGTTTTTGTTTCGTTTGTTGTTACATGTGAGCACGCTCTATTACTCATTCTATTTATTACTGTGAATTCCTTTAAAGTATTTTCCTTTACTTTCATACATGTGCTATTAGATTTAGAAGTGCTAGGTTGTATTCACAATAATAGAAACCAAGTAGGGGGTACCCCCTCGGGGTGGTACCCACATGCATGAGTGAGGAAAAATGCTAAGAATAAGAATGTTCGGGATGGGCGGGATACGCCCATCACCAAAGAAACCCTCCCAGTGGGATATGCCGGGAGGGAAGAAACCCTGAAGGCAGGATACGCTGGAAGGGGAGGACCCTTGAAGGCGGGATACGCCGGAGAGGGGACGAAAAAGGGAGTTGGAGGGCGGATGGGTAGCGGAACTAGTCGGCGGCTAGGCGAAGCCCCCAACTTTGACGGGAACAAGGACCTAGTTGCAAGTAAAGGGTTAGGTTCGGTCAACTATTTCATCCCCTAAGAACCCTCCAATCTCCAACTCAAAGTAAGAGTAAAGGAACGAATAAATAAACGTAATAAAAAGAATTGGTTTGGGTGGCCCCCATTCCAAGAAAACTAAAGAGAGTCATCTGCATAATTATTTTCCCTTATTTCCTTACTGAGCGTAAGCTCACGTCCTTACTTGTGCTGTAGGTACAAATGATGAACAGATAATAATAAGCTTATATACAATAATGATGAACAAATAACAAGCAGAGGTGAAGGATTTGCACGGATGAACCAGGGCTGGCTAGGCTAAGGGTAAAACGAGAAACAATTGTGATCACATTAAGCTTTATCATATTGTACGTAATTGTTTAGTTATTCTTTAAACGATTTCAATACGCTTACACAAGATTTTAAACAAATGGTTTTATTATTTACGCTTCTGGATTTTGTAATTGGTTTTCCAAACGAGTTTAAAGAAAGAATCAGTAGCGATCCGATTAGACGCACTATGATGTTTTGCTTCAAAAAGAAAGAAATTTCAAATTTTCATGAACTTTAAAGAAATTACAAAAATCCGAGTCGTTACACATACTGCGTCTGCGTTCGTCCGAAAGTGTCCAAAAATCGAACAGATTCAAATTGGATGAGCTCCGTTCTCTTCTGCATTCGTCTTGAAGTGTCAAAAAATCAAACAGATTCAAATCGTACTAGCTCCATTCTTGTCCGCATCTGTCCGCATTCATCTAGACTACTGGAGATGAGAAATCACGTCCTCGTCTCATCCGAAGCGCTCCAGGGCTGAACAGTGCACTTGTAGACAAGAGATTGCGTCTACAAGTGCGTTCGCTATAGTCCGCAAGAGTGCAGTGAACACTTAGGATGCGGGAATTGCGTCCTCACGCGTCCCCAACCCCAATTCCTATCCTTCTTTACTTGAATTTTCTCATATAAATTACACCCAACTACTTCCCAATCATTTATGTGATAATAATCAACTCCAAAATGTCATCCCGCAATATAACGCATTAGTTTTTGCGAAATTCGTAATATCATTAAGACAGAGGAAATAATGGGTATTACAATTTCTAAAATGCCACTTGAGTTATTTAAAGGTTGGAAACTAAGCTTACAACATATATGCATATGAGGATATTCGTCTAAAGTAAGGATATATAATCCACAAGAGAAGAAACTAGACCCAATGACTATTAGTGGACATTTCATTGGATATGCCGAGAAGTCTAAAGGTTATAGATTCTATTGTCCATCTCATAGTACTAGAATTGTGGAATCAAGAAATACTAAATTTCTTGAGAATCACTTGATTAGTAGGTGTGATCGATTTCAAGACATAGAATCACTTGATTAGTAGGTGTGATCGATTTCAAGACATTGTTCTTGAAAGAGATCACATTGATGTTCAGCCATATAAATCAAGTGATGGATTGATTTTTACCAATGACACTCCTCAAAACCAATTGAGTGTTGAACAATCAATCATTGAAGCTCCACAAATCACTAATAATAATCAAGTAGATCAAGTTCTTTATGTAACAACCCAGTTTTCAATTACTTTAAAAATCGTGTAAAATTTTAAACTTTTTCTTTCGTAAACATATCAGAGTATACTTTCTTTGTAAAATCTGATCGTTAAAACCCTTTACTTTCACTTTTATCAGTTTCCTTTCACCTTTATTCGTTTCATCAGAAGTAATAATATTCTTTGTATGAAATGCAGCGGAATGAAAACAAAACAATAAAGAATAGTAATTTATTTACAAAATTCTTTTTCAAATACTTTCCATTTAACTCTTTAGCCTAGCCATCCACAAGATACACCCGTGCAAATCCTTCATCAACTGTCTTTAACCTGTTCATCTGTTGCTCGTTCGTACCTACATCACAAGACCTAACTAATGAGCCTAACGCTCAGTAAGTGATAAAATGAAATGCAATGCAATGCATGACCATACAATGCAATTTAAGCCAGGAGTGACATACATGACAAACACCGTGGGGCCATGAGGAAGAATAAGTCACTCCACAAAGGAGGCATAATCATCATGGTCTTCCTCATGCCATATGCACCCTTTTGTTACGAGAACGTTGGGGATTTCAGAACAGGAGACAATGAACCCTAGATCCAATGTCACATGGTCTTCCTCATGCCGTATGCACCCTTTTGTTACGAGAACGTTGGGGATGACAATGAACCCTGGATCCAATGTCTCTAACATATTTTCTCTCTAATTCATCCATCATGGACCTATATGAACAATGGGAAGTCATTGTTTTCTCGAACCCCCACACGCCTATTTACATAGATTTATTATGTCATACAATATACACGTGAATTCATACAATCGTACATGATAAATGTCTAATAAACATATCATTAAAAGAACCTAACTCTAATAAACACACAACACACAATCCTAATTCTCGCGATGTAGGGTCCGAAGACCAAAATACAGTCAATATCAAATTACCTGGCGTCCATAGCATGTTTCTATTTCTTCTCTCTTCTACGTACCTTCAAAAACATATAAATCACGTCTTATTAATCTTACTTCTACAACTTAACACTTTCACTATCTGAACATGGACAACGGAATAGCAAACCTCACAATGTTGCTCATTCCATCAATGTGACAGGATAAATTAACTTTACAAAACCAAATAGTATTTTATCATAAAAACCATTTTCCACAGCAGATTAGAGAACCATTTAACTCCCCTAATTATACAAGCTTCACAGCCAACAAAGATGTACAAGACATTAATCCCTCGTCTCAATTTAACCTATACTTCAAGTGAACATTGAACAACCAATCCATTTCCAATGACCAAAACATACATTACACAACATTGGTAAAACACTTCTAGAGAACACTTAATCTCCTTCTCAATAGAGTATGGGAATTTAAGCCAATATGCACAATATATCCACTTCAAACCAAGAGGCAGTTTACCCAACAAGGACAAAATCTATGTGCAACACATAATTAAGCCATAAAACATAAACATCTTTCTGTATTAAGCATCACAGATACAGAACACTATTTGCAATCAAACCCACTATCAAGAAAAATCAACAAGGCAATTTACTAAACCATTTCTAGCAACCAAACCTAAGTCCATCATATTAACATTTAGGATAATCACCAACAGAGACATCCTATATATTTCAACAGAATCTAACATCCAAGGCAGCATCGAAGGAATTCCATAAGAGTTGAGAGAGAAGTCATCATACCTGTTGAGTACCCGAGGAGGCTACTCCTGTAATATCCCAACTTTTAAGTGGGTTGACTATCGGGGTATTACCAAGAACGTATTCGTTAAATCATATATTTTGGAAATTAACGTAATCAAAATAAAATAAATATTAATTGAATTAAATTATAATATAATTGATTAATTGGGATTAATATGTATAAGTGGAGATGTATTTTAGATTAACTGAATCGATTCTGTTAAGGGACTATTTCAGCTCTTCTCATTTTGTCTGGCCTTCGGCCATTGACGAAATGAGAAAGGGGGATAAATGGGGTGATAACAAATTAAATTATTAAGTTGGGGGATTTTATGGAATAACTTAGAATTAAAATAAATGTTGATTTACTAATTAAATAATTGTGTTGGGATAAATTAATTAGAGATAATGATTAAAGAGGGATTAGATGAAAGAAATTACCTAGAATTGAAATGAAGAAAATTTAAAGAGGGGTGCTTTAAACCCGTTCACTAAGTGAACCGGTTGAAGAAAGAAAAGAAATGGCCAAGAAATGGCCATTTCTTTGCAGCAGAGGCGAAAACCGAAGGAGGAGAGGGGGAAGGTCAGGAGAGACAGAGAGAACAAGGGAGAGGGAGACGACGAAGAGGACGAGACGGTGACGTCCGATAAGCAGGCGACGTTATCTGGTGGTGTGCGCGACGTCTAGGCGAAGTGGAGGGGCGTTTTCGCGCCTAGGGCTCGAAGTCGGAGCTCCCCGCGAGCGTGTTTTCGGTGATGGTTTGAGGTAAGATTTGATTGGGTTTTCCTCCTCCCTTGCAATTCTATTGATTTGTTGTTGTTTTCAGGCGCGATTCAAAGGACGAATCATTGTTTCCCGTTCGGCATGGGCGATCTTCGCCTGAGGTAGGAGCTTGGCTGGCGGTTTGGGCTGGACCGGCCGAAGGCCAATGGTCCGACTACGACTCGGTCCATACAATTCTCCTCCAGCTATGATGCTGCCGACACATAAGGTGAGCACATTAGTTGGGTTTGTTGATGAATTGAAGAGGCAGACAACAAGTGGTTGAAACTTGAAGAAGCTGTCGGGTGAATTGAAATAAATGGATCTCCCTGGTAGTGCTGAGCTGATGTGAAATGGGACAATTTTATTATTTATCAAGCCACAAAGGGTATCATGAAGATCAAGCATAAGTGGAAAGTCAAGAGAATAATTGAAGATCTTTCCAAAACTGTCTTTATTCTAACATTTGCCAATAGTTTGACTATTTTGGAATCAAGACTACGGTTTTTCAAGAGGTGTTCTTCATTAAAGTTGTAACCAACATCCTAAGCTTTCTAATGCATATTAGATCGTTTAATTTGGAATCCGTTTTCTATGGTAAAAGCCCAAAGAACAGAGAGCAAAAGTTTAAGGAAATCCTGAGTTTTCAAACTTGGAGATTAAGAAACTCAAGATGTGGAAGCCATCCAAGTGGACGATTTGAACATGAAAAGAAACCCAAGAGCAAGCCCATGAAGACATGCTTGAAGGACAAGAAAATCAATCAAAAGCTATCAAGTCGAAGATCAAGGAAACTTTTTAAATCGGCAGAGAATCACAACAAAAAAAGATTCACTTATCTAGGATATCTAGATCCACTTATCTAGGAGATCTAGATCCACTTATCTAGGAGAACTAGATTCACTTATCTAGGTTATATTTTATTTAGTTTTTTTTTTAATTTATGTTCTTAAAAGGCTATATAAAGCCACCAAATTTTATGTTTTAGATAGTTGTTGAATTTTGATAAAAGAAAGCTTTTGCTTTTCGGGAATTGGAGAGATCCTTTTTCTTTTCTTTGGTGAGTTATATCCAAAGGCCTTTGGAGAGTCATATCCAAAGATCCTCTTGTTTGAGTTATATCACGAGAGAAACTTGCAGCCGCGTCCTTATCCAAGGAGGTGAGAAGCGTTGCGTTCATCCATCACGTGAGGTGCATTCCGTGCGCACATCATCTAGTATCAGAGCTAAAGCAGTCCTAACAAAAAAAATCATCTTTTTACACATGATGACTTGAGGAGCATTTGAAACGGTACAAAATCCACGATGGCAGAAGACTTGTGGGAACTCATTCTCTCACTACAACGAGATATTGCTAAATTAAATATGAATCAAAACCAACAACGGGCTCAGCATCCTCCTAGCACCGTTGTAGAAAACATCACAAGAGATGAGGCAGGAGAAAGGCCATTACTATCTTTGGAGCCTCAATTAGAAAAGGAAGATGATCAAGAAGAGCAAGTACTCAATATGATAGACGACCAAGTTGACTTCATTGTGACAACAACAAAAAGGGAGCAACCTGTCCATATTGCTTGCCCCAACACGAACGAGGTTTGATCTTTGGATATTAAGGATGAAATTTGTGCTAATATGGTTCCCTTGATCATATTAAAAGGAAATAGTATGCAAATATTAATGCATGACATCCAGTACATATATGGTGTCACAATATATGATTCGAGGTCGAATCCTTTTCAACCCCGGGAGGATGATTTGAAATGGGACAATTTTATTATTTATCAAGCCACAAAGGATATCATGAAGATCAAGCATAAGTGGAAAGTCAAGAGAATAATTGAAGATCTTTCCAAAACTGTCTTTATTCTAACATTTGCCAATAGTTTGACTATTTTGGAAATCAACACTATGGTTTTTCAAGAGGTGTTCTTCATTGAAGTTGTAACCAACACCCTAAGCTTTCTAATGCATATTAGATTGTTTAATTCGGAATCCATTTGCTATGGTAAAAGCCCAAAGAACAGAGAGCAAAAGTTTAAGGGAAGCCTGAGTTTTCAAACTTGGAGATTAAGAAACTCAAGATGTGGAAGCCATCCAAGTGGACGATTTGAACATGAAAAGAAACCCAAGAGCAAGCCCATGAAGACATGCTAGAAGGACAAGAAAGTCAATCAAAAGCTATCAAGCCGAAGATCAAGGAAACTTTTTAAATCGGCAGAGAATCACAACAAAAAAAGATTCACTTATCTAGGATATCTAGATCCACTTATCTAGGAGATCTAGATCCACTTATCCAGGAGAACTAGATTCACTTATCTAGGTTATATTTTATTTAGTTTTTTTTTAATTTATGTTCTTAAAAGGCTATATAAAGCCACCAAATTTTATGTTTTAGATAGTTGTTGATTTTTTATAAAAGAAAGCTTTTGCTTTTCGGGAATTGGAGAGATCCTTTTTCTTTTCTTTGGTGAGTTATATCCAAAGGCCTTTGGTGAGTCATATCCAAAGATCCTCTTGTGTGAGTTATATCACGAGAGAAACTTGCAGCCGTGTCCTTATCCAAGGAGGTGAGAAGCATTGCGTTCATCCATCACGTAAGGTGCGTTCCATACGCACATCATCTGAGCTCTCCGGAGTGAGTTGGAGAAGCTCTAGCCGAGACAAAATTTTAGAGTGAGAGGCAATTTCTTCTCTGGTCTCTTGGGCATCTCGAGCGCTTCAGGTAACGAAGACTTCTTGCATAAGTTTATCGAATTTTAGCCCTGTTCGTTACTGTTTTAAGGATTTCATAGACAAATGGATTTACAGAGGTTGTGTTTGATTTATGAGTTGATTCTACTATCTAACTTCGGATCTAGTTGGAATTATTTGTCTGTTGGTAAAGCTCTTGGTTTGTTTATGAAAGTCTCAAATGATATGCATTGCCAATGGTATTAGTTGTTTGATGAATGAATGCTCTCTGTTGGTTAAGCTTGGTGATTTTATTTGGACATGTATTATGTTGGTATTGCATTATGTGATAGTGTGAAGGAGAAAGCGATTAAGTGTATTGGGATTATGCTATGTCGTTAAGTAAATGAATAAGGAATTTTGGTTTAGAAGCCGTTAAGAGTAATGAGTTGTTGAAATAAAGTTTAGAGTTTGTGATTATTAACTAATTGGTTAATTAATTATCTCTGAAGGTATTGGAATGGAAGAACTTATGTGCTGGATTTCTACGGACGTTAGGTAAGGAATGGTTTGTCTTGGCCTTGTGCCCTACACCCAAGTATATGTGTGTTTCATGTTGTAGTTGTGTTGTAGCTGTTAACTTTGCTAAGTTAGTTGACTTGAATAGCCATTTCCTCTTTAAATGTTTTACTAGCTTTTGTGTTAATTTATGTTAGATGCTTAAAGTTATGTAAAAGTGATAAATTAAGCATGAAGGAACCAAGGAAAAGGTTGTTTGATGGATGAAAAGTATGAATGACTGCCTAAGAGATTATGATTAAAACTAAGGATGATGTTGTTATCATCAAAAGAAGCATTTTACGTTTGTAGAATTGTTTGCTAGTGTTCAATATGTGATATGTCATTTTTATGGTTAAGCTTTGTTTTGTTACTCATTATGTGATAAAAAGGTTAGTTGGATGAATATAAGAGGTAATGAAGAAATGATAAAAGTTAATGCTTAAGGGTGATGGACATTAGTTAGCAAATGAGACATGCTTAATGTTTTGAATTGCCTTACAATGCTTACTGCTAGTATTAAGTTCAAATGTATGAAAAGAAGAATGTTGATGGCATAGTTTCCTTGCTATTAAGAAGTCCCTAATATGTTCTCCTTTGAATAGTTCGTAGATTTTCTTAGATGAATTGTTTTATAATAATCCTCATTGTTTTGTTATTAGTATGCTGTAAATGATAAATTACTTAGATTGGTGATTGAAATAGAAACTTAAGTAAACAAGGGATTAGCAAAGTCTGAAAATGAGAATAAAGGACTGAGTAGTTTTCATTGTATTCTTCAGTTGATTGTTAAATAACTTGGAAAAGGATGTTATTATTCTTGATTAGGAACAAGAAACGCTCTAGAGAATTTAATATCAAATTGCTTAGCACATTCTCGTTTAATAACATGGCAACCATGATTTTAAATGTAATTCGTTAAGTAGTTTCCGTATATGATTTTAGAAGTATGTTCACTACCTGTTTTATTCAGAATAGCATGCGTAGATAGTTTGAGATTGTCATTTGATGCTGGTTAAGAATTGTAGTTCTTTTTGTTGATAGTAATGTGATTGATAAATGAGGAAATGAAGAAGAGAATATATGATGAGCATGAATGAACTTTGATTTCCCTAAGTGATAGATTTGATGCCTATGAAATGAGCTGTGAACTACTATGATGTGAACTGTTAACTGAACAAGCGAAGGAAAAAGGTTTAGTTAACTAAACAAACGAAGGAAAAGGTTTAGTTAACTAAACAAACGAATGAAAAAGGTTTAAGGAGTTAAGATGCTTTGTTTTCATTAAATATGAGTTGTGAACTAGTAGATGAATATTATTTCTTAATTCTGGATAAGAACATTCTAGTTTAGGTTAATTATAATTGTCGTACGTTACTTTACTGCTTTATTGAATTCACTCGCTGTTACATTTCGATAGCATAATTGTTTCTCGTATTTTCAGCAATTTTTATGATTCTTTACATGTGTCAGTTCACTTATAGTATGTTTATCTCAATGTGTAATTTAGTTTATGTTATGCAGTGTGTTTCATGATAATAGAAACCAAGTAGGGGGTAACCTTCAGGATGGTACCCACATGCATGAGTGAGGATAAAGAAAGAACCCTAAAGGCGGGTATATGCCGGGAAAGAAAGAACCCTAAAGACGGGTATATGCCGGGATAGAAAGAACCCTAAAGGCGGGTGTATGTCGGAAAAAGAACAAACCCTAAAGGCGGGTATATGTCGCAACTAGGGAGCTGAGGTAGATGGATAGTCCGGATCTAATCTAGCTACTAGGATACACTCTCACTAAGTCGGGAAAGGGACTAGTATGCGCACAGGAGGTTAGGTTCCGTACAGCTATGCCATCTCAAAGGAAAACCCTCAATCTCCAGACTCGATGTACGAGTTTTTAAAGAACGAACAAAGAAAATGAACGTAATGAAAGAGTTGGTTTGGGTGGCCCCATTCCAGCAAGAACTAAAGAGAGAAATGCATATTGTTTTACCCCATCTCCTTACTGGGCGTAAGCTCACGTCCTTACTTGTGGTGTAGGTAAAAAGACGAATAGATAAGAAGAAAATGATGAACACATAACGAAGCAGGGATAGATGATTTCGCACGCACAGGATTCGGGTTGGTAAGGCAAAAGATAAATGAAAGTAAACAGTCATGAATCAATGAAGTTAAAGAAAAGTAAACGGTATTGAATTAATGAAGTAATGGTTCAGTTTTATTTGAGAAACGAAATGATTGAATGGTTTAGTATTGTTTAGTATTTCTTTTGAAAGAATTCTTACGTTTCTGCTATGATTTAAAAAGGGATATTTTAGAACGTTTCTGTAAGAATTTAAAATAGATGATTTTTAACGCTTTCGCATAATTAATAAGTTGGTTTTCATGATGAGTTTTAAGAAAGAGTTAGTATCGATTCGGATTTATACACTCTGATTTGTTTTAAAAAGAAAATTTTAAATTTTTACGCATTTTCAGGATTTACAAAAATCCGGGTTGTTACAACTCCTTACTCTTCTCTTCACTTCAATTCTGTACCATTACAGAATGCCTCACTAGAAGACCCAACGAGCAAAGGACAGTTCCTCTAGGAGCTCACTGCCATCCTCCCACTTCTTCACTGTCCATAATTTCCACAGTGCCTTTCACTTTCTTCTCAGTTATTATTCACGGCCTGAAACACCACCAGAGACCCTCTCCTTTTGTTCAGCCTTGCATCCTCCTCATTTTGTACTGCTACACTTATAGAAACGTCCACTGCTGGACACACACGAATTACACAGAGGAGATACAGTGTGGAAGATTCGTGTCGTGCCAGCCAAAGCACTGGACACTCAGCTCAACAATAGACCGACAGAACTGGACCGAACCAACACCCAGCGAACTGAGCCTTGCCTCCACTGCCAGCCACTGCCATCTCCGATCGACACAACCATTCCCTTGCCAAACATCACCTAGTAATCAAAAATTGATAGAACACTCACCTTGACGGAACCCGTCGATCCATCCCGTGAGCTCACCGGACCTCGTCGGACAACACCGCTGCCTGGAGTCGCAGTAGCAGCCCGCATTTTTGCAGGCCACTGTTCGTTCACCAACCAGCGCATCGAGCCTGAGCCTCTGCCATCTGAGCTCGTCGCCTCCTCTCGCGCGTCGCCTTCGCCTCTCCGGGTCCCGATCTCCCTCTTTGTCTCTCTCACTCTTTTCTCTCTCAAATGGCCGAAAGCCATTTACCTTATATGTAAATCGGTTCAGGAGGAACCGGTTCTGAACCGATTTACTCCAACATTAAATTCTTATTTTCATTTAATTTAAATTATTTCCTTTAATTTAAACCCCTCATCATATCTTCAAATCCCACTTTATTTGTTTTCTTTATTTTTAATTAAAACCGAAGGCCCAATTCTTTTGAACCAAGTCGAAGCAAAACCGGTTCAGTCCATATCTAACAATTACATTGTTAATAATATCCCGATAATTTAGTCGACTAATTCGAGTATCCCCAATCATTTTCCAATATATCATCTTTAAATTAAATTATAAAAAATTGGGATATTACACTTTAGAACATACTTGAAATTGTTGATCAACAAAATGAGCAATATGTTTCTCAAGAAGACGTGGAAACAATATTAAGGAGATCTACTAGAGAAAAGAAATCAGCAATTTCAAGTGATTACATCATGTATTTACAAGAATCAAACTATAACATCGGAGCTGAAAAATGATCCTGAAACATTTTCACAAGCCAGGAGTTGTAAGGAATCCAATTTATGATATGATGTTATGAAAGATGAAATGAATTCTATGAGTTCTAATAAAGTTTGGAATCTCGTCAAGTTGCCTATTGGTGTAAAAGCCATAGGGTGTAAATGGGTCCTTAAAACTAAGAAAAACTCATTATGCAATATTGAGAGATATAAATCTAGACTCGTAGCTAAAAGATTCACTCAATAGGAAGGAATCGACTACAATGAGACTTTTTCTCCTGTATCTAAGAAAGATTCTCTTCGTATCATTCTAGCATTAATTGCACATTTTGACTTTAAGTTGCAACAAATGAATGTGAAAACGACATTTCTAAATGGAGATCTAGAGGAAGAGATTTCTATGTAACAATTTGAATGATTTTTCTCTAGTGAAGGTGAGCATTTAGTATCCCAAGCTTAAAAAATCCATATATAGACTGAAACAAGCTTCTCGCTAGTGGTATTTAAAATTTCATGATGTTATCTCTTCATTTGGTTTTGTAGAGAACATTATGGATCAATGTATATATTTTAAGGTCAGTGGGAGTAAGATTTGTTTCTTAATTTTATATGTGGATTGATATTTTGCTTGCTACTAATGACAAAGGATTGTTACATGAGATGAAACAATTTCTCTCTCAAAATTTTGATATGAAGGATATGGGTAATACATCCTATGTTATAGGAATTAAGATACATCGAGATAGATTTCGAGGTATTTTGGGTTTTTCTTAGAAAACCTATATCAATAAAGTTTTAGTGTAACACCCTGAATCTTTATAGCGGAATTTATTAAGAACAATTGGAAATTTATTAGGGGCATTTGGATTAATCGAATAATTATCGGGGTATTACTGGTGATGTATTCGTTAGATTATAATCTATGGAGATTAATGTGATTAAAATAAATATTAATTCGATTAATTAAATTATAATGTATGTAATTAATTGGGGTTAATTAAATTAAATTATAACATAAATGATTAATTGGGTTAATATTTATAAGTGAGATTGTTATTAAATAACTAAATTGATTTAGCGTCCCTCAACCGTTGGGTTATAACTCAAGAGAATTATTGAGAGGTTAATTGATGGACATTACTTTAGGAAATAGAATTATTAGATCTCTAATAATCATTTAACGACATTTGGAATAAGTCGAGAGTTACAATTTGGGTTGGTTAATATGTGGTGCAAATATTTAATTCTTAAACATATAAATTAAATATTGATTAAATTTAAGTACAGATTTATTGTTAAATAACTGAATCGGTTTAATTTTACCCTCATTTTGTCAAATGACCTTTGGCCAGATCAAACGAGTGGGTGGGATGAGATTTATGGGATAAATAAAATTAATTGGGTTAAGGAGAATAACTTTTAAAAAGAGAGGAATTTGGTTGAGTGGAGGGGCAAACCAGTTCACTTAGTGAACCGGTTCAGTTAAAACTAATAGAATGGCCAAGAGGCCATTTTGTGAAGGAGGAGCCCGCGAAGAGCGGACCCGAGAGGAGAAAAGGGCGAAGGCGAGGGAGAAATCAGGAGAGGCGACGAGCGACGTCCGGCGAGCGACGAACGACGAAGCGTGCAGCGACGAGGCGAACTCCGGCAGTTGGCGAGCGAGCGTGCAGGTGACGAGCTTTCGTGGGTCGCGGCTAGGGCTCAAATCGGAGCTTTAGCTGCTGCGATTTCCAGCGCTGTGACAAGGTAAATCCATTTTTCCCCTTGTGCTCGGTATTTTGGACGGCATAGCTATGGTTTTGGCGTCGATTTTTGCAGGGGATAGAGGTGCTGTGATCGGGTGATCCAACAGCCTTGGGTCGAGCTCCAACCCAGGCATGACCTAGTTCGGTTGGATCGGTTTGTGATTGGTTTTGGTCTGTGCTGGAAAAGGACAACATGTCCAGTGTGGGGAACATATCCTGAGAACTTGCAGTGATTGTCGGGCATGCTAGGAGTGTCACTCTCTGCCCCTGGGTGATGGCAGAGAGTGTCCCCTCTCCATTATTGATATACAGAAAAGAGACAGAGGGGGAACGGAGGCAGTGAAGCTAGAGGAGGGAGCTCTCAAGTAGCTCCTCGGGTGTTCTTCCAGCAGTGGCCGAGAGATGGAGATGGTTGGACTGTGAACTCTCGAGTTTCTGTTCCTCCAGGTAAATGTTCTATCTCTGTTCTTTTGAGTTTGGTGTCTGTTTTTGGAGAAAAAAATGACTGTGAGAGATGGGAGGCAGTGCAGGACGGTCGAGAGTTGAGATGCTCTTGGGTGAGCCGAGGAAGATGAGAAGCAGAGAAGGGTGAAGTTGGAGGACAGAACTGGAGCTCTGGCCGAGAACTTTGGTATGGTTCAATTATGTTTTCTTTGCTGCTTCGGTTTGGGTTCTATTATGGATGTTCTGTAAGACTTAGGCTTAGGTTTTTGGTGGATAATGCCTCTATTGTATGTTCTGCAACTTGATTAACTGTTTGAAATTTGTTCTGTATGGCATGTACACTCTTTGTTGATGGCTTCTGCATGATTTGTGTTGGAAAGGTTGGTTGGTTAGTAATCTGTTGGTTAGTTATTCTAACTTCAAGCATGTGATTCCCTGTTGGTTGGTGTTGGAAATGATGGTTGGTTAATAATCTGTTGGGAATGTTGTTTGTTTAATAATATGTTGAGTTATGCTTTTAACTATGTAAATGGGTATTTGACTTTTCATAAATGATTAGTAAAAGAGAAATGTTGGGTTGTGGGAAATAATTGAGGATATGTTAGAGATGTGTCTCCATTGGTTTCAGTTTGATAATTATGTCTTGTTCATGGAAGTCATATTCTGTATGATAGTTATTGGTTCTAAAGGATAGGAAAATGCACATGCTCTGGAAATGATGGTTGTCGTGTTAAGTAAAGATGTTATGTACGTTCTGAATGGATTATTGGAAATTGGAAATGTTAAATTGATGTTGGATGGTAGTTCTTTGTTGATGGATAAATGTTCTCTTTGTTGCTGCCATTATATTCGGATAAAAAGAATAATGAGCATGCTTTGTTGGTTGCTAAGTTGTGAATATTGGCATTTCGTTAAGTGTTAAAGTATAGATTTCGATGTGTTATCCATGATAAATGTGTTAATGTGTGAAGGTACTTTGTGAAGGTGTTGAAGAGAAGAAGAAGAATAACGAATAAGTGTTATTGCGCATTAAAGCTCGAGGTAAGGAATTTGGGTGTGTCTTGGCCATTGAGGACCTACACCACAAGTAGAGTGCGTGTGTTTTATGTTTGTTTTTTGAAATGCTCACTGCCAATTCCTTAGATGATTTCCTACGGTATTTCCTTGTTGATTTCTTGCCATGGACATTTCCTTGATTTGGATAGTGTAGAATTGTTAGCATTTGTTATAATATGATTTGCTCTGGGATTCATTTCCTTTATTGTCAATTTTGCTTTCGTAGTTGTCTCTGTATTGTGATCTAATGCTTTACTTTGTAGACATATTCTTTACTATTAATTGTTCTTCTTACTGCATATGTTTTACTTTAATTGTTGTGATAAATTGCCATGATAAATAATCAAAGAGTGAATGTGATAAGTGTAAATGATGAAAGCGTGAATGATAAGGAGCATGAATGTGCTAAGAGTTCTTTTAAGCGTTCTGTCATGTATTATCTACTTGCTATCTAGATTACATCTCTTTTAATAATTCAACCGTCATTTCTTTCATTCTATATATATATCGTCTGATTGTTTCCTTTTTATATCCATGTTAAATTAACGAGCATGTTAACCAATTGTTAACCAATTGTTAACCAATTGAGTATGATAATTAATTAGTTGTAATTGATAACTAATTAGTTGAGCATGTTAGACAACTAAACGAACACTTATTAAATGTACTCAAGCATGTTAACAATGATAGTAGATGGCTTAATTATACTTTACTTGAGCATGTAAATCGACTAGAATAACTAATTGTAAACTTGAGCATGTAATTAATTATAACGATATTAGCATGTAAACTACTTAACTTATATCCTTCCGAGCATGTAAATCGGCTAAGCATGTAAAATGTAATATTCTTTCAAGCATGTGATTATTATTTAAGTAAATTAATTAGTTAAGTATATTAATTAGTTAGCATGTTAACTTAGCTAGGTTTAGCATGTTTTAACGTTAATTAATATTGTTGCATGAGTATGTTAATTCATTTAAGTACATTTAAGCATGTTAATTAATCGGAGTAGATAAATAGACTTGTACATGTTAATTAACTAAAGTGGTGTTGTAACTTGAGCATGTTGACTAATTAGCTAATCTAAGTATGTAACTAAGCATGATAATTAACCAGTTGTTTAAACTTTGAACATGATAATGACTTAGTCGAGCATGTAATTAAAGTGGATTAATATTCGCACAACAACTAATCAAGACATGTCATGTAATAAGCTTGTGATTAATATGTTCAATTAGTATGTTTAACCAACGAACTAGAATGAAATCTTATTTAAATCACTTAGAATAATAAATATAGGAAGCTTGTAAATGGACTAGGATAATTTACATGTTAATCGATAGTATGCTTTCGATTCTTTTCCGAACAATATTATCCTATTAATTCAAGCATGTTTTCCTTATTTCAATTCATTGTATTTGTTCTATATGGTGTGTAGTTATTTCCTTCTATTATATGTTTTGTTTTCCTTATATGTGATTTCAATTACTTCTATATGCTCATTTCAATTTCTATTAAAGTTACGTTATATGCATTGTGCGTCATGTTAGGTTGAGATCATGTTAATAGAAATCCAGTAGGGGGTACCCTTTCGGGGTGGTACCCACATGCACGAGTGAGGAAAATGTTAAGAACAAGAATGTTCAGAATGAGTGGGATACGCCTATCACCGAAGAAACCCTCCCGGCAGGATACGTCGGGAGGGAAGAAACCCTGAAGGCGGGATAAGCCGAAAAGGGGACGAAAAAGGGAGTTAGAGGGCGGATGGGTAGTGGAACTAGTCCGCAGTTAGGCGAAGCCCCCAACTTCAACGAGAATGGGGACCTAGCTGCAAGTAAATGGTGAAGTCCGGTAAACTATTCCATCCCCTAAGAACCCTCCAATCTCCAGCTCGATGTACGAGTAAAGAACTAACGAAGAATGAACGTAATTAAATGAATTGGTTTGGGTGGCCCCCATTCCAAGAAGAACTAAAGAGAGATATGCATAATTATTTTTCCCCATTTTCTTACTGGGTGAAAGCTCATGTCCTTACTTGTGGTGTAGGTACAACGATGAATATATAACAAGTAGATGATGAACACATAATGAAGTAGCGATGAATGATTTCGCACGGGCGAGACTCGGGGCTGGCCAGACAAAAAAAAAGAACGAGTAAACAGTTGTAATCATATTAAGTTTATTGTTTTGCACTTCATTGTTTAGATTATCCTTTAAACGATTCATTTACGCTTCCACCATAATTTACCAGGGTTATTTCTTTATGCTTTAGCAAGATTTTAAACAAATGGTTTTTATTTTATTATTTACGCTTCCGCACCTTGTAATTGGTTTTTCCAAACAAGTTTAAAGAAAGAGTCAGTAGCGATCCAATTAGACGCACTCTGATACGCTTTGTTTTAAAAAGAAATAAACTTTAAATTTTTACGCATTTTAAGGATTTACGAAATTCTGGGTTGTTACATTTAGAGAGATTCAGGATGAAAGATTGTTCACCTAGTGTAGCTCCCATCGTGAAGGGTGACAAGTTCAATTTGAACCAGTGCCTGAAGAACGATCTTGAAATGGAGCAAATGAAAAAACATTCCATATGCTTCAGCTGTTGGAAGCCTTATGTATGCTCAGGTTTGCACTAGACCTGACATTGCATTTGTAGTTGGAATGTTAGGAAGATATCAGAGTAATCCAAGCATTGACCACTAGATAGCTGCTAAGAAGGTTATGAGGTACCTTCAAGAGACAAAGAACTACATGCTTATATATAGACAGATTGATGATTTAGAAGTGATTGGTTATTCCGATTCAGACTTTGTTGGCTGTGTTGATTCTTATAAATCAACTTCTGGATACATTTTTATGTTATCTGGTGGAGCTGTGTCATGGAGGAGTGCAAACCAATTACTAACTGCTACTTCTACTATGGAAGTGGAGTTCGTTTCATGTTTTGAGGCTACTTTGCATGGTGTATGGATGAAAAGTTTTATTAACGGACTTAAAATTGTGGATTCAATTACTAAGCCATTGAGATTGTACTGTGACAACTCAGCTGCTGTTTTTAGGGCTAAGAATAATAAAAGTGGTAGTTGGACCAAACACATCGACATAAAGTACTTAGCCATAAGGGAACGTATTAAGAATAAATCAGTAGTCATTGAGCACATAAGCTCAGAGTTGATGTTAGCTGATTCTTTGACAAAAGACATGTCACCGTCAAGATTTAAGGATCATGTACAAAACATGGGACTTGTATCCCTTATGTAATTCATTGTAAGAACAAATATTTAAATAAAACTCTATGATGTTTTCTCATATTTGTTTTATTACATGCGCATATTTATTTTTGAGAAAAATCTATAAATTTTGGACTTAGAATAAACATAAGGCTTATTCATTAAGTTTATGAACATTAAAGAAGGAACATAATGCATTGTGATACATGGAAGGTATTACTCAATTTCATTTAGATGACCTATTGTTATGATTCATGTGTTGTGTTTAGTTATTAAAGAAATATGAAAAACATAGACCAAGTGAGAGAATGTTAGAAATTGTAATCCAATATGGCTTTTGAATTGTGACAATTCTCATAAGGGTATGATATAGTTTTTCAACAGTCACCATCAAAGCAACTGTTCATGGTGCACCCCTCACTTCATAACTCTTTGATGGAAAGAGTTAATAAAAGAGGGTTCATTTTGAAGGTCCCCTAAGCCATCTATTCTCATACAGAAAATACACCATCGCTTGAGAACATAAATGTTTAGAAGCAATTCTTCAAGCAAAGAAAACAGTCGTCCCTATTATATCGTCAATGACTTGAGGTATTCTCTATAAAATTATAATTTACAGAGAATAATATTTTAACATTATTTTTATAATAATATTTTTTTAATAAATAATAGTGATATTTATATCGTTTATAATTTATATTTTATAATTTGATATTTAAATTAATAGTAAAAATTATTCAATAATTAATTTATTATTAACGTAAAAAATTCGTGGTTGATTTTTTTTCATGGAGCATGGAAGTCCCGGCCTCTACTGAGACGTTATTTCTTATCCTATCCTTCTGCAAAGAATCTGCAGCATATCTTACATTGTCTGAATCGTATCTTTGAAGGATAGTCTTAATTTGTTTTCATTTATTTCAGTACCTCTTAATTATATTATTAATTTTTGTGTAAATTATTTTTATTCTTTTGTCACATGTCCACACACACTAACGTAACTGAAAATATGGCAATTAATGTCACGGTGTCCTAGTGAGATTATGATTAATCTTCTATTTGATGAAACTCTTGTCTCCTCTTGCACGTACATTTAGGTTGGTTTATTTAACAAGGTTAAATATATAATGATAATGGTATATCATTAATTATTATAAAACTAATTCTAATTAAATTATATATATTTAAGCATTTATTAGAGTACAAAATTTATGTGTAAACCAATTATTTAAGCTTAGTTTGTTTACAAACTAAATTTAAATCGGATTTTATAAATATTGATCAGCTTAAAGAATACAAAAAGTGAAGACTTTCTTCCAAGAAAACAATTATGACTTGGAAAATCATAATTATAAATTCTTCTTTAATAGATGCAAGTTTCAAATCAACCCAACAACAGATTTCACTAATCTTATTTTTAAAGTGAACAATTACGTTATTTTTTAATTGCTAGTTTCAGTTTAATTTATTTATTTTCGATAATTTTAGAATTTGTTTTAATGGATTCTTCCTGGTTTCAAATTCTGTGTTAAAGTAGTTATAGAGTTTCACTTTTATTAATGGCAAATATCATAGGACTTTTTTTGTCATTATATATCATAAAAAGATCCATCCTCTTTTGTGATTATATATCATTTTACATTATAAATAATTAGTATATATTTGCCGAGACTAGTTTAAATAAAAATAATGACAAGAAGTATGGCTAATATTATTTGACAAGTATAATTCTATCATCTTGTCATAACATATGGTTCATCACTAGAAAATAAAAATGGAGTCATCTATTATTCTCAATAAATAGTAATTATTAATTGAAAAATTAAAAAAGCAAACCCTAAATCATTAGGTCAGCGACAGTCAAACTTTAAAGTAATTTTGCGAATAATTAAAATTTTAAATTATGAGAAATAAAAAAATATATATCACAGTTACATTGTTTGTTAAAAATTTAAATATTTTTAAATAATTTGGCTAGTTTCTGTGTTTTTTATTAAAAATTTAAATTTTAAAAAATAATCTATCAAGTATTCACTGTGAAAAATGGTATTTTCCACAGTAGAAATTGCGGATATTAGTTTTTGTAGTGAAAATGATATTTTTCGCAACAGATAATTGCCTTTTGTTAAAGAATCTTAGTTTCTTCAGCACAATTCGAGAGTGATGTAATACCCCAGATTTTTGTAGTACTAAGTATGAAATTAAGTGAGAATAATTAGAGCTATAGTAATGATAATACTATTAGTTTGGGATGAGTTGAATGATAATGTGTTTGGAATTGTAGTTTGTAGTTGATTTTATAGAAGTGTAGAAATTCATTATTTTTAGTAAGTATGAGGGGCTTTAAGTGAGAAGTGGTCGATCATTGCATTGGGGGGGTGGGGGTGGGGGGGCAGTCGATCATGGTCTAAACAAAATATTACAGAGGCAAAACAATATTGGAGCAGTTGATCTTGTGTGCAAGTTGAGGATCAACTGATATCTTTCAAAATTGTGAAACCTTAGGTTTTACGGTCGATCAATGCACGAATCGTGGTCAATCATGGCCTTTTGCAAATTGTATAAATTTTGATTGGGTTGATCACATGAAGAGGGTGATCGACTGGGAATTTCCAACATCGCCAAAAATGAGTTGCATTAAGATTGGAAGAACAATAAATGGGTTGCATATGGTTGCCTTGCCAAGCATCACGACCTGCTTAAGTTGGCAATGGAAGGGGTTATCTAGATAAATGAGAGTGGAACGCTTGAGAGAATGGATAGAGTTCTGGAGAAGAGAAAAGGCAGTGAAAGGGGGAGAGAAATCTGATAAAAAGAGAGAGCTCCAAAAAGAAAAAGACAGAGAGAAAATTGAGAGGAAACTGAGAGAGAGCATGGATGAGTCTGTGAAAGAAAGAGAAGAAGTCTGAAGGAGGAAAGGAGAGTCTGGAGATTGAGAGAAATCTGAGAGAAAAGAAGAGAAAGTTTCGGAAGAAAATAGGGAGTCTGGGTGAAAAGAAAAGTGTCGATAAAGAGAAACTGTGAAGTTAAGAAGAGAAAGAGGAAGGAGATCATCAACGTGAGAGAAAAAGAGAATGTTGTTGGAGAAGAAGAAGAAAGACAATGAAGAGATGAGAAGTGTGTGGGGGCTACATCAAAAAAGGTATGTTTGATGCTTGTTCTAGATAATTTGACATCATGTGTCTGGATATATTGATGATGTGGCTTTGTTGCTAGTGTTTGATTGCTGCTAGTGTTTGAATGATAGATTCTAAATTATGTTGAGTTTTGAAGGTTATGCTGCTTTGTTGTTGATGAGATTCATGTATGGTGTTATGTTGTTTTTGAGTTTCTTCTGGGTTAATGATGGTGTTGATAAAAACTACTTAGAGAATAATGTTGAAATGATTGGAATTTGTTTATGTGGTTCACTGCTTGAAGCAATATTTCAATCTTAAGTACGACAAATATCTCAATTGCTTTGTTTCTACTCATGAATTTTCAGGACTGAATCGTTAAATGATATGTATGAAGCTTATATTAAAAATTATTTCATTATTATTCTTTGTGTGTTAGTTAATTACCCTTACTAATTACTAATTTTGGACAGCATTTTTTTAATAAAACACGTAATAAATCAGTTAATTACCCTTACTAATTACTAATTTTGGACAGCATTTTTTTAATAAAACACGTAATAAATCAAAAATCTAAACTAATTAACTAATTTTTGTCGTTATTAGTTTAATTATGCGTACTTCCACAACGCACCGTATTATACGCGAATAAACTAACTACGTGATCGCCATTAATCAAGCGGTCCGTTCCGGAATTCATTTTGGTTTATCCCAATGGTAAACCGGCGGTTTATGTTTAAACGGCTAATTTATAGATTGAAGTATAAAGATATGTTCGAGCCAAAACGCATCCATGATTCAAACCGCCATTGTTATTGTAATATTTTCTTCAAAATTCACGTCTGTAAATCACGAGGAGCTCGAAGACCTTTGCGTTGGAGCTCCAGATCGGAGAATGTTATTGCCAGGGCCTTGTTTTTGGACTTCTGGATCGCTAATTTGACTCGCATTGTCTGGATCCGCGCTCAGTTTTCGTTTTTTTTTTTTGAAGTTTGATTCGGTTGATCGTTGTATCGAAGTTATATGTGTTGGTTTAGATATTGCGAAGCTGGTTGAGCTTGGATTCGAGCTGGTATACGCAGCTTTTATTTTGGTTTCGAAATTATTTGGTTTGAATCAACGATGATGGAGCTTTTGGTGGAATGTTGCCGATTTGATTCGGAACTCACTGTGTTTGCTAGTGATTGCATTCATTAGATTGAGCTAGCTAGAGTTATTTAATCGCAGTGTAGACATTCAGGAGGCCAAGGCATTTTCAATTCCATATAGGGATCTGACGCTTTCTTCGTTTTCTGGGATATATACCTTCGTCTTTTTTACAATATGGATTCATTGGCTGCGATCAGCGAAGAGCTCGCCGAGATCGATGGCCAAATCACCGACATTTTTCGGGCTTTGTCGTGAGCTTTCTAACATCTGTTTACCTTATTTTCTGGCTGTAATTTGTTTGACTTCAGATGCGAAATGTGAATTAACAATAACTTCTCTTTCTTTGGGGGCTAAAGCTCTTAAAAATGTTTGTTGTTGTTTTTTCATAGTTTCACTGTATCTATGCATGTTTCTTTCAGTTCTCGTATAACATTTTATTATTGCTTTTGGGTAACAGAAATGGATTTCAGAAGTTGGAGAAGATTAAGGATCCAAATCGACGGAGTAGGCAGTTGGAAGAGCTGACAGACAAGATGCGAGAGTGTAAGAGGTATATGATCATGATACTCACATTAGTTGTTGTACTTGACCTTAAGCATTGATGGTTTTGAAACTTTATGGGAATCTATTTTCTATTTCCTTTAAAACAAGTTGATAATGGTTTACATACTATGGATTGAGTTAAGGATGAACTCTGCCAACTGGAAAGCAAGCGATGGAGACATGCAGTCAAACTATATTTCATGGACTCCAAGATATCGTGTCATTGGTGTCTCACCATATTGGCACTTGTTAATTACTTGATGAAAAGTCATTGAGCTCATTTTAAAAGAAACTTATAGTTTTTGTATTTTCTTATTTCCATATGTTACTAAATAATATGCTGCAAAGATGTTAGTTACTACTACAAAATTCAGCAATATTGTAATGAATACTGTTCATGAATTTCCTTGTAGATGACAATGCAAAGTGAATATATATGGTGTTTGTCTCTTCATTTGTTAGATATTCATGATCTCTGTTGACAGCCAGCTTGTTGGAATGTATGCTATAAACAACATCATGTGCTTTATCTACTGCTCATTCTACAGTTTCTTTTTCCTTACCTTCTTTTCCTTCCAGACTTATTAAGGAGTTTGACAAAGAAGTCAAAGATCTGGAAAGCAAAAATGATCCAAATACGAGCAAGATGCTGAGTGAAAAAAAGCAGTCAATGGTGAGTTGCAATGTTATTTAGTAAACAGTGTTGATATCAGTCAATGATTCTACTTTGAAATTATTTTCGTAAAATGTCATGGCCATACTTAATTGATATCATTTGTGCAGATCAAAGAGCTAAATTCATTTGTCGCCCTAAAAAAACAGTAAGACTTGAAATTTTCCCTATAGACTATCATATAGGCTCGCACTTGACTCCCATTGCATATTATTTCTATGCCCTTTTGGTAGAACGTTTTCTTCCTCTTCCATTTCTAGTTCCGTTTTTTGTTTTATAGAAGATGATTGTTTTGGGAAGGACTAATCATCTGTTCTGTTGTGTTCC
Organism: Begonia loranthoides; assembly: GCA_022433065.1. Classification (NCBI taxonomy): domain Eukaryota; kingdom Viridiplantae; phylum Streptophyta; class Magnoliopsida; order Cucurbitales; family Begoniaceae; genus Begonia; species Begonia loranthoides. Next base: position 6,317,530 of record CM039486.1, read on the forward strand.
AAGATTTAACACCTCTTTTCCCTCCTCCCCCTGAGCAAATAAATGATAGCTGCTTTGTCCTTTCTTTGGATCGCAAAATCTCTCATTGGGAATCCCATTGTTGTTGACCAATATATTTAATTCTGTTACAGATATGCAAGCAATCTTGACAACAAGCGAATTGATCTATTTGATGGGCCTGCAGAAAATTATGGGGAAGAAAATGTCTTGCTCGCTTCATGTATGATTTCTTAACAACTTTGATAAGTTTTCCGTGCTTGTTAAAAGAATGAGACTTATTTTCTCGTGGGCTAATTTCCATTTTTTCTAAGTTGAACTTGATTGATATTATGGTGACGTTGGTGGCATTACTTACCTGAGGCAATGGCCATATATTTTGCAGCAATGACGAATCAACAGCTGATGGATAATGGAAACAGGATGATGGATGAGACAGATCAGGCAATTGAAAGGTCAAAAAAGGTTTGTTGATCTCTCAAAATATCTTCTGGGTGAATATTTTAGTTTTTTGGACTCTTATCTTGTAGTTGTTAGACTTGCATTACATCAACGATCTAAACATGCTTTAAAGTAAAACGTTTAGATCAAGTGCGGAAATAAATTGTAATACCTCCTGCCATTAAAGTTGAAATCAGGGACAACTGTTTTCTTCCTTAGAGTTTCTTCAAAACCAACCGCATTAACTACCAACTACTGCTAACAGTAGTATGATGCTTTGGGTTCTCGTTGAATTAATTTTAAGAATGCTTTCTTTCTGAAAATGATCAGCATCAAATATACATGTTCAAAATAAGAAATAAATTCGTTGTGAAATGGATTGTTTTTCCAAACTTTATTGGATCACTATCTTTTTATATGAAAGGGAATTTTAAAGCAATCATTTCTATTTTTTTTTAGGTTGTTCAAGACACTGTAAATGTTGGAACTGACACTGCGGCAGCTCTTAAAGCCCAGGTGAAAAATTTGATGTAGATCGTTACATTTTGTACAGTATTCAATTGCAAAATTTCTAATTCTTATGTTCATAAAAGTCTTGGAACTAACACATTTTCATCACTTATCCGTTTAGACTGAGCAAATGAGTAGGATTGTCAATGAATTGGATTCTATTCATTTCTCGCTCAAGAAGGCTTCTCAACTTGTCAAAGAAATCGGTAGGCAGGTCAATCTCAGAAATACTAATTCTTCCTGTCTTGAGCAAGAAAATTATTTTAATATGTTACTGACTTGTGGATTTTCATTAGGTGGCAACTGACAAATGCATAATGGCATTTTTATTCCTAATCGTGATTGGAGTAATAGCAATCATTATTGTGAAGGTACAATATACCAGCGTCCCATGTAAATGATCAGGGCATATTTTTATCATATCAGTCCATAACTTAGAGTTGGCTTATGGATTTTGCATTTTTTGGGTCAATTTACTTGATGAACACATGCATTATTTGTTCTTTATCTTTCTTCTGTGTGCTGGACAATATACACTCAAAATGTTACACAACGGCATGCCTGCACACACTACTGTGTAATTCAAATGGGAAAAGGGCATCTCATTCCCTCTCTCATTTACCCATTTGGATTTGATCTCGTAACATCTCAGTGCATTGAAATGGTTTGGTCATAAAAATTTGCACTTTATTTTTCTTGTTTGATATCCAATTTTTTGGGCAGAAACTGTCTTCATTTTCCCGTCATCGCAGTTTTGTAGAAACATATTCAAATGATTAATACATAATGTTTACCAATTTTCAGCTTGTGAACCCCAATAACAAGGACATTCCAGATATTCCAGGTTTGGCCCCTCCTGCCCAGACCAGAAAATTACTGTGGAACTCCAGTTAAGAAGATTGCATGGATTGGCTTATCTCATCACAACATCAAGAAGATTGTCCATCAATTGTCATCAGCTACATTGTTGCTAAGCCTAGAAATAAACATTTGCTTGAGTTATAGGTTTAAATCTTAAATCATAGGCGAAGAGCCGAAGAGAATGGTAGCAGTCCGATATCTGCCCAGACCAGAAAATCAGTCAATTCCGCCGGTAAGACTATTATACATTTATTTTTCCCAGGGACGATCATCGTGTCGTGATTGAAATAATGCATTCATTGGTTCAATCATTCATCTGTATTCCTATTTTTCAAGACCATATTACTGTGTGTTGTTGTATGTGGACTTATGATAGATTTGGTTTCAACCATCTTATTATATATAATATGAACACGTTGACTTTATCTGTGCTTCCTTAACAAATTGTAGTTGATGTAGAATTTTGATTATTCTTTTGTGCTTAAGTATATGATTTTGTCGCTTAATTAATTTCCTTATGTTCTTAATGTCAATGATCATTAAAATAATAATAAAAAAAAAAGCCAATAATTTTTCATATTTGTCAAACTTAAAAAAGCAACTAATTTTTCAAGAATAGATTAAAATAAAATTAATTAAGAAGATTGAATAAAGTTAACTAAGAAGATTACTCAGTTAATCTTCATTTTATACTAATTTGGCTCATCTAGAATACCAACAAAATATAGTATAAGTAAAAAAACAATAAGTGGAAAATACACTATTAATCTTAATAGTTTAGAGTTTTTGGTTATCACAAAAGTTTAATTTAAGTTTTATTTTTAAATAAACTTTTTGTTAATAAATTTAACAGCTAAAGTCAAATGCCCTCATTAATAGTAAATTTGTCCCGAAATTGAAATTTTTATAAAAAAACATGATAATGGTATTTGTGATGTTTATTTATCATAATTCAGTGATTTATTTATTATGAAAAATTATTTAATTGTTAATTTGTCATTAATTTAATTGTTCAATGATTGTTTTAGTAACTTTTCAAAATAAATATAAATGATATTTTTTCATGAAGGTTTTCACAAAAATTAACAGAAATATTATTTTAAAATAAATTGAAACAAGAGGAGGACTAATAATTTATTTTCCAAAAAAATAATAATAAATAAAAGAAAAAATTGACAAACCAACCATACTACTTTGAGATTAATGACAAATCAATCACTAAACTATATTTACTAATAATTTAACCACTAAACTTTGAGAAATCGCCGTCGTGAATATCGTCATTAACTTTTTGAAAGTCGCAGTGAAAAAAAAAACAAATACTTATAGAAAAAACGGAAAGAACTCGTAATTTCAAAAGAGATTTTAAGTGGAAAAGAATTAATATCCATGGAGAATGGATTTAGAAAATTTTGGATTTTGTAAAAGAATGGATTTACAAGATTTCAGGTTTTATAATTTAGAATATTTTGTAAAAAAATGTTAATGTTTTAGTTTTTGAATGGTTTAGAATTGTTTTACAGATTATGGAAGAATCACAGTTTGTTTGTGTTTTTTTACGAAAATACAATAAATTTTTTTTTCTTTGCAAACGATCCTCCTTGGATTGACTATAATCGCTGCAAATTGACTATGATTCACGACAGATCGACGATGATCCTCCGTGGATCGACGACAATCCTTTGCATATCGACGACGTTCTTAAGTTATATTTCAAAGATTCACGATCCATTACAGATCGACGACGCTATTTAATGGAAAATGTATCATGGTATTTACTCAGTCAAATTCTCATAATTTAATGGTTAAATTATTAATGAAAATAGTTTAGTAATTGACTTGTAATTAATAAAAAAATAAAAGGGTTGGTTAGTCATTTCCCCTGAATAAAATGAACTTTTATCATGAGAAACAGTCATATTCCGTACAAGGATTCAACTTATAATAGTCAAAATGAAGGAACACATGGCTAATTATTTTATTATTATTTAATTGTAATATTTCAAATAACTCTTCCGGACTTTCTTATAGAAATTTGGAGACTGCATTGTCGAACGGAAAGAAGAATAGACACGTGGCGCCTCTTTCTCAAATAAAATAATATTATTTTACTTTTATAATAATTTGACTGCTACTTTAACTTTATTTACATTAAAATTTGGTTAGTTATTTTATAACTTATCTAAAAAATAATAAAGAATTATTTATATAATTTTTAAACGATTAATTTGTGTTAAATCTTCTTTTATTTTCATCCATAAAATAAATTCTTTTATTAATTTTTAAATGATTAACTAGAGTACCAAATTAAAACCAAAATAAACTCTAAGGACTTAGTTACAAATATTAAAATTACAAGGATCAAAGCGTATAAAATCCCGATAACTATCCGTATGTTATGTTTTCCTTAGTTACGAATTTATTGTTAAACCTAATTACACTACTCTAATAAATATAGTTTACTCCCAAACTTCGACCCCAATTAATGGGGACAGACCTTTTCCTTGGGAAAATGTCCAGCCTGCTCTTTTTAGAGATGACGCCTGACGGGAAAGTGTACGTTGGTTTTGAAGGATCACAGAAGAGGTGTAAATGGGTATTCAAAGGGTCTAGTAATGGAGACTAAACTGACGAATGGGAAAATTCTCGTTTTAACTCATCTGGTCTGGATTGGAGTTTTCGTGGAAATGGGGTTTTCTCCCCTCCTACTGCTGTCGTTTTCACGTGAAAAAGACAGGGGAGACCATCCCAGTCGTGTAGACGCCAGCATGGAGTCCGATAAAACGCGGCATTGGAAAAGGAGTCTTCGTTTTGGTCTTTTCGTATTGCAGATTTTCTCATCTACTTTTCTCGTTTTCATTTATGGTTTCTAATTTTTCTTCGTTTCATACGCGCTCTCTCTCTCTCTCTGTACATTTAGGGTTTAATTGCTTTGCCTGGTTTTGTTGATGCTGTGGCTTTTCTATCTGCTTGACCTATCTATATAATTCAAGATACAATTTCTGTCTCGTCATCTTCTAAGATTGCCTTTGATTTTGATTTTTCTCTTTTAATTTCGTGGGTTCTCTTTATTTTCTCTTGCTTGTTCTTCTCCTTTTTCCTGCTGTTTTACTTTTTTCCCGTTATTGGGTCTGGTTCTGTTCACACAATGCGGTCTTCTACATCCTAAGTTTCCCCCTGGTTTTTCTCCTTTGCTTCTTGTTCTATTTAATCAGCTCATTTGCCTTCATTCTTCTTCTGGGTATTCATTTCTCAAAGAAATTGAACCTTTTTTTCCAACTTTTTGATTGCGCTCCTGCTTTTCTAACCTTATGGTCGTCGGAAAGTATGGAGGCTAATCATTAAGGGCCTAGTACCAGTAGGAATTGATACTTTGATCTTCTAGTAGCTTAAAAAGATGAAGTGTTTCTTCAATTTCAAGGAAAAATCCAAGCAGAAAACCGGAGCCAAATCGGCGCCGGAGATGAGCAGAGAAAACAAATCCGGAAGCCCGGCACTACACCGCCCATCGAAATCATCGAGTTCATTACCTTCTCCTAAAAGCATACCTGAATTGTACAAAGAAAGGGAGCATAATTTGAGAGTCTTTTCTTTCAAAGAGCTTAAAGATGCGACCTATGGGTTCAACAGGATGCTTAAGATTGGGGAAGGAGGTTTTGGGAAAGTGTATAAAGGAACAATTAGGGATGTTCATGGGAAAGATGATCCAACAGTAGTTGCCATTAAAAAGCTCAACCCGCATAGCTTGCAGGTACAGATCTGGTCATGCCATTACCATCCCTCTCTTCCAAATCATTTTTGGATTTGGGTCTGTTGATTTCAGAAAATTTCCCTGATTCATCATACTTTTATGAATTTGACATAATTTACCATAATTCATAGAATGCATACCTAAATGGACAAATGAAGATTGAAATATCAGCTTTCAAATGCAAATCAAGAACCAGAAACGTTGTACTGGCTTTGGAAAATTGTGGGTGTTGAATAAAAATAGTACAGGACTCATACAGAATCAATGATTACATAAAGTCGATGTTCTTATTATGTTTTATCATGAGAAATGCTGCACTACAAATGTAGACTTTGTTTATGGTTCAATAATCACTATAGTTCATTCAACTGCCTAAAAATGATCTAAACAGGGTCATAAGGAATGGCTTGCAGAAGTTCAATTTCTCGGCGTTGTTAGTCACGTGAATTTGGTGAAACTTTTGGGGTATTGTTCGATTGATGGGGATGGTCCGATTCAACGGCTCCTAGTTTATGAGTTTATGCCTAACAGAAGCTTAGACGATCATCTCTTTAACAGGGCTTTGCCTGTTCTGCCTTTGAAAACAAGATTAAAGATTATCCTTGGTGCAGCTCAAGGATTGGCTTACTTACACACCGGATTAGAAGTGCAGGTACGGTTTTTTATCGTTATCGTCGTTTTTTGTTCTATCGTTTCTTATTCTCTCCTTATTTTGACGATAAGAATCTGCAATTTTCCATGTGTGTTTGTAAAAAACCATATGATTGCTTCCTTGTCATGAATCATTCACTGAGTATTGCGCATTTTACAGTACTTCAATGCTACGATCCGCGTATAATATACGAGCATATTAGAATCAAAAGAAAGCGAATGTCTCGGTTGGAACAAAAATGGATTAATAAAATATCCCTTTATGTTCAAGTTCAATGATTCAAATGTTTTTTGAGTCAAGTCGATAAATCAGATTATGAATGTCCCTTAAGATTCTATGCACGAGTTGCAAAAACTCATGATCGTAGTTAGGTCTCCATGGTGAATGTTCTCCTCTCTATCGATGATTTTTTGTTCGAAAGTATTTTTTTTTACGTTAAAACTTGGTGCTCGATTTTATTTTTATTATTTTTTCAGTTTATTGTTCAATTTCTAACACATTAGATGAGGGACTTTTCATGGATTGATTGCAATTGGAACAGGTGATATATCGTGATTTTAAATCATCAAATGTACTTTTGGATGTGGATTTCATGCCCAAGCTTTCTGACTTTGGACTTGCTCGAGAAGGTCCAAAAGGTGACAAAACCCACGTATCAACTGCCGTAAGTATATGTCGATCCAATTCTGATGTTCCCACCTAAAATTTCCTAAACATTTAATGAGAAATCTGGAAAAATTATGGCTGAAACTGATTCTTTGCTGATAGGTTGTTGGAACATACGGATATGCGGCTCCGGAATACGTACAAACGGGTCGTCTCAAAAGCCATAGCGATTTGTGGAGTTTTGGAGTGGTGCTTTACGAGATCCTCACAGGGAGGCGAGCACTGGACAGAGATCGTCCGGAAGGAGAGCAGAAGCTTGTAGATTGGGTGAAACAGTACCCGATCGACAGTAAAAGGTTCAACATGATAATGGATCCTCGGCTAAGAGGCCAATATTCGTTAGCTGCAGCCAGAATGGTCGCCAAACTAGCTGATAAGTGCCTGAACAAGACGCCAGTCAATAGGCCGGCCATGGCTGAGGTGATAGAGAGCTTGAAACAAGCACTGATAGAAACTGAGAGGACTACTTCTGGGAATTAGGAGTTGCCACGAGTCTGTGTACAAATTGGGAGAGAGGGCAGGCATGGTGGGTATTTACAGCGCTTGTAATCTTTAACAACAGCTAGAATCCATGAAAGCTCATATCTTGATCATTCAACTCAACTCTGTCTCGTGTGACTGGTGTAGGTGCTTGAGCATATTTAAAAATGCTTCATATTTTTGCAATTTGAATACAAGATCAAGCCAGAATTCATCCTACAAAATATAATAACCAGACCTCTAATCATCCAAAAGATCCTTCTTGGAATGCCTGTGTTGCTGAACCACCAAGACTGAGCTGTTGATGTTGAATTCTGAAGAAGCCAAGACGTCTCCTACTGTTCCCAGTTCAGGACACTCCTCCCAGTCGCTCATTCCCGTCGTCAATGGCGAATGCCCTCTCCCACCTTTTCCTACTATGAACAACGAGTACATTTCTCCCATGTCCCTCAGCGACGCTATCGTTTCTTCTCCGTTGTTCACGTATTTCTCGACGTACCCGACTTGCCCCGTCCTCACGTATCTGTCATCACCCATAAAATCCTTCACACCAATCTACAAGTTTCAAACGAATATGTTCTCACGGAGGTACGAGAAAAAGGAGGGAGGAGCTCACCTGTTGAAGAATTCTCCCAAAAATGCACTGTCGATTTCGCTCGGCGCATTCCCAATGTTCGAGAACGTCATTAGAACTTCATCGTTCTTGCTCGCGGGATCGCTGTCAGTTTCGGTCTGCGTAGTCAAGGAGGAAGACGACGACGACAGGAATCTTATGACGGTCAAGTTTATTCGCGGATGAGACACCATTCTTCGACACCAACCCAGCGCCTCTCGATCATCCGGACCTCCGAAGAACAGGATCGCCACGTGCTGAACGGTCTCCGACACGAGTAACTGTGAGAAACTGAGGCCGCAGGAGGAACCGCCTCGGTCGATTATTATGCCCACCGAGCAAGGCGCATGGCGGAGAATCTTCTGGTTCGTTGCCCTAATTCCCTCTTTTCCACTCTCCATTTTCCCGTCGATTCTCTGGTGCTTGTGAAACGGCATGATTATAATCGAAACTCGCAAATCCTCCGCCACATTACAAACATCCTCATACAGCGTCGCGAAAGACGAAACGGCCTTACTCAGGCGAATGAAAACCCTAGTGTCCGCTGTGAAATTATCCACAGCTTCGTGAATTTCCAGCACGTCGTTTCCGCCGTAGGCTTCTTCGTCGCTGAGCTCGTCGTCTTCGAGCTCGTGGTAGGACACATTGTTGCGGCGTTTCTGGAGGAGCTCGATCAGGTGCATCAAAAAGGGAGTCGAAGGGGCCTTTCTGGAGCCGCTGAGAGCAGAAATGAGAGCGGCGACGCCGGGCACCTGGCGAGGGCCGTAGACGCAAGACAGAGATCGGAGCTCGTCATCTGAGTCTTCGAGCTCGAGGGCAGTGTCCTTGGGAGTGAAGAGCTTCTCCTCTCTCCTCAACAGGTAAGCAACTACAGGGCCAGAGATTATGGTGTTGAAGACAATGGTGATCAGCAACAGGTTATATGCTCGAGGGTCAGACCATCTCTGCAACAACCATATCCAACTACGTTATAGGATCTACGTTGTATTTTATCTATAATTACACTAGTTTCATCTGAAGGTAATCACAGGTCGACTTACGAATAGGAGTTTAGAGGCGCCACCGATGAGCAAGAGGTCGGCATGACCCCTCAAATTAAGCATAAACCCAATGAAAACGCCTTGATTGAGAGGAATCTTAAGATAATGACAAGCAGCGAGAGTGCCGCTAACCTTGCTTCCAATGCTCACCACAACCATAATCACCACAATCGCTACATTGCTTAGCCTCAGCAAGTTCCGGCCGTCGATCTGAAACCCGATATACCCGAAATAGATTGGCAGAATGAAATTGTTAACTGAGTAGTTCAATTTATGCACCAAAGTTCTCGCTGTTTTGCCTTCTTTCGGGAACAAAACTCCGAAGAGAAAACAACTCAAGATGCTGTTATAAGTCTCCAATTCGATGATCATCGACGCCGCCACGACGACAGACAGGAGCAAGAAGACCTCCATGTTTTTAAGGTACTTTTGGTTCCGGTTCCGGTTGTTGAACAACAACGCGAGATATTTGTTCATCAGAGCTACCCCTCCAGTCAGAAGCAGGCAGAAAAGCGCTTTTCTGAAGCTCGAAAACGAAGTCAGCGCGATGATCATGTTGAAGAGGAAGAGGCAGGACATCTCGTTGATAAGAGCTGCGGAAATTACAAGCCGTCCGATGTTCGAAGTAGAAAACTTGAGCTCAGCGGCCAATCGGATCACAACCGGAGAAGCTGTGTAGCATAGGAGTAACATGATGATTAAACAGAAGGTGATTTTCTCATGCTTGTCATCGAACTGTTGGTAGAGGAAGAAAGAAATGGCTAATCCGAAGACACTTCCGGCGATTACACCGCCATAAGCGAGGATACTTGAAACCCTTGAGTTGCGCATTATGTACTGAATATCGGTCTCGAGTCCGATCAAGAAGACGAAAAAAATCCGGCAAAAAAACTCAAAAATTTCGTAGTAATCTGCCGATGTAGATTGGAAGAAAACTTGCCTCACCTTTTTTATATTCGATAATCCTGAGGGTCCAAGCACCAGACCAGCCTGCATTATTACATAAATGGCTGATCTGAATAAAAGCTTAATATTTTAAGACAAAACCCATAATTTAGCAACGACCCACAAATCCTAGAAAAATTTTAGCGATTCCCCACCATTTTTATGCAAAAAGAAGTAACATTTCGAATTTTGAAAAGAAACAAACGGAGATTTGAGGAATAAGACAGACCAGGATTTGAGCGATGGGACCGGATTGGCCAATGGCTTTAAGAACAAGGTGAAAGAAATGGGAAATGACGAGAATGGCGGAGACCTGAACACTCATAGTAGAGACGGGATTGAACAGATCTTCCCGACAAACAATCCGGTGGGTTGCGTCCATTTTGATTCAGTGTTGAATGAAGAGTTTGATTCGATATGAATTTCTGTCTAATAGTTTGAAAACATCATGGAAATGCAGAAAGAAAAAGATTTTATTTCTTTTATTGGTAATTATTTGGAAGGAGAGTCTCTCTCCAATCTCTGATGGTTCAAACCTCCTCTTTTAACTGAAGAATGACCCGAAAAAACTGTGAAAGGTTTTACTTTTTCTGGTTGGGTCTTTTAATTATTATTTTTATCAAAATAAAAAAAAACATAAATTAATCAATGTAAAATTAAGAAAAAATACAAATCAACCATCGCCATTTATTATCATTGACAAATCAACTATTATTTTTTTCACTAACAAATAAACCACGAATTATGAAAAAAATATCAAATCTGATAGGTTGTTGGAACATACGGATATGCAGCTCCAGAATATGTACAAACGGGTCGTCTCAAAAGCCATTGCGATTTGTGGAGTTTTGGAGTGGTGCTTTATGAGATCCTCACAGGGAGGCGAGCCCTGGACAGAGATCGGCCGGAGGCAGAGCAAAAGCTTGTAAATTGGGTGAAACAGTTCCCGATCGACAGTAAAAAGTTCAACATGATAATGGATCCTCGGCTAAGAGGCCAATATTCGTTAGCTGCAGCCAGAATGGTCGCCAAACTAGCTGATAAGTGCCTGAACAAGACGCCAGTCAATAGGCCGGCCATGGCTGAGGTGATAGAGAGCTTGAAACAAGCACTGATAGAAACTGAGAGGACTACTTCTGGGAATTAGGAGTTGCCACGAGTCTGTGTACAAATTGGGAGAGAGGGCAGCCATGGTGGGTATTTACAGCGCTTGTAATCTTTAACAACAGCTAGAATCCATGAAAGCTCATATCTTGATCATTCAACTCAACTCTGTCTCGTGTGACTGGTGTAGGTGCTTGAGCATATTTAAAAATGCTTCATATTTTTGCAATTTGAATACAAGATCAAGCCAGAATTCATCCTACAAAATATAATAACCAGACCTCTAATCATCCAAAAGATCCTTCTTGGAATGCCTGTGTTGCTGAACCACCAAGACTGAGCTATTGATGTTGAATTCTGAAGAAGCCAAGACGTCTCCTACTGTTCCCAGTTCAGGACACTCCTCCCAGTCGCTCATTCCCGTCGTCAATGGCGAATGCCCTTTCCCACCTTTTCCTACTATGAACAACGAGTACATTTCTCCCATGTCCCTCAGCGACGCTATCGTTTCTTCTCCGTTATTCACGTATTTCTCGACGTACCCGACCTGCCCCGTCGTCACGTATCTGTCATCACCCATAAAATCCTTCACACCAATCTCTAAGTTTCATACGAATATGTTCTTACGGAGGTACGAGAAAAAGGAGGGAGGAGCTCACCTGTTGAAGAATTCTCCCAAAAATGCACTGTCGATTTCGCTCGGCGCATTCCCAATGCTCGAGAACGTCATTAGAACTTCATCGTTCTTGCTCGCGGGATCGCGGTCAGCTTCGGTCTGCGTAGTCAAGGTTGAAGACGACGACGACATGAATCTTATGACGGTCAAGTTTATTCGCGGATGAGACACCATTCTTCGACTCCAACCCAGCGCCTCTCGATCGTCCGGACCTCCGAAGAACAGGATCGCCACGTGCTGAACGGTCTCCGACAAGAGCAACTGTGAGAAACTGAGGCCGCAGGATGAACCGCCTCGGTCGATTATTATGCCCACCGAGCAAGGCGCATGGCGGAGAATCTTCTGGTTCGTTGCCCTAATTCCCTCTTTTCCACTCTCCATTTTCCCGTCGATTCTCTGGTGCTTGTGAAACGGCATGATTATAATCGAAACTCGCAAATCCTCCGCTACATTACAAACATCCTCATACAGCGTCGCGAAAGACGAAACGGCCTTACTCAGGCGAATGAAAACCCTAGTGTTCGCTGTGAAATTATCCACAGCTTCGTGAATTTCCAGCACGTCGTTTCCGCCGTAGGCTTCGTCGTCGCTGAGCTCGTCGTCTTCGAGCTCGTGGTAGGACACATTGTTGCGGCGTTTCTGGAGGAGCTCGATCAGGTGCATCAAAAAGGGAGTCGAAGGGGCCTTTCTGGAGCCGCTGAGAGCAGAAATGAGAGCGGCGACACCGGGCACCTGGCGAGGGCCGTAGACGCAAGACAGAGATCGGAGCTCGTCATCTGAGTCTTCGAGCTCGAGGGCTGTGTCCTTGGGAGTGAAGAGTTTCTCCTCTCTCCTCAGCAGGTAAGCAACTACAGGGCCAGATATTATGGTGTTGAAGACAATGGTGACCAGCAACAGGTTATATGCTCAAGGGTCAGACCATCTCTGCAACAACCATATCCATGGCAACAAATTACGCTACTTCGAGGATTGCATGCAAAAAACAATTGTTAGTTAAAGCAAAGTCTAAACCCTAATCTTTAGGCCTTAATTTTTTTTTTTTCAAAAGAATTTCCACTTTTAATTATTATCAATTTAGACATCTTCATCAATTTATTTGTTTAATCTAATACATGATACCACATTTTTCATTTAATAGAGTGTTTTAATTCAATTGCTAAACCCTTAGATGATTTCTAACTTAATTTCAAACTTTGTATATCTCTTAATAGATTCGATATCGCGGGAGAGAAACATGCCAAAGTTTGAAAATGCTCTAAAAATCGCCAGAGGGATTACAATTTAAAACAAATGATAAAATGAAAAACATGTTATTGAAATTGACGGTAAAGTCCAATTGGTGACAATTAAAAGACAAGTTTTGTTTTGTTAGATTTTGGCGTGACCCAAATTTTATTGGGTCGAGCCGGTAGGCTCGCATTGTAGATCCTATTTAGGCTTTTGTTTTCTCTATAAATTGATGTAACCTAGAGTTGTAAAACTAGTGATTGTATTTTGATCTTCATAGTAGATTTATTCCTCTATCCATAATTTTTTTCCGAAAGGATTTTTCCACATAAATATGGTGTCTGACATATATTTTCTTTTTTCGGTTATCATTCGATCTCTAATAAATGGTATCATAGCTTTGGTTTCAAAAGTTTATGTTTCCAATTGTGCTGAAACAGAATCTCTTTGGTCATTCCACATCGAACAAGGTTTGTATAATTTTTCAGAAAATTACAATTTTTGAGAAAAAGAAAAAAAAGTGAAAAACTGTTCCCCTTGCCATTTGTCTTGCTAATGAGATTTGTTGTTCTTTATCGTTTAGTCGCCATCAGAAACAATTCCTCCGTTTGTCGTGAAAGCTCTAATTTTTCCTCTATTTGGAGTTCTCTAGAGTAGTTGTGCTTCTGAGAAACAAGTTCGTCATTGGTGGGTTTTCTATTTATCGTCAGTCGTTATAGGTTATCTACATTGTTGTTCTTCATTCTCGCTGACAAGCCGTTTCGATTAGGATAGCCGCAAGAGTGTCCTTTGCAAAATTGGATTTTTGCCAAATATAAAAATTGTTGAAAATCATTGAGATTCTTAAAAGATTTTTGGGAGACTAAATTTGATGATTTATGGCAGATTCAGAATCACGGGAATATCTCAATCTTAGAGATTGTTTTCGGTTGAAATTCAAATAAGATTTGAATTTTGTAGTATTTACGATTATTATGGCTATTAGATTTGATTTGATTTTGAGGATGATTTGTTATGAGAAAAATATCTGAATTTTTGGGATATCTTTTGGAATGCTATGATATCTATGGTTTTCTGCTTCAATTTTTGGGATAAATATTTTACTGAAGCAGTGATTTTTTGGGTCAGATATTTTATTGAAGATTATGTTTTTGGGACGATGAGATCTTTGAAGTAGATCTTCCACTTTTGGATCGAGATTCAATATTTTGTTATGGTAAGATAACGGTAGTGGAATTTTAAAAGATTTGAAGGACTGATTTTATTTGGTAGGTCAAGAGGCAATATATATTTGTGTAGATATATATATGACTCTTTGTGAGATTTGAAGATGTCATCATTGTGGTTTAAGTGTTTTTTAAACCTGGTCAGCATCAATTGCTGAATTTACCTTTGAAGACTTTTATATTGGTGATTTGTATATTTTTTTGAGATGGGTAGATGATCCTTCGTTGCAAATCTTTTTTAAGGGTGTGGATAAGGAAAATTTGAAGATTTAAAAAATTGGTTCCTTGTAGCATAATTCGTTTCGAGATGAAGATTGCCAGAATTTAGAGTGTTGAATTCGTTTTGTTGGGTCGGGCTGATGAGTATGCACTATGGATCTTTTTTCATAGAATTCATGTCAAGGTAGAGATTGTTAGATTTCGGCGTGACCCAAATTCTATTGGGTCTAACAGGTGGATCCGCATAGTAGATCTTATTTAGGGTTTTGTTTTCTTTATAAATTGATGTAAGTTAGAGTGGCAAAATTCACAGTTGTATTTTGATCTTCATAGTAGATTTATTCCTCTGCCCGTGGTTTTTTCTTGAAAGAGGTTTTTCACGTAAATCTGGTATTTGATATCATATTTTCTTTTTCTGCTTATCGTTGGATCTCTAATATATTTGTAAGAAAAGAAAACTAGTTGAAGCGCTAATTTGCAAATTAGCTTAATGATTAGGATCTAAATTGCTGTTTATCTATAATTAAACCAGTTTCATCTTAAGGTACTTGCAGTAAATAATGAAATGATCGACTTACGAAGAGGATTTTCAAGGCTCCACCGATGAGCAAGAGGTCGTCATGCCCTCTCAAATTAAGCATAAACCCAATGAAAACACCTTGATTGAGAGGAATCTTAAGATAATGACAAGCAGCAAGAGTGCCGCTAACCTTGCTTTCACCACGACCATGATCACCACAATAGCTACATTGCTTACCCTAAGAAAGTTTCAGCCGTCAATCTGAAACCCGATATACCCGAAATAGATCGGCAGAATGAAATTATTAACTGAATAGTTCAATTTATGCACCAAAGTTCTCGCCGTTTTGCCTTCTTTCGGGAACAAAACTCCGAAGAGAAAACAACTCAAGATGCTGTTATAAGTCTTCAATTCGATGATCATCGACGCCGCCAGGACAACAGAAAGGAGCAAGAAGACCTTCATATTTTTAAGGTACTTTTGGTTCCGGTTGCAGTTATTGAACAACAACGCGAGTTATTTGTTCATTAGAGCTACCCCTCCGGTCAGGAGCAGGCAGAAAAGCGCTTTTTTGAAGCTCGAAAACAAAGTCAGTGCGATGGTCATGTTGAAGAGGAAGAGGCAGGACATCTCGTTGATCAGAGCTGCGGAAATTACGAGCTGTCCGATGTTCAAAGTTGAAAACTTCAGCTCGGTGGCCAATCGGATAAGAATCGGAGAAGCCGTGTAGCATAGGAGTAACATGATGATTAAACAGAAGGTGATTTTCTCATGCTTGTCATCGAACTGTTGGTAGAGGAAGAAAGAAATGGCTAATCCGAAGACACTTCCGGCGATTACACCGCCATAAGCGAGGATACTTGAAACCCTTGAGTTGCGCATTATGTACTGAATATCGGTCTCGAGTCCGATCAAGAAGACGAAAAAAATCCGGCAAAAAAACTCAAAAATTTCGTAGTAATCTGCCGATGTAGATTGGAAGAAAACTTGCCTCACCTTTTTTATATTCGATAATCCTGAGGGTCCAAGCACCAGACCAGCCTGCATTATTATATAAATGGATGATCTGAATAAAAGCTTAATATTTTAAGACAAAACCCATAATTTAGCGACGACCCACCAATTCTAGAGAAATTTTAGCGATTCCCCACCATTTTTATGCAAAAAGAAGTAACGTTTTGAATTTTGAAAAGAAACAAACAGAGATTTGAGGAAGAAGACAGACCAGGATTTGAGCGATGGGACCGGATTGGCCAATGGCTTTAAGAACAAGGTGAAAGAAATGGGAAATGACGAGAATGGCGGAGACCTGAACACTCATAGTAGAGACATGATTGAACAAATCTTCCCGGTAAACAATCCGGTGGGTTGCGTCCATTTTGATTCAGTGTTGAATGAAGAGTTTGATTCGATATGAATTTCTGTCTAATAGTTTGAAAAACATCAGGGAAATGTAGAAAAATAATGATTTTATTTTATTTATTGGTAATTATCTGGAAGGAGAGTTTCTCTCCAATCTCTGATGGTTCAAGCCTCATCTTTTAACTGAAGAACGACCCGAAAAAACTGTGGGAGGTTTTACTTTTTCTAGTTGAGTCTTTTAATTCTCATTTTTATCAAAAAACAAAACATAAATTAATAAATGTAAAATTAAATTTCACAATTATATTCAACTGCTTTTATCTAAATTATTATCTGATTTATCGATAATTGTAACAAAAAAAATAATGATCACTATAAACCCTAAGGTAGAGCATCAAATAAATGGTGAATAACTATGCTTTCGTAGACATATATCATTCTGAAATTAAATATTTACATTTCGACGACAAAGTAATGCCATAGAGGCATAGGCTGTGAGAGTATTGAAAATGAAAAAAATATCAGTTTTGAGATAAATTTTTTTTTTTCAGTGGATAAGACGTCTTTTCACAGTGGAATCGTATATGAAGTAGTTGTAATCAATGACTTACTTTCTTAAGTGGCATGTGTCTTCCGCTATAGTCAGAAAGTAAATTTTATTCTAAAAACTTTCTTTCTGCCGCAAAGGGCAAGTATTCGTTGCTGAAAAAATATTTTATGCGGAGGCAACATACCTTCTGCTGCAGAAAGTAAGTCTTATTTCAAATGTTTGTTTTCCTAAGTAGAAGGCAAGTATTCGCTGAAAAATGTATTTTTCGCAATGAAAAAGATAATTTATATAGATAATATCAGCTATTTAACAGATCTCCTAATGGTGAGGGTGTTCATTACTAACGTGTCAAACTTTGAGGTGTTAGATAACAAAAAATAAAAATTCAAAATGTTAGTTAAAAAGAACCTCGTACTTCATCATTAATATTGATAATTACCTAAAAAAAATACAACGTGTAATTATTTTATTGGACTCATATATTCATGTGAGTAATTATTAATTTGATTTTTGAAGTGTGGCCCCTATAACTAGCATGACCTTTGAAGTTTAAGGTCCTTCAACTCACACATTAAATTTTAAAATTTTAAATTTGACAGCTCAAAGATTAGGATGTTATTGTTTAATACCTTCTCCGTTACTTTACCGGTAAACTTTACCTGTAAAATCTCTCTCTCTCTCTCCCTCCCTCCCTTCCTCCATCCATCCATTACAATAAGCTGTAATAGAGGGTTCTCTTACCCATCAAATTCTTTATTATTTTGGCTTGCAATCGGCTGTCATAGGGTTCTCTTACCCATCAAATTGTTTATTTTTTCGGCCTAACTATTTGTTAGATATCGATGTGACCCAAATTCTATTAGGCCTGGTCGGTGGGCCCGCATTGTAGATCTTATTTAGGGTTTTGTTTTCTCTATAAATTGATGTAAGCTAGAATCGCAAAACTCGCAGTTGTATTTCGATTTTTATAGTAGATTTATTCCTCTGCCCGTGGTTTTTTCTCGAAAGGGGTTTTTCACGTAAATCTAGTATCTCACATCGTATTTTATTTTTTCGATTATCGTTCGATCTGTAACAAATGGTATCAGAGCTTTGGTTTTGTGAGTTTGTGTTTCCAAGTGTGGTGAAACAAATTCACTGCGGTTGTTCCGTATCGAACAAGGTTTGTGTAATTTTTTGAGAAAATTACAATTTTTGGAAAAAAAAAGAAAAAAAAAAGAAAGGGAAAATTGTTCCCCCTGCCATTCGTATTGTTTATGAAGATTTGTTCTTCGTTGTCGTTTAGTCGTCATCAGAAATAATTGCCTCGTTTTTCATCTCTGTTTTGATTTATCCAGAGCAGTTGTGTCTCCGAACAACAGGTTCATCATTGGAGGGTTTTCTATTTATCTTTAGTTGTCATAGATCATCTACATTGTGTTCTCCATTCTTGCTGTCAAACCATTTCGATTGAGGTTGTCGCAAGAGTATCCTTTGCAAAATTGAATTTTTGCCAAAGATAAAAATTATTGAAAATCATTGGGATTTTTGGAAGATATTTGAGAGATTAAATTTGATGATTTATGGCAGATTTGGAATCATAGGAATATCTCAATCTCGGAGATTGATTTTGGTTGAAATTCAAATAAGGTTTGAATTTTGTAATATTTGCGATTTGAGTTTGGAGATGATTTGTTATGGTAAAATATCTGAATTTTGGGGATATCTTTTGGAATCTTGTGATATCCATGGTTTTCCGCTTCAATTTTTAGGACGAATATTTTATTGAAGTCAGTGATTTGTCAGGTCATATATTTTGTTAAAGATTATGGTTATGGGGCGATGAGATCTTTGATGGAGATCTTTCACTTTTGAATTGAGATTCAATATTTCGTTATGATAAGATAACGATAGTGGAATTTTAAAGGATTTTGAAAGACGGTTTTGATATGGTAGACCAAGAGGCGAGATATATTCGCATAGATTTGGTTGACTCTTTGTGGGATTTGAAGATGTCACTATCGTGGTTTAAATATTTTTAAATCTGGTCAGCATAAATTGCTGAATTTACCCTTGAAGACTTTTATATTGGTGATTTGTATCTTTCTTTGAAACGGGCAGGTGGGCCCTCGTTGCAGATCTTCTTTAAGAGTGTGGAAGAGGAAGATTTGAAGATTTAAAAATTGGTTCCTTGCATCAAAATTCGTTTCGAGATGGAGATTATCAGAATTCAGGGTTTTGAATTCGTTTTGTTTGGCCGAGCTGACGAGCACGTGCTATGGATCTATTTCATAGAATTCATGTCAAGGTGGAGATTGTTAGATTTCGGTGTGACCCAAATTCTATTGGGACAGGTCGGTGGGCCCGCATTATATATCACATTTATGGTTTTGTTTTCTCTATAAATTGATGTAAGATAGAGTTGTAAAACTCGTGGTAATATTTTAATATTCATAGTAGATTATTCCTCTGCCCGTGGTTTTTTTCCCTGTAAGGGTTTTTTCACATAAATCTGGTGTCCCACATCGTATTTTCTTTTTCCGGTTATGCTTCATCTCTAACACTATTCATGGTCTGCGCTCATCCCTAGAGCATGCGTGTTAAAAATTGGATCTCTTCCTTCTCCATACGATTCTCTACTTAGCTATTCTTATCAGAAGAAGCACCTGAAGAGCAGCTTTCTTTTGTCCCAAAGCTATCTGAACTCTCTTTGTGGAGGAAGAAGGACTGTAATTTGAGTAATGATGCGCTCTTCCATGAGAAAATTTGTTGTTTAAGTCGGCCTTTACAGAGGAAGGAGGTTTTCGACAAAGAGGAAACATTTTAATCTGAACTGGGTGCGGGATTTGTGAAGAAAGAAAATGAATTTTGGGGGTGAAACAAATCATCTCCTCCAAGAGACGATGAAGAGTAGTTAGGATTAGTTGATTTCGAGGGAGAAAAACTCAAAGAAATCTTCAGCTTTTTGGGCATCGCACCAACCGCATTGATAAAGCCTGGCCACCATCTCTAGTCTCGGACCTCTAAATAATAATTTTCACACTAGGATTTGTTCAACTCTAGTCTCTCACCTATCTTGTTTCCCATCTCATAATGAAGTGTCAAGGAATTGAATTTTGGTTCACCGATTTCGAGCTCCATGTTGATGAGTGCTGAGTTTAATTTGCTTGGACACGGTAGTCAGAGGTTTATGCTTCAGTTAAAGCCTCTATTTAGGGATGTCTAGATCAGGAAGTCGTAGTCCTGTGTGTTTGATGAGATTATGAAGTCGAGAAACGGTGTGGTTTCATAGGATGATTCGTCGATCGAGAAAGTCGATTCTCTAGTGGAGATCTTAGGCCTTACAACAGGGACTGATTCTTTCATACATCAAATAGGAAAAAATTGCTTACTGGTTACATCCAAACACAGTGGAGGCTCAATTCCAATGGCTTCTACCATTTACAAATTCATGAATTTTGGTTTTACAACCCCAATGCACAAAAATATAAACTCGAGAACGAAAGAAGTGTCAGTGAAACCTTATGTCTTTTGATTTGGGCTCCAATAACCTTATCTCTAGCATAAAAAAAAAAACAAAACACATGCACACAGTTAAAATACAGATGACCCGAGAGTGAAGAAAGTCAAGCTATAAATGGCGAATATGAAGAGTGGAAAGAGAGTGGAGGTGAAAATTAATTTGTTCTTTTTTTTTTAAATAAACCGGTTGAGTTTAATTGTTTATCAAACCAAAATCTAATTATTTAAGAGATATTAACAAAACAACTCTTGAACTATGAGAGCAATGACAAGTCATCCACTAAACAATTTTTGCTAACAAATAAAACACTAAACTATGAAAAATGAATGGAGCAAACACCAATGTCACGTTTTCCGTTAAATAACATTGGAGTTTCTATGTATGCCCGGATAAATCCTCCTTGTACTATGTAAAAGATTTTATGAAATGAACAAATATTTCATAAAAAGAAAATACGTTTCGTAATTGTAAAGTTTGTATTTAATGCTAGGGGTGGGCAAACTGGTTCTCAGTTCTGGTTTCAGATCTCTTGGAATCGACCATTCGCTTCTCAGTTCCAAGAGTGAGGAACCAGAATCGGAACTGCAAGGAACCAGACCCAAGTCTCAGTTCTAGTTCGGTTTCGATTCTGAACTAGTTCCATGCATCAGAACAATTTGATGTTTTACTGGGGTATATTTTCACTGAGTACACAAACTTGGAAGAATGCATTTCTTTCTTATGTGAATACATCACTAGAAATGGTCCTTTAGATGGGTTTCTTGGCTTCTCTCAGGTATTTCTTTTTCTGTTTCATCTAATTATGACTTTCTATTGCCTCTGAAAGGCTGCGCTGTTGATTTCTCAAAGGGGGCAACACTCTCTGCTTTGTTGCTGGGCTACCAAGCACAGGTATTGCAAAATCTCCTTCTTTTTCGATTCCTGGTGTGATCTATTTAGCTGTTCGAATAATCTAGACTTGAAAAATTGTGGATGTTTTGATGTTGGGAAACAAACAGGGGAAGGTGCTAATGGATCATCCGCCGTTCAAGTTATTCGTATCGATATTGGGATCCAAGTTTAGAGATCCAAGGATATGTGATATTGCTTACAAAGAAAAAATAAAGGCAAAATTTGTTCATTTCATAAGCGTTCTAAACTTTTTTGTATGATATTAATATTTCTATCCCTAAGTGATTTATTACAAATATAAATAAATAATAATAAATATAGAGAATGCAAACAATTTGTTCATGCGGGTCGGCTAATCTCGCCTACTTCTACGCTTTAAGTTTTTGACTTGGAGATCCTTTACTCACTAACCTCCCTGTTAGTATCGATTGCTTCACAGGTGCCAACCAAACTTTCACAGACTATTCTCAGGGCGTCACCCTCTGGATTGATCTTTACAAGCGTCAATCTAGCCTTTACAATGACTATTGCAGGGCGTCACCCTAAATGTAGCGGTTTGGATACAAAAGTGTGGAAATTGAAAATACAATTTAGAACCTAAGCTCTCCAAATGTAAATCTCAAGTATAGAAGAGGAAGAGCTAGGCCTAAGCACTCAAATATAGTCAGAGAATGTGAGTATGAAGTTTGGCAGCGTTTCGGTGTGATTCACTCTTTGTTGGATTCTCCTTCAATGCAATTTAGAGTGCGTTTATTTATAAAAATCTGCTCTGGCGGTCGATCACTTCTCTTTCGGTTGACCGCTTTCTAGCCGTTGGAGTTTTTATGTAATTCCCAGATAAATCTTCCTTGTACTATGTAAAAGATTTTATGAAATAAACAAGTATTTCATAAAAAGAAAATATATTTCGTAATTGTAAATTTTGTATTTAATGCTAGGGGTGGGCAAACTGGTTCTCAGTTCCAATTCTGGACTTCTTGGAATCGACCATTCGCTTCTCAGTTTCAAGAGTGAAGAACTGAAATCGGAACATCAAGGAACGGGACCCAAGTCTCTGTTCTGGTTTGGTTCTGGTTCCGAACCGGTTCCATGTATCAGAACATCTTGATGTTTTACTGAGGTATATTTTCACTGAGTACACAAACTTGGAAGAATGAATTTCTTTCTTATGTGAATACATCACTAGAAATGCTCCTTTCGATGGGTTTCTTGGCTTCTCTCAGGTATTTATTTTTCTGTTTCATCTAATTATGACTTTCTATTGTCTCTGAAAGTCTGCGCTGTTGATTTCTCAAAGGGTGCAACACTCTCTGCTTTGTTGCTGGGCTACCAAGCACAAGTATTACAAAATCTCTTTCTTTTTCGATTTCTGGTGTGATTGATTTAGCTGTTCGAATAATCTAGACTTGAAAAATTGTGGATGTTTTGATGTTAGGAAACGAACAAGGGAAGGAGCTGATGGATCATCCGCCGTTCAAGTTATTCGTATCGATATCGGGATCCAAGTTTAGAGATCCAAGGATATGTGATATTGCTTACAAAGACAAAATAAAGGCGAAATTTGTTCATTTCATTGGAGAAAGGATTGGCTTAAACTTCCTTATGAGGACCTTGCTTCTACCTTTAACAACCCTCTCATCATCAGGCACCCACAAGGCCATACTGTACCATGACTAGGTTAGCTCATTCATTCACTCTACATACATATGATTGATTAGATATTGTCCATTGGATCGAAAACATGATAGGTGAGTCTCGTTATAAGATTAGTTAACTAAAATGGCTCTTTTCATCGTCAGACGAGGCCACAACGAAGCAACTAATTGGGTGGGTTGAAGATTTGATCAGAGGCTATGTAGTAGGAGGGAGAAGATGAGAATCAGGTGAGAGAGGAAACAAATGAAGAAGGAGATTGCAAAAGGGAGAGCCTGAAGGAGAGGTGTAAAAGTGAGGTAATTGAGCTTATGGAAGCAGCAAAAGCTTAGAAAAAATGCATCAATTATCACAAAAAGGGGAAAGAGACTTTTCTAAACAAGTCTTCTTCCCACTGCTTGTACTTGTTCTAGTCTTTTTTGCATGCTTTTCCTTGTGTGTTTTCTTAGTGAACTATCTTTGAAGAACCGACACAATGGCCTCTTTTTCGCCGGTTGTTTCTTTCTGTTATGATTGGTCGAAGTTATAAACATGAAGTGTACCGCTTGATGTCTAACCTTGAAAGTAAGCCACATTTCATTGTGTGTTACTCTAAGGGTGGCGCCACTTTGCTTGGCTGATCGGTTGCAAGTTTTAATGAAATTAATTCTTGTTGTAATTATCTACTTGCTTTGCCTAAATCCCTCTTTCCGATGGTGGTTCAAGTGATGACAAACTGGTTCTCGGTTTTGGTTTTGAACTTCTTGGAACTGACCATTCGGTTCTCGGTTCCAAGAGTGAGGAACTGGGATCAAAACCGCAAGGAAATTTGGCAACCAAGAACCGGAACAAAATGTAATACCTCGATAATGTTTTCCTCATATATGCGATGTAATCAAATTTTAGGATAATTATATATTACATTGCATATCTATACGTGTTAAATTATGACGTGTATTTATGGATAAAAGATTATGGGATAAAAATTAAGTGTGAAAATGTGAGGGAAAACTGTGAAATGGGGATTCGGAACGACATGAGGACGAGAACTGTCGTCCGTGAACATATAGAATGTCGTCCCTGTGAATTGGGATGATGTAGGATGAGGTTTTGCTTCCTGATGCTCAACTTTCGGACGCATGCGGACATGGTCAATTTGAATCTGTCCAATTTCTGGACACTTTTGGACAAGTGCAGACGCTTGAATGCGGACGCCATTCTTCGTCCGAATGACGGATTCAGACAATGCGTATGAAGGGGGCGCCATCCTTCGTCCAAAAGTGTATTATGTCATGAGGAATAGTGATTTTTGGACGCGTGCGAATGAGACCAGAACGTTCGCCCTCGCCTGAAATATCCCAGATCTGCGAAAAATTAGGGATTTAAAAATAGAAATTTTGTCGTCTAGTCATTGAATATGCACTATGGAGACAAGAGGCGACTCCTCCCACACCAAGGCACGCCCCTCTCCACGTCGCAGGGCAACCCCTCCCTCTCCGATAGATGTACGGGTGTCCTCCTCCTGGGGGAAAGCTTCTTCTACTAAGGGTTAATCCATCCATTCCCTGCATTCAGTTTTTCCCTTTTCCCTACGTGAGAAAGTGTTCTCTGGGAGTCATGTGATTTTTCTGCCGAGTGATCTTCTACTAAGGGTTAGTCCATCCACTCCCTGCATTCAGTTTTTCCCTATGTGAGAGAGTGTCCTCCGTGAGTTGTGTGATTTTCTCCTAAGTGATACGTGGGTGCTGTAGGAGTCCTCTGTAAGCTGGGATTTTTTGCTGTCCGTGGTTAGGTTTCTTCATCAAAGGTAAGGAATCAGGTAGAGTCTTGGTCCGTGGAGGCCCTACCCACTAGTAGAGTGTGTGTGTTGTGATGATTTCTTGCAATTAAATTCCTATATTCCTTTAGATGCCTTAAATTGCTGTAATTCCTTTAGATGCCTTACTCTGATGTTAATTTTCTGTAAATTTCTTACTGCTAATTATTGCATTTCAATACTTGCTTAATGCTTGATTTACATTCACTGATGCTAAGCCTTGTTTGATGTCAAGTCTGGTTGTGTAGAACTATGAACTAAGGATTTCATGGTGACTTATAAGTATGAACGAGCTAGGCTCTATGTTGTGAATATTTGTTATTGTTTTACTTGCGGTATCACCTACTTAATATTGTCCTGCTATTCCTTTTTATTCTGTGAACACATGTCGCTTAACATTCGGATATTAAGAGCATGATTATTCTCTATTTCGTTCGTTGTTGATTCATCAAAGTACTAGCATGCGTATCTTAACAAATTGTGTCTGTATTAAGCATGTTGTTATCATTACCTTCGTTGTTGTTATGTTTGTTGTTTAAAAGCATATTTCATTAACTCCTTACCATTGTTTAGTTAATTAGAATGTGAGCATGTTTAACCAATTCGAGCATGTTTAATTATCTATTATTAATTAACTAATTCGAGCATGTTTAGTTAACTATTATTTAATTGAGCATGTTTAATTAATTAGAATAACAGTTGGAACTAAGTTGTTAACTGTAGCTAAGAATAACATTGTTAAATCATGCTTTACTTTTAGATGCATGTTGCCTTTAGTTTAAATTCTTATACTTGACTCATGTTGTTATCCATATCTATTTACTGCCATGATATTCTAAGCATGCAGTAATTGTTTGAATAGTTAGCTAAATTATGATATTAGTTGCTTACTCATTGGAGCATGCAGTAATTGTTCTAATTTCGCACGTAGCCTTTAGTTCTAATTTCTGGTAAGCTTGCTTAATTTTTGGTACAGATAGTTGTAAATTGAAATGAAATCTCTGTTTAATAGCATGTTCTGATCGCCGTTTCAATTAGGTTTTCTTTTGTAGTCGTCATCTATATATTCAAGTATGTCTTTCGGTATCTTAATTGTTACTATAATTGTTCTCTTTATGTGCTTTTAAATTCTGTCGTTTAGTTATTAATTGGCTCCATTATCGTTACTTTCTTTTATATACGCTATTCAATTATGGTTATTGCAATACTATATCAACATGCATAATTATAATAGAAACAATTAGGGAGTGTCACCTTAGGGTGGTACTCACATGCATTATGTGAGGAAAAACATTAAGAAAATGAAGAAAAAGAAGAAAAGGGAGTTGGGGGGCGGATGGGTAGTCGGTTCTAGTCTGGTAGATAGGCGAAGCCCCTTCCTTGTCGGGAACAGGAACCTAGTTGCCCATAGGAGGTTAGACCAATCAACTATACCATCCCATATGGGTCTTTCAATCCCCAGCTTGATGTACGAGTAAAGAATGACATGAAAAGATTGGTTTGAGGCGGTACCCATTCCAAAAGAACTAAAGAGAGGCATAGCATACTGCATAATCCCCTTTCATTACTAGGCCTTTAGGCTCACATCCTTACTTGCGGTGTAGGAAATGAGATGATAGTACCAGGAGCAGAGGAGGAGGCCTTTCCCGTGGAGCCTGCGAAGTATTCGGATGAAACGTGACCAGAGTAGATGTGATTCTAACCTAGGGTATACGAACCCTAGACCCAACAACTTATTTGGAATTAGATGGATCGTCTCACGATTTCAAGATCAAAGGGATGGAACTACGACCCTAGCTAAACCTGTCGACTAGAACCGAAGTATTTTGAAGAGGAGCTTGGCCCTAACCAAACCTGTTGGCTATAACCAAAGCTATCAAAATGTTCGATCTTTCTAGAATCCACTTGAATAGATCAAGTTCTTCGAAAAGAACTCAAGAGAATGGAATCCTCCCAAAAAGCTAAACGCTCAATTTTCAATTTAACAAAAGATTTCAATTAGTTGTTCCCTTAGGTCCTTTTATAGGCTAAACATAAAGTAGATCTAATCCTAATAAAATAAAGAAACTAATTTGAAATAACTTAGAAATCATAAGATAAGATCTAACTAATTAATGACATGTGCTCAACACGTGCTTGAACTAATTAATGGCACGTGTTTGGCACTAATTATTGGCATGTGCTTGGCATGTCTTGATCCACTTCTTTAGGTATGCCTTCATCTTGAATCGTTGAATCTGAAAAATAGTTAACCAAATAATACTTTGAAAGCTTCTTTGAATTAGGCCTCATAAGAATTCTTTGGGCCACATCATAAGTTGGTCTTCATATTGATTTAGGTCTCGAATCCGGGTAAGTGAAACCAGACCTCTTAAACAGAATCGTAGCTCTTTGTTCGCGGGCTTTTTGATATAGCAAACAAACTCCAAATTTAACGAATCAGCCCATTTTGGAAACCTTGAGATGTCAGCTACAATATCCAAGAAAATAATTTCCTATATAAAATACTTAATGTTGCCAAAACTGCCAAATAGTACTCAGAGGTCGAATCAATGGTTCTGCATTTTACCACAAGTCTCTCAATCTTGTGCTTGATTTTTCACATATGCTTCATCTTGAAGAATACCATAATATATTTGAATGATAGATGAACGTAATTCATCCTCTTTCTTCTTTAAACCTCAATGCTTAGCAAGTTCAATGTTTTTTTATCATGGGTTGTGAACTCCTTTTCTTGGATTTCTTCCACCAAAAGTTGAAGTCATTCATTCGTCTTCTTTATCCTTGATCACATCTTTCGGCCTCCAATGCCTTCTAATGAATCCTTGTCTTTGTAGATTTTCTAGATCACATCAAGATGTGTGGCTTAAGAGAAAAAGAAAGCATCTATTTTGTAAGGGTTTAATAACAAATATGTTTTGTAAAACACTAACTACTGCTCTAACCCTTGACCGTATTTTGAGTATTATTTATGTTACATTTTTAACCCTAAACTTTAAGTAATACTTTGAGCAATATTCTCGTTACGTTTTAGCTAAAAGATCTTTGTACCTATAGTTTTCCACGGGTTAAATGATTTTCGTAATGAGTTTTAAGCGAGATGTTTTGACGATCGGGTTTTTAAGAAAAGGACTTTGATTTTAATTTAAAAAGATTTTTTAATAAGGATTTTAGTCATTTTATCAAAGTTTTAAATTTAATGTATTTTAAAAGGTAATAAAAATCCGGGTCGTTACACAGAATCTCAGTTTCGAGTCGGTTCTCGGTTCTTTTCAGTTCTTGGCCACCCCTATTTAATGCAATGAAAATGAGGGTAGTAATATTGTTGGAGTTATTAAAGGGTTAATTGTTGAAAAAAGTGCATTTCTGGATTTTTGGTCTACTGGTGATTGAGGTTGTGGTCGATGAGTTTGACTGAAATGTATTCCAGATCACATTTGGGGTTTTTGGTCAAACTACAGTAAACGGCGTGGTTGTGGTTTGTGTCTAAAATGTATTTTATGGTTTTTGGACGAAATGCAGTTGAGTTACGGACATGAAGATTTTAAATTTGTCAAATTCATCGATTTTGCGGTCGATGTGCAGTCTCATGTTTCGGTTGAGGTTCTCGACTGAAATACGCCTCTGCTCATATTTTTAACATTTTGGTTGTCGTGCGGTCGATGTTTCGGATGACTCCATCGACCGAAAAACCAACTTAAAGTGAGAAATCTGTTTTCTCTAGGCCATTTTCCTTCTCCTCCCACGAAATTCTTTTTCTCCCAGCGAAGTGTCCTTTCTTTCTGCTCGAGATGATAGGAAGCTTTCCACGTGGCTTTCTCACATTGGACCACCCTCCATTGAATGGGGTGACTGTCCCTTCAATCCTAACCTTCACGTGGGTCTCTCCTCATCTATAAGACAATGGCGTGGCAGACAGATTCAGGATTCTGATTCTTACTCTAGTGTGAGCTGCGACCATGAAGACTGAGAGAAAAGGGTAAGAGTGTTGCATTCTTTTTGTGTGAGGAGTGTTCTGTGAGCTCCTATTTTGGAAATCTTCTGGGTGTATTGCTGCTCTGTGTGACTGTTGTAGTCGTGAGGTAGACGAGCTGTTGTGATGACATTTGGTTGAAGGTAAGAATTGGGATGTTGTTGGCCAGAGGAGGCCTTACATCGCGGGTTTGTCTGTTGTTTGATATTGGACATTGCTTTGGTTTAATCAGTATGAAACGTAGGTTGGTCTGCTATTGACGTTGGACAATTATTTGGTTTAATCACTATGCATTGTTATTGTGCTATGAACTAGTGTAGCAGTGCTGATTTGTTTTAAGCATGAAATACTGAGTTGTTAGATAGGATGCTGGAATTATGCTGTGAAGAACTGTCCTGTTGATACTTAATGGATTTTGAAACGAATTTCTGCCTCTAATTCATGTCTAAATATCACTTTTTCTAGGCATTATGAACTCAACCTGTGAAGGGTTGGATTAAGCATAAATCGAACCTGTAAATTTTTGGATTAAACATGAATTGCACCTGTGAATTGTTAGACAAAGCATAGCAAACCCACTATCACCCCAATGAACTCATAAGTTGTTTCCTTGTTATTAATAGTAGGATTTGAGTTGATACTTGCTCTGGTTTCTCTGTCAAACACATATAAATTAACCCATGTTAGGAAGCACATGATTTACTTGATAATTAGTGGATAAGTCATATATATATTAGTCTCTCTTGACTTTTAAATTGCTCTCCATGATTTATAGATAAATGTTATGTTTCATTTTTATATATGTTGTGAACTATACATGACATCCATGCATCATACTTAGGGCTTATGAAATTGTTGATATATTGCATGACATGCATAATAAATGTAAATAGGCGTGTGGGAGTTCGAGAGATTTGCTGACGGTCCATCGGTCGTGACATCCCTAATGAATGTATCTCCTCCCACGTAGGGAGTGGAGTGACGGTTAGCCACATGGACTATAGGATGTATCCTCTTCTCTTGTACGGAAATCCCCAACATCTTCAACAAAAGAGAATGGTGACGGTCATCAGTGGTGATGCCATATGATGTATCTCCTCACTGGAGTGACAGATAGCAACATGACCATAGGATGTATCCTTTCTCTTGGTATACCAGAAAAGATAAGTTCTTTTCTGTGGCGCATCGTATGACATGCACGAGCATTTGCATTGCATTCCATTCTAATTCTTGCTGAGCGTTAGGCTTATTGTTTTCTCCCGTGATGTAAGTGATCCTTATAATACATGTGATGTGTAAGCTGAGGAGGAGGCATTACAAGATGATCTCTTGGGTTATCAGCCGGGTTCGACCTGATGGTTGTGGCTCATAAAAACAATGTTGGTTATTTTGAAAAGTCACTTCCCCTTTTTGATATGGTGAACATTTTGTAAGCACGAACTTTTGTTGGAAGGATTAAAACTATGTTTTGAAAAATTATTATCTATTTTCGCTTGATTAACTTTGGCATGTTTTCAAAAGAATTTATTTACCCTGATTTACGCGTTTCGGATAAATTAAGCAAAAATTTTTATATCACTAAAGTTTAAAATAGAGAAAAATGGTTTTAAATAAAAATGGGGCATCACATTCTAACCATTGGAATTAGACCATTGAAGAATTTAGACGAAATAACAGTGAAGCGGTCGCATCACATTCTAACCATTAGAATTAGACCATTGAAGAATTTAGACGAAATAACAGTGAAGCGGTCGATCGGTCACTGTTCACCGGTCGACTGCTCCGTATATCGCAAACTTGGGAGTCTTTGGTCGCCTAGAGCACTCGACTGTAACTGTTCATTCGGTCGACCGCTCCCTTTTATATTTTGAATCCAAGCTTTTGTGCCATTTTTCGATCAACCGATTTTGCCTTGCTCGACCGCGTGCTCGTCCAAAAAATTGGGAGCAATATGTAATATTAAGCGGTCAACCAGTTTTGCCTTGCTCGACCGCCAGCTCGATTGAAAAACCCTAGAACACTTTGTTTTGACTTCTGATTGATCAACTGGTCGACCAAATCTTCGTGTAGATTGTTTTGGTCGACCATATTACCTCTTTTAGTTGACCTCTTGCTTCCTTTTTGCCTAAATACAATCTTCTATGTCCCAATAAATATTCTATAGGCTACATGGAGTTAAATAAAATATATTATCAAACTTTAATACCCGTATTGAGGGTATTTCCGATAAATATCAATATAAATATAATGATTGAACAATTAAGCATACTTATCAAAAATAACTTATAATTCAAAACAATATAAATATCATCAAAAGAAATAAGCCTAACAACACTTAGGCTAATAGGGGTCCACCCTGAAAGGGTGGTTCGGAGGCTAAGCCTATGGCCTCTATTCACCAAGGTGGTCAGCAAGCCTCCAAAAGCTTGTTGGAAGCTCGTCGAAAATAGTAAAAAGTCTGCCAAAAGCTGCGTGACAAGTCGCTAGAGGCTCGCCAAACAAAGCCCATGGGAGCTAGCGCGCCTGCATCAAAATAGGCCTAAGTGGAGGCCAACCTTGATTGGTTCTAGTGGGAAATATTTTTGAGACTCGGCCATGCCGGGTCATAGGCACTTTGTTTAAGCTTACTCGACATCACATTAGTAATTGTATAATTGGAAAACTTATAGTTGATATTTCTATGTTTCGATCAAATAAAATCGATAAAAACGTTATAGATATTTAGAAAAATAACTTTTTCTTTTTATTTTTTGTCGTTACATATGAAACTAGAAGGAAGAAATAAAATAATGTTACAAATTACACAAAATGATACAATGAAATTATATATGAATTTTCTACATATATTGTCACGACCCGGCCCCAGATCCCCTTCGAAACTGTAGTGCAAACCAAATTATCCATTAGGAGAATGGTCACACAACTTAAATTCAACACCCAAATTTTTCGTACTTTAATTTTAGCGATGTAATGTGGAGTTGAGATTTAATGAAAATGTGTATATTTAGTGTCGCAATTTAGTGAATTCTATATAGTCTAAATTTTAGGTTTTTATCTTAAAGTATAAAGTAAATTAATAAATGTGAATCAGATTTATGGCTAAGCAAGGAAACTTAGCCCCGACAACTTAATGTGGAAGAAACGTTGCCATTTTTAGTACGGGTTCATGCAGCAAATAGGGAAGCGAATTTGTCAGCAGTCGTTGGATGACTGTGATCAAACCAGAGTTGAGTGAATATTCATGCAAAAGTGTTGGGAGCTAAGGGATTTTGGATGAATGTGGAGCCATTAATTTAGATTTAAGGGAGGAACACACAACGTTGGATCTGGAAAAAGATGCTCACACGGAAAGGAAACATTCCTTTCGGGATAGTTGTTGACCATTGGATTGAAAGGGATAAAATGGGCAAAGCATTGACCATCAGATCGGAAGGTGGGAGGAAAAAATTCTCTCGCGGTCAGAAAAGATGTCGTGTGAAAAAGTGAGTTTTAAGTCGAACAACGTTGTGTTGGATTGCAACGCGTTTCTATGGTATAGTTTGTGTCGGTGGCAACAAAATTAAACAGATAGAACGATGTTGTTTGGAAACAAATTTTGGCAAAAATGTTGGGATTCTGCAGTAGTATAGGCTTCCATGGAAGGATTGGTGTCTACAGTAGCGTTAGCAACCGCGAAAACAAGGATTAATGCTATTGTGCTTACTGCCATTGGTCAATTTGGTCAAAGCGGACACCTCTGCGGTAGCCTATGTGTCAGGGGCTCGATGAAACAGAATTTTAAGATTTATCCAGAATTCTTGCAAATTGAATTTTGCCTTTATGGACTAACTGATCACGTTTAAATAATGGTTTTTACGAGATTTCTATCTTGCTAGACCCCGCATTTGGCCTCTATTTATACAACGTTATAGGGAAGGAAATCCTACCTCCTCCATAACAGCTAGGACAAAGAGAAGAGTGGTCTTCTCGATATTTTTCTCTTTAAGATTCTGGAGGCAAGTTTTGTATTTAAAGCTTAAGTTTTGGTAAGGATACAAGATGACAACCGTGTGATGATTTTTTAGCTTTATCTTCAACAACCCTTGTTTTAATTCTTTTCCCATTTTCTATTGAAGATAAGCGTATCCATGAGTTGGAATAGTGGGTTACAGATTAGCTTATTATCACATGTAAAAGGTGTTTTGTGTGGCCTTTTGGTTTGCATCACAAGGAACTAGGGTAGGTAGAAATTTGTGTGAATAAGTGATGATATGTAGAAACTGCGATTCTGGAGAAAAATATTTTTCAATGCTTGGGGCAGTTTAAGTTTAACTATGGATTGAGGGTATCAATGTGTGTGTGTGTGTGTGTGTGTGTTTTCCCCTAAGAAAGATAACAAAGAATGAAATATGAACTGAATTAATGTAAAGGGAAAATGACAAATCAACCATCATCGTTTACTGTTAGTGACAAACCAACCATCATCTTTTTTTTTTCTTCTAACAAATAAACTACTAAACTATGAGAAATTGACGCCGCTACCATCATTGTCACGTTTACCGTTAACGTATCAAATCGGCTCCAAAAGGTATCAAATCGAAGCTCTTTTAGAGAGATCTATCACTTATCATAGGGTTTACCCTATGATCCTCTTTTCTCGAGCCCAAAATCACGCATTTAAGCTTTCAAAGTTGCGATAAAAATTTTTTAACAAGACAAATAGCGGCGGCGTCCCGGGAAACCGTCGCGGCTTCATTAAAGCGTTAACAGCAAACGTGACAGCGATGGTAGCGGTGTTAATTTCTCATAGTTCAGTGGTTTATTTGTTAGAAAAAAAAGGATGATGGTTGGTTTGTCACCAACAGTAAAGGATGATGGTTGATTTATCATTTTCCCTAATGTAAATGATCGTTATGGGTTGGGTTCGAGTTGGCTGTCCCAAATGAGGTGGACCTAATAGTGTCACTCTCCCTTAGACTGATGACCCATACGATCAAACTATAAAGTGAAAGAAAAAGAAAAACCAAAAAATTGAATACGGCATGATTTCTTTATGTACTGCATTATATGTTATATATATTATGCATCTCTTGTTGAGCGTTTGACTCATTAGTTGAACCTTGTGGTGCAGGTGAGGATGAGACCCTTGATAAACCGGATGAGACAAGGATATAGTGTGATAGTTGAAGGGATATACTCATGGGGAAGTTGATGCATTGTTGGAGTGAGATTGATCTTGGGTGTTAAAGAGAGAAAAAGAACAAGTTTTCTAAAAAGGAATTTATTTAATGAGTTTTTCTTTATACTTAATTTTGGAATGAATACTGGAACTTATTTTTTTGGTTTTTAGCATGTCAACTTTAAATGGTCTTATGTTTTTATAGTCTTCTATTGCAATCGTTTTCATATTATGAATTTATGAATGACACATGATGTTTCTTTTTAAAAAATGGAATGAAAATGTTTTAACACTTTAGGGCGTTACATTACAACTCGCAGCGGAAGCTCACAATCACACACAATGCTTTTGCGCAATTGAGCCACATAAAAATAAAATCCAACCCAAACAAGAAAATTGTACACTATTATTTATTTACAAAACTGTATCCGAATTTATTTTACAAATATGAGATGAATTAAAACTAAATACATCAAAATAAAAACTCAAACCATACTACTGGGTCTATGCTGTGCAGATCATCAGTCCAACTGATCTTTACCTTTTAATCTTTGAGTTGTTACGTCTGTTCCTAAAAAAAAAATCATAAAATAGAACCGTGAGTTTTTTGAACTCAATAAGAATCATAATCTAAGGATCTAATAAACCATACAAATATTACAACTAACCATGTACTAAGTCAAACATGATTAGTCCTCACATCCTTAACTTCCAACATTTAACTTTTGATCAACTCTCATGATCATACATTATAGAATCTATATTTTATCTAGATATTTAAATATTTTTAATTAATATCTCAACTATGTGATGTACTTCTTTATGTAAGAAATGTTTAGTACATATGTAGAAATGCTTAGACTTATGATTTAGATAACAATAACCTACCTTTTTTCCATTCTCATGTGCAGTTACTCTTTATGCACAACTTATTCCCACATGTATTTAATTATTAAATATTTTCAACACAAATCTCATGTGTTATTCCAAATAAGCACCACCAATCTCTATGAAATACTTATTTCTTTATATCTTTTAATGAGATTTCCTGTATTATAGATCACGTTCTACTTTGGTCCATTTGTTACCATCATCATTTAGACATTTTCAATTAATGTCTAGTTTTCAAACCATCTCTTGTTTTCTTCTATGATTTATTTAATACCAATACTAGACACCTCTAACATGTGTCTAATTTCGATCTATCTAGACATTTACAAGATATGTCTATCATAATCTATACCTCAACCATTTTCTTATTTTTAGACATTTGTAATTAATTTCTATTTTACACTATCTAGACATTTTTATTCATGTCTATCCCAAATAATTCCTCTATATGAAGGAATTCCTTATTATGAATAAAAGACAATGCCTAGACATATGATTCTATGATCATTGTCTAGTTACTTTAACCCTACACCATTCTTAGACATTTTCAATTAATGTCTATCACAAATGGTACCACAATCACATAACTATCTAATCATGTCATCCCATGACTCACTTACGCAATGAATATGAAATGCATATCATAACTCTCTTTTCTCAATGATGCAATGATATTGTGAATTAGTGCAATACTCTACTTATTATTAAATGTTCATATTGTTTAATGAGTATCGCATTATTAACATGTACGTGAATGCAAATATGTGTTTGAATGTCAACATTTATGCAACTATCAACATGAATGATCACACACCATCGTATGTAAAGTCGCATACGACCATGAAAACTCATCATATTGGTCACTGTCTCCAATAGGTGTGTCAATGAATAAAATAAACCTCTGGAGGGATAGAAACTTTCAACCCAAGTGGGATCTACAATCACTTCCCTTCTATTTTCCATTAAACTATGTCACACAATACATAGTCTGACGAGGTATGTTCGGTTCCTCTGTGACCAATAATACCACGAAGATAATATTTTCATGCGTATAAATATTTCTATGATGCATGATTTGACATCCTCAATATGCATACATTGAATGCATATAATACATACTAATAATACATGTAAACTAAACCATGCAAATCTTGTTATTAAACACACATAAATGATGCATGAAATGATGTCATATATCTACTTAGACATATTCTATCTATGTCTCAATCATCTCCCAAAATGATTCATACAATGGGGTAATCAAATGGCTAAAAATCTAAGGAAAATATTCCAAAAATATAAGGTTCGGTCGTCTGCCCCCCTTAGTCGCAGTCGATCACTTCCGTGTAATAGATAAACACAGAAAAACACATCTTCTGGTTGACTAGTGAGGTGGACCAAATTTTGTACAGATTCAACCTCACGTTGCTGTCATTCTCATTTATTTGTCTGGACCCATGTTATTTTCACGTTTGATCGATCGCACCATAGCACCGGTTGACCGCAATCGGTCCAGATTGCTATTTTCTTCATCTCCATCAAACCAAATACATTCAAAACTAACACAACTCCTTACAATTTCATTCCAAGCCAATATCAAACTATCATAGGATTATAATCATAGTATATAATCCACCAAATAAACATTTAAATCAACTCAATATTATATTTCAATAATGTTTTCCCCTTTTTATATAATATGTAAAAACATACCTTCAAATGATCAATTATCAATTTACATGCTAGTTCCATTCCTTAATCATCCAAAATATCCACAATTGATTTATCAAGAACAATAAATATTCATCTTATCAATGATGAATATAACATATACTCTAGTTCAACGAAATAAAGGTTATAACTTCTTTTTCCAAAAATGACTTCAATGTTATCCTCTTTCAATAATTTAATCCAAATCCTTCTAATTCCATGAACAAAAAACTTTAACCTTCAAATATATATCTTCATCCATACCAACTTCCTTTAAGTAGGAATTATTTATTTTATCAAATTATCTTGATTCAATTCAATCAAAAATATCAACATTAACCAATTTAACCCAAAGATATCTACTTAAACCATAGATATCAATGTGAAAATTCCTAGCATGCTTCCCACATCACTACTTGATTGACTTGATTTCAATTTCTTTTCAATCAAATCATACTTATATAATTGTTCTCTTTCAATAATTCACTTCCAAACAAATTCAACAACTTTATTAAATTCCTTTCAAGTTTTTTATATTGAAACTAACAATGAAATTTTTTTTGTCAAATATATATATAGCCACTTGTAACCACATATCATTCATTTCTTTCACCTAAACCATGCAATACAAGCATAGTTTATACAAATCACTTAGGTTAAGGTTCTTACCTCTTAAAGACCACTTGATCTTCACTTCCTTCTCTTGGTTTTAGGCTCAAAAGGATCCTCTTGGAAAGAGGAACACTTTTTCTTGAAGAATTGAGGGTCAATTCTTCCTCCTTCCCTTTCTTCTCCTTCCTTATCCCCTTTTCTCTCTTCTCTCTTTTCTCCCCTTTCTCCTCTATTTCAGCACGAAAATGGATGATTTTTCAGCCATCCCACATGTTTCTTGAATATCCTAAGGGTGAAATTACCCTTTTATGCAATTTGTCCTTCAAACTTTACAATTTTACCCTTAATTCCATGGAAATTTACAAAATAACCACGATTAATTATCTTTAACCTCTGTTAGCTTAAAATAATCACTCTAGCTTAGTTCTAAGCTAATCTTCATGATTATCATAATTAATCATGATTAATTAATCTTAATCATCGACTAATTACACCTTAATCACACACTTAGTCAATAATCCACAAGTGACACATGTCAATACCCTATTGGTTGTCTAATTTTATTACATGGCCATATAATTCAATGTATTAGAAATATTTCTTCTTTTATACACTTCTCCACATTCCCACTCTAAAGTTTCATTTAAAGACATATTCCAAAACATGGCAATTTTGGATTCATCCAACTTCAAACATACATCACTTCTATTGCATAGATCTAAATCCTTTCAATCTAAAACCATACACTTTATTTATGTGTCTGCTTTATAATTTTAAAATGGTTTGAGTTAATAATCACAATAACCTTTTCAATTAGCCACAAACAGCAACTATCCTTATTTGCAGCACATTTATCACTTTCATACAAAAATTCATATATTAATGAGCATACATTCAATTGATCCAATCTTATCATCATTTCATAATCCAAGGTATCTACCATTATATCTATTTTTAGTTTGGAAAAATGCCCTCAATGGATTAATCAATTGCTTCTTCAAAGTCTCTCATGGCTTATTATCACTTAATCACGTTTAATTATACAAACATGATTATTAATGTTAATCCTTAATCACTTAATCACATTTAATTATATCATTT
Source organism: Begonia loranthoides (assembly GCA_022433065.1). Classification (NCBI taxonomy): domain Eukaryota; kingdom Viridiplantae; phylum Streptophyta; class Magnoliopsida; order Cucurbitales; family Begoniaceae; genus Begonia; species Begonia loranthoides. The sequence continues at coordinate 6,355,656 of CM039486.1, forward strand.
TTCTTAAATATAGTAATTGGTTCACATGTGATGCACGTGCTTGTTGTCTAACGTTTATCATTACAGTAGATTGAAGAAATTCAGGATCTTGACTCTTCAAAAAATATTGTAGAGAATATGTTAAGCATATGAAATATGTTATTATAGTAAATTGCAGAAAATTACATGTTCACTTTTTAGTAGTTATTAAAACTGCAGAGAATATTCTAAGCATATAACACATGTCATTACAATACACTAAAGAAGATGAAGAGTCATGACTATTCGAAAGTGTTATAAAGAATATGTCAAGCATATGTATGCATCATTATAACAGATTGCATGAAATTACATGTGTTAGCTTAATAAGAATTAATGTTAGTTGTTTTAATGGTGAATAATTTATTTAAATCTAAATTGTTTATAAATTAAAAATGTGATTTATGATGAATGTATTTATTTCTTTGAGTATATTATTTTCTCTCATTAGAAATACCCTCGAAAGTGGATATTTAAGTGTGATAACGATTTATTGAAGTTCTTACAATCAAAGTTTAAATTTATGGAACACATAATTTATTTCAAGAAAAACATAGTTGAAAGCAATTGACCAGGGGCTAAGGTAGTTCACTAGAAAAAGTCCAAAGAACTTTCATTATTTTGCATAAGGTAAAGCGGTCGACCAAAATTGAGAGCGATCAACCAGAAAAATTCTAGAGAGCTTTTGTCACAGCCCGATCCTTGATCCCATTGGAAACCGCAACACGAAATGGATTCTCTGCTTGGAGGGGGAGATGAATTAGACTAACTAACTTTTTCGTGAAATTAGTAAATTATATTTGCTAAATGTGCTATCAATAAATCTGCAATTAAAATAAGTTTGGTAACGCAGTTCGGCCAACCTTGCCTACGACGTGCTTCAAGGCTCCACTCTTGAAGTTTTCTTTACCTATAACCTCCCCGGTTATAACTGATTGATCTTTTGGGCATCAATTAATATTTTAGAATGACTATTGGTAGTACTTCCATATGATTTTCTCTCCTTGTCTCTTTCAATTCAGATGTGTTTCTATTTATCAAAACTGTTTAGCTCTCGACTACCAAACTATTTTGCTTGATCGCTTCTTGGCTGTTGCAAGTAATTGCTATGCATTTGGTCGACTGCCTTCTATTCTAGTCATCCACACCGGTCACCTAATATCTGCTTCGGTCGATCACTCTAGTGTAACTTAGGAAATTAATTCGATTCTGTCTGATTTCTATTTGATCGCTTCCTTCACTCTGGTCGATCGCTTCCTTCATTCTAGTCGACCGCTCGAACGCACCAAAACCAGAGTCAGCTCTCTGTAAGGTTTCTAGTCAATCGCTTCCATTCTGGTCGACCATTTTCTCCAGTTCAACAAATTTTGAGCAATTTCTAATCGGTGGACCGTATTTATGCATAAGTCGACAACTACTAGGTGTTTTGCATACATTCAAGCATTTAAGTTCCTACAAATTCCCATTGACTGCATGAACTTAAACAAAACATGTTAGAATATTTAAATACCCTTATTAGAGGGTATTTCTAATGAAGATCAAATATATATTGAATGATAAATATTTTTGATTCATAAATAATTTATAGATAATTAAATCATACATCATCAAAACAAATAAGCTTAATATCTCTGAAGCTAACATTGTTTAGTGCATATGTAGAAATGCTTAGACCTACGATTTAGATAATTATAGCCTACCTTTCTCATTTCTTATGTGCATTTACTCTTCATGCACAATTTGATCTCATATGTGTTTTTATGCAAACTACTTCTATCATCAATCTCACGTGTTATATCCTTTAAACACCTATATACTCTATAGAATAATTATTCTATAATTTTTTTTACTACCTTCCGGTGTGATCTCCCATACTATGGATCACATGTTCTATTATGGTCAATTTATTATCATTACTAGTTAGACATTTTCAATTAATGTCTAATTTTCAAACCATATCTCACAATCTTCTATGGTTTATGTATCATCAATGCTATACATCTTTAATGTGTGTCTCATCCCGGGCTATCTAGACATTTCTATTTATGTCTCTCACAAACTATGCATCAACCACATAATCCTATATAGGACTTTTTTATTTCTAGACATTTCTAATTAATGTCTATCTCATACTGTTTAGACATTTCTATTTAATGTCTATTACAAACTATCTAGACATTTCTAATTAATGTCTATTACAAAGTATCTAGACATTTCTAATTAATGTCTATTACAAACTATCTAGACATTTTTAATTAGTGTCTATCATCAATAATTCCTCTATATGAAGGAATTCCTCAACATGGTGCATGTATAAATGCCTAGATTTATGATATAATAGATCATGGCCTAAATTCCATAACATTAAATTTCTCATAACCATCTAGCTATGTCATCCCATAACTTATAATTATACAACATATATGAAATATATATATATATATATATATATATGACTAATCTTTTTTCACAATGATGCACTGATAATGTGAATCAGTGTAATGCTCTATTTTATATTAAATGGTTATATTATTAGCAAGTACCGTATTACTAACATGTACGTGAATGTCAACATATATGTGAATGTTAACATGTATATGAGTGTTAACTTTTATGTGACTATTAACATGAATGATCTAATACCATCGTATGTAAAGTCGCACACAACCATAAAACCTCACTATACTGGTCAATATCTCTAATATGTGTTTCCATAAACAATAGGAAGATTAACACCACAGACCTTAGAGTTTGGGCTCACCAACACTGCAAACTCTCTAAAAAATTTACAGACAACTAAAACACTAAACTATGGCAACAGATTGACCCCGACCTCGCAGTCACATTTCTCATCAAAATCTGTTGATGTTAACACCGTAGTTTTGTTAACTCCAAGGATCGAATGGAGACATCCAAGGCAACAACAACGGACATCTCGCAACGACAAGGGACATCCAAGGCTAATCCAACAGACAGACGAAGGACGTAAATAATCATAGGGACGTTTGTCTTAAGAGAGGGACGTCAGCTAGGGATGTTTTTTTTTAACTGAGTGACATCCATTTTAAGCTGAAACGACATCATCTTTGTCCGTTTTAAGAAAGGGACGTCCGTTGTTAGCTGAGGATGTTCATTTTAAGCTAGGAATGACATTGTCTTTGTCCATTTTAAGTAAGAGTCGTCCGTCATAGGTTGAGGGACGTCCCTCGCTTAAAACGGACGTCCCTTAACTTTTGATGGACATCCCTCGTTGAAATTGACTAAGACGACGTCGTTCCTAGCTTAAAACGAATGTCACTCATGTAATAGCAGACATCCCTCTCTTAAAATGGACAAAGATGACATCGTTTCAGCTTAAAACGGATGTCCCTCACTTAAGATGGATGTCCCTCTAGCAATCTGGAACAACCATGTTTTCTCTCTGGCGGGCCGAAAACACAGAGGAGGGTGGAGGTCTCCAACGAACGTCCTTCACCAAGGTAAACTTTGAAATATTTGAAAGTTTGATTTTCTTTTTAATCGCAAGGTAAGATTTCACAATGGAGTTCATTTTTCTTGGAGGACTAAGAGTTTAACATCAACTTTGGAGGTCGACGCCGATGGAAGAGATTCGCAGTGAGGGAAAAAATTTTCATGTAAGGAAAAACAAAAATTTTATGATAGATTTGGACGGACTTTGACGTTAGAGTGGTTGCAGCATTTGTCTCTGCAATGTTGGACGGGAAAACGTGACGGGAAAGTCTCTACAATTTTGGACGGGAAAACTTGATGAGAAAGTTTGTGTCGTTCATTTCTCATAGTTTGAGGTTTTAGTCGTTTACAAAAATTCTTTAAGGTTTGCCGTGTTTCTTATCCCAAACTATAAGGTTTGTTGTGTTAATTTCTCTAAACAATAAAAACCTTCGGAGTTCTAGGGTTTTGAAACACAAGGTGGACCTATAGCCACTCCCATACTATTTTTCACTTTATATACATTACACAATACATAGCTTGGCGAGGTATATTGGGTTCCTTTGTGACCAATAGTACCATCTGGATAATATTTTCATACGTATAAATATTTTCATGATGCATGATTTGACATCCTTTATATGCATATATTGAATGCATATAATAGATAAGGGAAACTGACAAATCAACCATCATCCTTTACTATTAGTGACAAACAAACCATCATCCTTTTTTTGCTAACAATTTAATCACTGAACTATGGAAAAATGACGCCGCTAACATCGCTGTCACGTTTGCTGTTAAACATGATAATGTCAAGCTGTGGCAGTTTGTACAAATTGCTGCAGCTCTATAATTTTAAAAAAACAACACGACAATTTTGATGACCCGCTGCAATGTTATATGAAGCTGCAGCAGTGTGACCATAAATCGTTGTGGTGTCATATGAAGCCCCTGTGATTTATCATCACATTGTTGTGGCTTCATATGACACCACAGTGATCATGGCTCCTTCGCCTTGTACAAATACACAGACACTCTCGTGATTTTCTCAGGCATTTTGTCAGCAATTAGCAAACCCTAGAGAATTCTAAGAGCTGAAGTTAACAGCATTTTGGCAAAGTTGAAGAATTTTTGAGCACCAAATGGCATATTGGAGTGTTGAGGAATCTGTTATTAACCATCAAGTTGAAGTGGGGCCCACAGCCACATTTTTTGCCAATGAGGTATGTGGAATTTGAGACGAAGCTACTATAGTGTTGTGTTCTGTCTCGGCAAATCTATACGAGGAGGACAAGGAGGAGCTTTGTTCATTACGTGAATCTAGTAGTGACGAAGACATGGACATGGTCGAGAGTAGGCTTAGACGCCCACCACAAGCAGAATGCATCTTCACTGGTAAAGAGCTTGGCAAAAAGTATAGTTCACTGAATAAAATTCAAGAAGAAATTGTCGATCATGCGTTGAAGAATACGTACGGGATAAAATTCACTCATACTAACGCACAGTGGTTGAGGAATGCCTGCCAGGAAGGATGCACGTGGCAGCTGCACACCTAAAAAATGCAAGGTGAAATGACATTTCAAATAAAGTGATACAACCACGTTCACACTTGCTCGAGAAAGATGGAAAGTTGCAATGCCTCTGCCAAATGGGTGGCAACGCATTACTTGGACAGATTTTAAAGTCAGGCCGATTGAGACCTTTCTTCCATAATTGAAACAGTCAGGAATGACTTTAATGTCAACATCACACCCAGCCTTGCTAGAAGAGCAAAAAATGCGGCTAAAAAAATTAATGAAGGGGATGACAATGAGTAATACAAGCTCATATGGTCATATGCAGAGGAGATTCAGAGGTCTAATCCTAGAAGCTCGGTGCGTGTTGACCTAGAGATGAGTGCATTTAAAAGGATGTACATGTGTTTGGCTATATGCAAGATAGCCCTACAGAACTATGGTAGACCTGTTATTTGTTTGGATGGTTGCCACTTGAAAAGAGCAACTCTGGACCACCTGCTCACTGTTGTCACCATCGATGAGAACAATGGAATGTATCCGATTGCTGTAACAATGGTTGAAGTAGAAAATAGGGCTTCTTGGAGCTGGTTTCTGGAATTGTTGCTCGACGATCTAAACACCCCTGGCAGCAATGGGTGGACAATTATTTCTGACCTACAAAAGGTACAGTTGATTGCTTTTGCCTTCTATGTTTATGTAATGAATTTCATATCAATGTTTGATTTATACTATGAATCTTTGTAGGGGCTAGTGCCAGCTATCAGAGAGGTGGCAGGGCAAGCAGACCATCAGTTTTGCATCTGACACTTGTATGACAATTTTCAAAAATAATTTAAAGGCAGGTTGTTTAAGGATGCAATGTGAGCTGCATCTAGAGCCACAACAGAGAGACACTTTGAGAGAGAGATGACGAAATTATTTTGCTTGACCCAGCAGCCCATAACTATCTACGAGGTATAGATGCGAGATGCTGGGCCAAACATGCATTGCTCCATCCCCAAGTGCGACATAAGCCTCAACAACCTCAGCGAGTCCTTCAACGTCTACATCCTACTAGCCCAGGACAAATCGATTCTAAGCATGTTAGAGATCATACGAAAAGGCATCATGGGTAGGATCGTGAAAAAAAATGGAAAATGGCTCGCTCGATGGACCTTTGTGTCTGCAGATCAACAAATGTCGCTTGAAGCCCCCAATTTTCAGGAGCTGTCCATTTTGAGGTCAGCAACAGGAAAAAATAGTACTCTATCGATTTGGACAGGCGTACTTGTAGCTGTTACCGGTGGGAGTTGACCGGCATCATGTGTGTCCATGTAGTCTTGTGCATTCACTTTATGAGGAGATCTCATGAGGAATTTGTGCTTGCGTGCTATCACTGGGAAACATACATGGTGATGTACTCCCACTTTTTTTGCCCCATCAATTGACAAATCATGTGGCCTCCTGTGATGCATCTTGATCCAATTATCCCACCGCTATTTAAAAGGCTTTCAGGAAGGCCGCAAAAATGTAGAATACGAGATATAGACGAGGCCCCAAGCTGGACAGTGCTGTCCTGAAGACAAATGAACATGACCTGTGGCAAATGTGGGGGTGTGGGTCACAATTCCTTCACGTACAAAGGTGGAGGCGAGTCCAGTGCATGTGACAGCAGAGGCGACAGAGCCAAAGCTAGATCCAGAGGTAGAGGCAGCAGAGGAAAGCGGAAGAGCACATTTATGGATTTTAGAGTCCCCGAGACAACCCCCAAGACAATTCCTGCTATAGTCCCCAAGATAGTCCCCGAGAGAGTTGCCGAGATAGTGCCCATTCAAGTGTTATTTGAACTATGCTAATTTCATTTGCAATGTGTTCTACAGGAGTATGATGCGCAAGGTCCACAAACACAAACATACACAAATGTGGACCTTAACCTTCCTTGATTAGAGAAGAGGATGCTCAACCAAAGTGACTATTATAGATGATATATATATGGTTTCGACGCATAGTTCATAATCACTTTGAGTGAGCTTTGTCTCCTGTAATCAAGGATGGATGGTTCATTGAATTGATACATTGGTTTGATAAATTTGGTTTGATATATATGTGGTTGTAATGCATGTTATCATTGTAATGGAATTGATATAGTAGTTCGATAAATTTGATTGTTGAGGATGAATAGAAATTGATTAGTATGATAATGTCCAGGTACAAGCTTTTCATTTTTTTTTTTAAATTGAATTTGTGTTTCATCCTTTTGATGAGCTGTTATGGCTTTTTGGAAGTGCCATAGCGGCTTGATAACTAACCGTGGTGGCCTATCCAAAAAGCTGCAACGGCTCGTCAGAAACCACTGCAGAGTGTCCAAAAAGCCGCAACAGTTTTGTCAGCATTCCTATGCATTGTATCTTTCGGTGTTATGCACTGGTTGCTAAAATTGTTGCAATGAATGTGATGAACATGCTTACTAGAAGTGTGCAACCAAAACCAGTACTGAAGAACCGAACCAAAACTGGCAGTTTCGGTACCGGTTCGGTGCTGTTTTGCATAGAGCCGAACCAAATTTTGGTTCTATTTGAGCAGGACCAAAATTATAGGTCCGGTTCTCGGTTCCTGATTCACAGAACCGGAGAACAGGTATCGAACCAAGGAGATTAAAAATTAGGGCACTCTCCTCACTAGCTCACTCAACACTCTGCAAAACTGGTTATCTCATGAGCCAAACTGTTTTTCTGAAGCTCTAGATCAATTCTATATGGCTTTCGAAGCAAGAGTATACTCACTTTCTCATCTCGGTAAGTCTTGTTCTTTGGGTATTTTTATCTTGTTTTGTTCTCTCTCTCTCTCTAACTAGATTTGATCACTGTTTATGATTCCCTTTATGAAGAGTTTGGAAATTTTGTTGTTCGTGTGTGTTCTCTGTGTTTTCTCTCCGATCCCATTTTTGTATTGTCTTTCTTTCTTGTTTTAAAATTTGGGTTAGATTTGATGCGTGGCTGATCCTTGTTAGGATTTTTGATTTTGAAGACCCACTTTCTTCGTACTTCCAGTTTTCAGTGTGATCCTTGTATATGACCAGTAATCACTTGTATTGTTTAGTATGATAAATCTGAAAATTTTACTTTTGTTGTCGTTTCTTGTACTGATTTTCCTGAACCTTTCCGCTAAGTAGTTCTTTGATGGGGATTCATTTTCGATTTAATTTGTTTTTTCTGGATGGTTTGTTTGAAGCAAAAATTAAACATTTGTTTCTGTTTGAAAAAAAAATTGTAATTGATGTTCATCAATATCTAAATAGCGATGTCACTAAAATTCAAAAATTGGTTTTCCCCTTTATTTCTGAGTTGTTGAACGGCTTCTATGTTTACCCTTTTTAACTCAAGTCTGAACGAAGTAGTAATAAAGCTATTATCACCGGTTCGCGAGATAACCAGTGCATTTTTTTATAAAATTTATTAAAAAAAATTACAGTACCGAACCGGTACCAAATGGGAACCAGTATCGAATTTTTGATTCGGTACCGAGTTCCCATGGGACTGGTTCCGATTTTGGACTTTCAAAATTAGAATTGACCTGTTCAGTGCAGTTCCACTGTGGAACCGGACTGAACCAGACCGTGAACACCCCTAATGCTTACATGTTTGTTGATGATGAATGGAATTGTTTGAATCAATTTCACTCTAAACAAATTGAAAATTTTACAAGAGTTTAACTTGTTTTTAAGTTTATCCCCCATGCGACATCAACAAAAGCATATATTTTTCCTAACCAGATATTGTCCAAACTAAAAAAAAAAACGTAAACATGTAAAGAGTCAATGAATTCTTTATTACAACAAATTCAGCATCCCTACACATCTCAACTACCCTAAGCCGCATTCTTCCTGCTAGATTTTGGCAGCCAATCCGTGATTTCAAAAGCCAATTGTGTGTCCACATATATGTTGGATGCATTGGTGAACAATGGACCCTCCACGGGTTGATAGTCGTGCTGGTGGAACTGTTCTTTCTTATCGTAAATTCAAAGCACCCTCATCCCCTCACTCGTGCACCGAAAGATGTCGTATGGGCTGAAATGCAAAGGGAACAAGCACCACACAAGCAGAAAGCAATAAGCGGAAAGCAGTATGAATCTATACAAGGGAAAATATATACCACTCTCTGTCAGTGGGCGCTACGACAATAGAAATTGCTTCAGGCATCAATTGCTAGTAAGCAAATTGAGTGTACAGGTTAATGGACGACATAAAACACGACTGCTTTGGGTGTGACTGAAATGTAAATCATGCACTATAAACCATGCAACATGAACGACAATCCAAAGAAGCGAGATAGTTACTTACATGAATCCAACTTAATGTGAGTAGCGATTGTTTTTGTTGAAAAGCGAAGACTAAGATAAAAGCTTCTAAACTAAGATAAAAAGAAGGCTTCTCACCATGTTTGGCGTCCTTACTTGCTTTGGGAAGATGATATCAGTGATGGTGTACGCATCCTCGACTAGCTTTCCCCCAAGAATTGTGCACGTCTCCAGGTTCTTACGAGTATTTTCCAAAACATACTTCTTGAAAACACCCATCAGTTCACGTGGCTGCAAAAAAAATGGCAAAAGGCAGTCAGACTAATAAGACATGAATAAGTGTAGACACATGTATATAACCAAATCAAAGACGTACGATGTGCACAGTTTTAAGGGGCTGAGACTGTGACGCACTTGTCTCCTGCACCTTGGCAAGCATGGCAGGAGGAGCAAATTGGCCTCTTAGGGCAATGGTGCAGCAAATCAATGACACGTTATTACGTCGAACACAAATAAGGTAAAGACTGGACTTTGTGTACAAAGTAAAAACTTACAATCGATTTGTGGCTTATGTTGCTTTATAGCACGATGGAGAGGCTGCTGTAGGGGCTGCTCAGTGCTCCATTCTCTGAAATGATGTCAACATCTCACGATGCCTCTCTTCTGCTCGCTCCTCCATTTTTTGACGTTGCTCCTCCATTTTTTTAATTTGGGGCAGCGCCATCTGAAGGTGCTCTTCCATCATTTCTATTATGTTCAGCGCAATTTGATGGAGCTCCTTCATCTTGCTCATCCAGATGGATGTCTCCTTAGGCATTGAAGTAAAATGAAATGTCTAAGGAGGGGGCGATTGCATCGGCTGCAGAGCATCCTCCTCCATGTGTTGTAGAGGTGATGCTGGAGGCTGTTCATCCGAGGGAGCTGAAGGCTGACTCACTGTGGGGGATGGAGGTCGTACAACTAAGGGAGGG